>JANRMT010062810.1:6427461-6470704 GCA_026402145.1 Polypterus bichir lapradei
CTGGGCACCAGCTTTTTTATACCCCCGTCGAATACATTCCGCTCCACCTCCGAAAGCCACTTCTCCACTGTCTCCTTCACCTCCTCATCGTTGGAAAAACGTTTCCCACCCAAGAATTCTTTCACAATTCTTCCACAAGTTGACGATGGATCTCAGCCGCGGATTCGCGACGCAAAGTGAGGAACTTGATGACCGAACGAATCTCGCATCGGCGGTAGGTGGAGCAAACGGCCTCAGCAGAGGTTGACGAACTCCCTTGCTGTGATGACATTTCACAACTGACTGACGCGGTCCCGGGCTTATTTTGACCGTTAGGACCCCCCTACACGCAGGTATGCCAACCTTCGAAAAAAAAAAAATTCCCTGCACCCTCCAGGGCACTTGTAACCTTTTTTTCCTGGATATCCCTCATAGTTGGCAAGAATAAAGAAACCACACACTGTAGTGTGGGCAGTGAAGTGGACCAGATCAGTGCTGCATGTGTGTTTTAGAATTTCATTTTTCTCCAAGAACAAGATGTACCTTTGCATGTGTCAAATTGGAGAATTAATGTTTTTTGATAAAACAGTTGACCTTGTAAGCCACTTTTGTGCCATTGTGGGATCACAGAGCCACAGAAACTGTGCCAATTCTCTTTGCTGGGATACTAATACTATAACTAGATTCACTTTTATTTCCGATTCAGATTTCATAAAAGGGTGAAAAAAAAAAAGAAAAAAAAAAAAAAAAGATCAGACTTGTGATGTCAATTTAATTTGGCTTTATGGTTCAGTTCTTCACACACCTTGTATGAATTTTGTTTCCATTTTATTATTTTTAACTTATATGGCAGTAATAATCAAACATCTACTGCTGTGGTTATAATTGATTCCAAAATCAAATATTAGTCAAACTCTGTCATAGTAATTTCAAATTCTTGTGTGTAATTTTCATTAACTTAGTTTGTATACAGCAGCCGCTCTTCATTTGAATTGGTTAAAAAGAGAGCAAATAACTCAGTAATTGTAAGACAACAGTATGATGTGTTTAAGCTGCGTTTCACAATAATCATCTAACAACAAAGACTCACAGACAGTAATAGCCAACAAGTTTAATACATTAAACAAATAAAATACAAACCTGGTGTTCATTTTATGGGTCTGAAAACCTAAATAAGGATCAAGAATCAAACTGGTTGCCAGATCATCATTTTCACAGAGCTCTTTGGCACTCATTCCAGAAGAAGGTACATATCGCCTTTCTGCTTCAAGGCCTGTACTGCCAAAACCTGTCAATGTAAGAAAAAGAACAACTTAAAGAATCTTATAGAGAACTTCAATGGGTTCAGATCTATTCCCCCATGGATGTCCCAATGCTTTTTAAATGCAGATATTGTAAGTTGCTGCATCTTCTGGACAAAAGAGGATTGCTCCAAGTTTGAAATACCAATACAATGAGACCACAGTTAGAGCCACCTTTGTCTGACTTATCAAAACACCACTATTTTAAAAAGTATCAGGTTAGGTCAGGTTGGGGAGCATGCACTGGTACAGCATGTTGCCACACCTACCACGCAACGAAACAGCTTGGGATCCTGGTTGGCAACCCCCTGGAAGACACATGGTCCAGTCCCACCCTGCTATTCCAATATTTTGTAACCAGCCTGTTGCCCGCCTTTAAGTGAACTGAATATTTTTATTTTATCAAGACTTTGTAAGCACTCACAGTTACAAATATACCACAGCTTGCTATTAATGTTTCCTGTACCTATTAGTTTATACTAATAATTCTTTAAATTTACATTTTTCTTAAAAGCTAGCAATTAAAGAGCAGATACGAGTGCACATGGCCAATTTACACACACACTCAATATTGTTTTGTTTATTGAGATGATCAGCAAGAAACTGTTCTAAGTTTTACCTTGAAATATAATAAAAAAAAAAAAAAAAAAAAAAAAAAAAAAAAATCGAATGTCTCTCTTCAAACATAAATAACAGAGCATCATCAAAATGCCTTATTCAAACACAGCAATAACACAGAAACAGTTAAACAACAATTGGTAGATCTGCTCAAGGCAAGAACAGACATTTCCATTCAAGCACCTATTAGTTAACCTGTATTAAACAACGTCAAAGAATTTACTTAACACAGAGATGTTCACACTTTTGCCTAAAGTCGATGTCGCATCACACAACTTCTAGTCTTTATGTATGTCAGACTCGGCAACTGCTGCTCCTCATCAGGTCGCATGTGAAATTTATCAACTGCATGATGACCTTCGGGACAGTCGTGTTTGCCCCATTTTGTGGTGGCCAATAGTGTGCTGCCTGACAAAACAGGTGCTGTACGCAGCATTAACATTTGGCAAGTTCAGTGGTAATTTCTTCCTCTCCCCCCCCACCACATTCTGTTGTGTTACGTATAACACGACACATCAGACAGACGCACTTCTCTTCAGTTTGTGAGGTCCAAAATGCTAGTGTTCCTTATTCCTTGGTAGTTAATAACAGTTTATGTAGTCTACTTTCAGATGAGCATTCATTGGTTGTCAGATCTCACGTATACAGATTATATCAATGTGACCAAAGACAAAAATCAAACCTTATTTTTCTCTAGGGCGGTGTGGTGGCTCTGAGGCTAGGGATACGCACTGGAATCGGAAGGTTGCTGGTAAAACGCCAAAAGTGACTACTTCGTTGGGCCCTTGAGCAAGGCCCCTTAACCTGCAATTGCTCCATCCTGGGTATGACGTTAATCTGCATCCAGCCCTGCACGTAGGCCCTGCAGGGAAAAACCTGGGGGGGTTGGTGGCAGAATTGGCACTCCAGGTACCATTAAAAAAAAAAAACGAACACACTCTTACATCTCACCTGAACTAGTGTGGTGCTGAGGTGTCACCCATCGCATGGCTTCACTCGGGTCTTAATCTTGGATCCTGAGTTGATTTGTCATGTGGTGGGTGCAGCAATGCGCTATATCAGGGCCTGCTCCAAACCTCTCTCTCCTTTACATTTCTAGCCACAATCTAAGCATAGTTTTGGGGGATTTCTAGATCAAGGATTCTAAATATTGCATCAGTATATATATTAACGCTTCATTTGATAGCTGATCATTTTTGTTTACCTCATCATCACCTTGTATCCCAACACCCACTGCAATTTTTTGTTGTTCCCATCCACTGTATCCATGGGAGCAATCCCAGCAATCTGCAGGAGACACAGCACTGACAACATCCGAATTGACAATGGGTTTAAAGGTTGTCCAAAACAATGCTGTGGCATCAGACTTTTTTTTGCCAAACCCTTTGTGTTTGGTTTCTGATTCTGATCTTGTGCTCTGTACTTTTTACAATTTGGTTGGCTCAATTTCCCAGTTTCTGACTATGCATTTCTTACAGTCATTTTCCTTTTCTGTGCCCTCACTGACATTATAATTATATTTTGTCAGTATGAACAGCGGACTAGCTGGAGTCACTGGGTATATCAGACTAGACAACTGCCCTTTATAGGAGAGCGCCTCTGACTGGCTAAGATAATGTAAATAAAGGCCACAAAAGAAAATTGTAATGTGACAGAGCCTTAACTCTATTACACTTGGCTGAGGTTAATGATGATTAACACAGAAATATGATAGTTGTACAATTAATCAAATCCCTTTAATACCAGGTAAGGAAAAGTGTTTTTAATTTTGTAGATTCATTACTCTCTGAAGATTGTTATATGCAGTCCTCTGACACTCTTCCTAGTTTAAAGTTCTGTTCAAATTTTCTGACTGCCAGCAAAGCTGAACATTGCTGCCTGTAGTTTAAGGACTTGGATGCCAGTTCTGTTGTTACCACTGTGAATGAAAGCAAGTCACTTAACTTACAGATGTTCATGTGGAACACTAACATCAACTATAGGCACAGCCCTGTGATTTGGTTATGGCCTTATCGTGTTTACTTTCTATTTACTGTGATCTTTCTGTGATTGCTTAATATGGCCACCAGGAGACAGTTTGGTTTCAATCGACATGCATCTATTCGCCAAATAACTGCACCTTAAAATATAAAAACAAGAATGCTCATCTTTATTACATCTATTTCCAGATGTACAGTGGATTGAATTCAGATTTGGAAAGTTTCAACTGTAAATCAATGACATGGAAAGGGAGACTTTGCTACTGAAACCTTGACGCCAATTGGACAACTCATGGTGTGTTCGAGTTGAACTCATGGAGTGTCTCAGTATGCAGTGCTTTATGAGAGGATCACTTAAAAAGCAACATATTACCTGTGTAGCTATACTATAAAAAAATGTATCTGTTTCCTTTCTATTATTAAAACTATGATGGGCCCATGGCATATCCCACAAGCATCACATGGTAGTTAGGAACCAACCGTTAAGAAAAAAAAAAAATAAAAACACGTGTGTTAATGGATCACTCCAAATTAGCCCCAACATATACATTTGGGATGGTAGAGGAAACTGGGCTACCTGGAGAAAAGTCTCCAGACAGACATATGGAGAAATAGGGGGCTTCTCTCACCCACCCACGGGTTTGGTTATCCGGATATACAATTTAAAGTGGTTGCTATTTTCATGACAACTGTTACCTACTCTTTCGAGTCTAAGTTGCATCGCTTCTCCGCAATCATAAAATATAAACCTGACCGAACTGTGGTTTCTTCGAGATTAAACTTGTCGTAGCTTTAATTGTTGCGGGACCACAGATTCTCATAGTTTATGGTCCATTATTGTGTAAATCTTTGCTCTGAGCATTGAATGATGTGATTGCAAAAAGTTTATTGCACACTCGGATATTTTGTCTGTAGTGTTTGTGGATTTCACTTTCACCAAACAACAAATCATAATTCTCGTGGAAAGGCCTCTTCATTGGGAGGCAACACTACTTTTCCCTGATGGCAACACAAATTAGACGATCTACAAGTCTCCAATTTAAACTTTACAATATCTACATACTTCTGACATATCACCTATGTCCATATATTCAATCTCTTTTTGCTGTTCCGTTATTTCACCGAGTAATAATCACAGAGTAATAATTTCCATTTGTTTGTGCTAATGTTTACTTTCTTTTTTTTTTGATAATACTTTCAAATTTTACTACTTTCATTTTCTTTAACTTCCTTTGCATGTGCGTCGCGCCAACATTTTTTTGTGAGCCTTTCGAATTCCACTGCTTTCATAATCTCTAACCTGCTCTGCATGTGTATTGTGCCAACGTTTGTGAACATCTTTATGAAGTCTTTTATTTCTGATCTAGTCTCTAGTTTAAAGTCTAGTCTCACGGGACGTCAAAGTGCCTTTCCGAGAAGGTGACGTCTCAACCCAAGGTTTTTTTATTATAATAGAGAGATGTATGCATTCCACACAGTCAATGACCTGGCTGGCATACAGACCCAATCTACTGATGTTAGGGATGCAGCAGCACAACCCTCACCTATTGGAATGTATGTCCTAAATAAATTAATTTAAATTTACCCATTGTAATTTTAATAAGCAGTTTTGAGAGGAGAATGTGAAAATTTAGAAATTTTAGATGTCATGTTATGTCACTATCTAACCTACTTAATCCATACCAGGCTCGCGATGGACAGGTGACCTGTCCCAGGTTTGTTCCTGCCTTATGCTAGCTGCGATAGGCTCTAGCACCCCCCACAACGCTGACATGGATTAAGCGGATATGAAAATATGACAAATTGTATTAAATACTTACAATAAATGCTAGATCATTTTTGGAGAAACAAAAAGGTTGCTAGAATTTACAAGCACACAAATTCTTAAACCTGCCTAGTCCAAATGAAGGATGCAGGTAATCCAGAGCCTATCAGAGAAACAATGGGCGCAAAATGGAGAACAGCCCTGGACAGGGTGACTCACATACACACCCTCACTTACTCATAGTAGGACCAATTTAGATTCACCAATTCACCTAAGCTGCACATCCACAGAGATATGGGAGGAAAAAACTGGATTACTTTACCAGGAGGAAATTTCTCAAAGACATGAGGAGAATGTACAGACACAAGACGGACAGCTGTCAAGTGCAAAAAAAATCAAAGCCATGTGTAAATAAATGAAGAGGCATTTCTAGGAATATCCCTGCTAATACTTTGTGCCAACAATAACATTATATGCAGAAAAAGAAATCCAAAAAATGAAAATGTCACTTACGTTTACTACATCTCCTGCTGCTTGGAGAATTTTTGCTGTGCTTTACAGGTGTCCTCTGTGAGCCTGTAAACCTTGACTGGTTTTGATTATGCTCACTGGAAAACCTGCTTCCAGGTCTCCTGCCATTTACTACCATGTTCTTGGATTCTCCCAACCACTTCATGCCAACAGTGAGCCTGAGCTTGTTGCATTTAGTCTCCTTCTGGAAGGTGTACAATAGAGTGGGATCAATAAACCCAGGCCCTGTGAGTAAAAACAAAGATAATGGAAAATATTAATACCATATTTACACAAATGCACAAACTTCTGTCTCTCTCTTTTACTTTACAGGATCCTTTCTACTTTCTCTCCACAGTTATTTTTCTTGCGGTTTATTTTGCATAACATCCTTTTAAATCATTTCTCTGCATTGGCCCACTTTACCTGTCTGTGTTGTACAGAAATTTTTTTTATCTGTCCAAATTAAAATATCATAAGCTACCTTCATATCTACAGATGCACACATCTGTTATGTAATATTGCATCTGTTCAATCCATATTTATGCAACTGTATCCTGCTTTTTTACTCTTTTCATTCACCCATAACACTCCTTTTCATAAATCATTTATTAATTTACTGACACAAAACTTATTTTCTATGTTTACTACTTTACAGAATATACAGCAAAAATACAAAGATTAGAGTAATAAGAAAAACGTTAGTACAGGCAATTTCACAGGTAACATCATCTAATAAAGGCTACAGTTACCATTGAGGTTGTTCGTAAAGTTAAAAAGAAATCCAACACTCTTTTTATAAAAAAAAAAAAAAAAAAAAATCAACAAGTGTGAAAGGCACTATATAATTGTGCGTACTGACATGAAGGGCGCCATACACCCCTGTCAGGCTGGCAACAAGCCAACCCATGCATTCACTGCACCCACTTTGGCTCGCAGCTTTAGGACCCCCGTGTTCCCTCCATTCCCCTGGCCCATTGCCCCCCCCCCCCCGATTTTTTCCTTGGCGACCTGTCACTGCCTTGTGTGCCCGATGTGCTCTGTGTTGGGCTGGCCCCCCATTCTCATCTTCAGCCCCTCGCTGCCTGAGCGGACAACAAAAAGATCCGGACTGGGTACAGATGAACATTTGACAAGAGCCGCCCTTGAGACTTTGAGCCCCAGGTCAGCGCCCAGGTGCTGCGCCCACCGTGTTTCTGTCTGTTTCAACATGAAGGACCGGCCACTCTGGGAAGTCCTGGCGTGCCACCTTTCATTCACGTGATGGACTCCAGTTCAGCAGTTCGGTGGCCGCGTGACAACAAAGGAGAAGTAGAATCAAAGTGAAGGGCCCGAGGGACCAGAGACCCACAAGAGAGCGCTAGGAGGAAGCATCAGCCGTGCCACTTGCAACATGTCACAACAAGACCACCTGTGGCTGCGTTTAGAATGAAAGCCACTATATTAACTCATTACGACAAACAGGTCACGCGACGACACAGACACGGCTGTATGAAAGGCGCTATATAAAGTCAAGCTCCATCACTGAGTGACCCTGAGTGAGGTTGGCCATGTCTGAACATATCGTGTTCACTGTGAAAGGCGCTATATAAACTCCTAAGGAGACGACTTCAAGCGCCATCACAGCGTGAGCTCTGCCATCTGACAAGTCACCTTTGGAACATCTAGACACGTTCTTTCTGATTTAAAAGATATAAATGATGTCTACCCACTAGCTTAACTCAAATACATAAAACACAAATAAATAATGGGGGAGAGGTTTAAAATCATACTTAGCAAATGTTCATAAATAAGACTTAAAAGAAAATCCCAAATAACAGAAACCTCTATCTGCACATCATGTAGCTTAAAAACACAAAGTTATGTCAGTTCTCAAAAGGCAGAATACAAAATACATTTTATTACTATTTTTAGCCATTAATATGCAAGAAGTGCTACATGCTTCAGCATTATGGATGGTTAAAAAAAAAAATCTCAATTTCAAAACTGTGATTCTACAGTAATCAAGGGCAAAACTATGGAAATGAACTTTTAAATAAAACATATCAAACAGCATTTAAAATAAAACTATTTTGAGTCATACTCTACAGTCTCAATTTTGCAAATCAAAATTGGTACAACGACCTCAACACTCTAATCTATGAGGAAGTGTGAAGAGGACATATAAAATGACAGCTTACAGCAATCACACGTATGGGTGGCAGGAAAAAAGAGCCAGCAGCTTGAAAGCGGCAACTTTCAAATTGTTTTCAATGTGGAGTCCAAATATTACAAGACTTCAAGAAATGAAAAGGAACACGGAAATGTTTTAATTCCTCCATAACCGATACAATGATTTTGGAAAGTAAAAGCATTTTTATCATAGGTTATAGTGTTTGGGACAACCCCCTCTCCTCTACAGTTTAAAACTACAAATCAAACAATTCAGATGTGATTAAAGTACACATTTCAGGCACACGACACTTTTTCTACATGTTGCCTCCCCCCATTTCAGGGCATCATAATGTTTGCGATTACTCGGGTGGGTTTCTTTGCTTCATAAGATACTTCCGCTTGCTTCTGCCCTTTGGAGTTTGTAGTTGCCATTCTTCAACATGAGGACAAGAACTGTACTAATGAAAGTCAAAAACGCCATTATGAGGCTAAAAAACAATACTAATACTAAACAAAAACCTCACTATATCGCGCTTCGACTTTCACGGCTTCACTCTATCGTGGATTTTATATGTAAGCATATTAAATATATATCACAGATTTTTCGCTGGTTCGCGGGTTTCTGCGGACAGTGGGTCTTTTTACTTCTGGTACATGCTTCCTCAGTTGGTTTGCCCAGTTGATTTCATACAAGGGACGCTATTGGCACATGGCTGAGAAGCCACCCAATCAGAGCACACGATTAAGTTCCTGGGTGCCGATTGGCTCAGCGATGGAGCGCAGAATTCAATTCCGCTTTGCGTTAACCAGGAAATCTTGTCTTGCTCATTCAGCATCAACGTGTTTCACTGTGTAAAGAGTTAAGTTTCGTCAATGAGCTGCTCGATGCCCACTCCGAGATGCTGAGCGACAAAGATTTGGCCGAGACGACCAAGTCAGCGAGCGAGGAAGATAAGGAACAAGAGGACCCAGCACAGGAAGTAGACGCCAGCCTAACTCTAGAGCGTCTCGCGACCATTCTACAAATGGCAAAAGACCACCAGATATCGGTTGAAGAATGGGACCAGCAAATGATTCGTTCTTTACAATTTAGAAATGCTCTTGAGGACGCCACGGAAGTGTATAAAAACCTCCTTACACAAATGATAAAGCAGCGCCAGCAACTGCCCATCATGATGTTCCTTACCCGCAAAACATCACCTAGTACGCCTTCAGTGGAAGAAGAAACTCTAGATGACAACAGCGGTGCTACACAGTCGCCTGAAGAGGCTCCTTTAGAAGAGCTGTAATGCTCTCCTTTGTTAATATTAAACTCGTCGTTATGCCATTGTTGGTGAGTACCCATAACTAATTTTCTACGTACTTAGTACATGTATGTACATTTAGTGTAACTGTACACACATTTTACTGTATACAATTTTTCTTGCATTGTACGTATTTACTGCTGGTGGCCTGTCTATTGTAATGGCTGTAACATATATGATATTGGAGACGCTCGATATCTTTAAAATAACATTTAGGTTTTACTGTATATAAGCAGTGTGTTTACATACATAATTTCAACAAATCTTACCTAATATCCAAGAGAATATAAAGGGTTTATGCTGTATAACTGTGTTGGAAATGTTTATAAGAGTGTGGGAGAGTTTATAAGGGATTAAAATACAGTAATCCCTCCTCGATCGCGGGGGTTGCGTTCCAGAACCCCCCGCGATAGGTGAAAATCCGCGAAGTAGAAACCATATGTTTGTATGGTTATGTTTATATATTTTAAGCCCTTAGAAACTCTCCCACACTGTTAACATTATTAGAGCCCTCTAGACATGAAATAACACCCTTTAGTCAAAAGTTTAAACTGTGCTCCATGACAAGACAGAGATGACAGTTCTTTCTCACAATTAAAAGAATGCAAATATCTTCCCTTCAAAGGAGTGCGCGAGCGTCAGGAGCAGAGAATTTCAGAGAGAGAGAGCGCTCGCTAAGAAAAGCAAACAATCAAAAAATCAATACGTGCTTTTGTGCTTTTAAGTATGCCGAAGCACCGCGATAAAGCTGCATTTTTTTTACAGGAGCGTCCGTATCTTCTAGGCAAACAGCCTCTGTGCAAACAGCCCCTCTGCTCACACCCCCTCCGTCAGGCAGAGAGAGTGAGAGAGACATAGAAAAGCAAACAATCAAACACCGCGCGGGAAGCCTATCGTATATCATTGAGGAGTTTTAGTTAATACGTAATACATGCTCTGATTGGGTAGCTTCTAAGCCATCCGCCAATAGCGTCCCTTGTATGAAATCAACTAGGCAAACAACTGAGGAAGCATGTACCATAAATTAAAAGACCCATTGTCCGCAGAACTCCGCGAACCAGCGAAAAATCCGTGATATATATTTAGATATGCTTACAAATCTGCGATGGAGTGAAGCCGCAAAAGTCGAAGCGCGATATAGCGAGGGATCACTGTATATAAAAATAACCATATAAACATATGGTTTTTGCTTCGCGGATTTTCACCTTTAGCGGGGGGTTCTGGAACACAACCCCCACAATCGAGGAGGGATCACTGTAAAACTATTTGTGACATTTGTAATAAAACCTTAGGATGACCAAAATCAAAGGTCTGGAATATCAAGTCACTGGTGAGCTCAGTAAAGGGTCTGGCAGGCCAAGGAAGACCTCTACTGCAGAGGACAGAAGAATCCTCACTATGGTAAAGAAAAAGCCCCAAACGCCTGCCTGACAGATCAGAAGCAGTCTTCAGGACGACAATGTGGACGTCAGAGACAACTATCTGCAGAATAATTCATGAACAGAAATACACTGTCAAAGTGCAAAATGCAGCCCACAAAAACAGGGCAGCCAGATTATAGTTTGTTAAAGACTTGAAACAGCATGCAGTATTCTGGAAAAAAAAAGTGCTGTAGACAGACATGACAAAGATGAAACTGCATTAGACTGATGGCAAAAGCAAAGTGTGGAAATGAGAAGGGACTGCCCAAGATCCAAAGCAGACCATCTCAACTGTTAAACATGGTGCTGGGGATGTTATGGCCTGGGCATGTGTGGCTGCCACAGGTGCAGACATACTTGTATGGAATAAGCATATTGTGGCACTTCTTGTGTGATTTTGGGCTACACAAAAATACATAGTATTGTATTGATAATGGAACTGCTGACGGCTGGGCCTTAAACAATTTTGAGGTGTATAGAAACATTTGATCTGCTCAAGTTCCAGTGAATGCCACCATACTCACTGGGCAGCATTTCATCCTATAGCATGGGTGTCGAACTCCAGGCCTGGAGGGCCGTAGTGGCTGCAGGTTTTCATTCTATCCATTTTCTTAATTAGCGACCAATTTTTGCTGCTAATTAACTTCTTTTGCCTTAGTTTTTAATTAACTTGACTCAGGCCCCTTAGTTGTTTCTCTTTCCATAATTAGCAACCAAACAATAATGAGACACAAAACAAGCCACCTCATGACAAGCTCTCCTGCGCCCATAACACAATAGCTGAAAATAAAGAAAGGTGAAGGTCTCAGTAAGGTTGATCTCTCAGGTCACCAAACCTTTTTATGGTGTTCATAGAAAAAAAACAGAAAATCAACAGCTTGGAAATGTCTGCTTGAGAATGAGAGCAGCAACAAGCTGTGGAATTAAATAAGTTTAATTAACAGCAAGAATTGGCTTCTCATTAAGAAACTGGTTGGAGTTTGAAGCCCGAACTTAGCTGGTCATCTCTCTGCTCGTTTCACATCTCATTTCTGTTTGGCTGTCATAATAAAGAAAAGAATCAATTCACAGGACTGAATCCTTAAAAACAGGGCTATTAAAATGAAAGGAAAAGGAGTTACATTAGCATTGAAACCTGGTCACTAATAGGAAAAGGGTTAGAATGAAAACCTGCAGCCACTGCAACCCTCCGGGCCTGGAGTTCGACCCAATTCAGACAGTAATTTCAACACACATCTTTTTAGTAATATCAAAAAGGCAAGTTTACAGGGAGATATTATAGTCATTGGGGACTTTAATTATCCAAATATTAACTGGAATAACCTTGCAGATGGAGCAGCACAGGAGCAGGAGTTTTTAGAAGTAATCAATGACTGTTTTTTAACACAGCATGTTAAAGCACCAACACGGGATGA
Organism: Polypterus bichir lapradei; assembly: GCA_026402145.1. NCBI lineage: Eukaryota > Metazoa > Chordata > Cladistia > Polypteriformes > Polypteridae > Polypterus > Polypterus bichir. The sequence goes on from JANRMT010062810.1 coordinate 6,439,908, forward strand.
AGCCTGTCTGGATTTAGTATTCTGTAATAATCAGGATAGAATTGAAGGTGTAGAGGGGATTGAACCACTACGGTCAAGTGACCAAAACGTAATACAATTCTCAGTATTTTGTAAGAGTGCAGATGCAAAGACTAAAATTGTGAAGTTGAACTTTGGTAGGCTAATTTTGAGTAGATGCGACAAAGTCTAAGGAGGATACACTGGGATAAGCTTTTAAATGTGGAGACAGTCGAGGAGCAGTGGAACAGGTTTAAAAATGTTTTACATGTAATGCAGGACAGATACATACAGTACCTACATTTGGAATTAATAGGAAACTAAAAAAAAAACTCCACGGTGGATTAATAAAGATTTAAAGCTTTATAAGGCATATAAGACTAATGACTGCAAAGTGAATCGTAGAGCGTATGAGAACATGAGGGCAATCATTAAGAAGGATATCAGGGAGGCTAAAAGACAGTTGGAGAAGAATATAGCAGATGAGGCGAAAGACGACCCTAAGAGATTCTTTCAGTATTTTAGTAGTAAAAGAACAGTCAAGGAGGAGGTCAAGTGCATCAGGAATAGTAAAGGGGAATTAAAAGATACAGACAGTGAAATAGCAGATACCCTAAACTTGCAATTTTCTGAGGTGTTTACAAGTGAGCAAGTGGATAACCTCCAGCAGTACTAGGGACTACTAAGGAGGTACTGAGGGATTTGGAAATTGTAGAGGGAGAAGAGCTGCTCAGATTAAATAGGCTGAAATCAAACAAATCACCAGGACCAGATAATATTTATCCTCGTGTTCTTAAGGAGGCTAGTGAGTACAAATATAAACCCTTGACACATATTTTAGGAAGTCACTGCGCACTGGAGAGATTCTGAAGGACTGGAAAATGGCAAATATCTACCATTATATAAAAAGGGTGACACGGCAAATCCAAGCAACTATAGGCCAGTAAGCTTAACATGCATCACAGGAAAATTAATGGAAGAAATTATTAAGGATAAGATTGAGCAACACATGGCAAGGACAGGAGGAATTCTGAACAGTCAGCATGGATTCAGAAGAGGGAGGTTGTGTTTTACTAACATGCTGGAATTCTATGAGGAGGCAACAAAAGGATACGATCAAAGTGGAGCAGATGATATTATTCATCTGGACTTTCAGAAAGCATTTGATAAGGTGCCACATGAGAGGGTGGGCATCAAATTAAAAGAAGTGGGAGTTCAGGGTGATGTTTTTTTGGGTGCAGAATTGGCTCAGACACAAGAAGCAGAGGGTGATGGTGCAAGGAACCTCATCAGAACTGGCCGATGTTAAGAGTGGTGACCAGCAGGGGGAAGTGCTGGGGTTGCTGCTATTTTTAATATCTATAAATGATTTAGATAGGAATATAAGGAACAAGCTGGTTAAGTTTGCAGATGATACCAAGATAGGTGGACTAGCAGATAATTTGGAATCCGTTATATCATTACAGAAGGACTTGGATAGCATACAGGCTTGGGCAGATTTGTGGCAGATGAAATTTAATGTCAGTAAAGAATTACACATTGGAAGTAAAAATGTTAGGTTTGAATACACAATGGGCAGTCGGAAAATCGAGAGTCCATCTTATGAGAAGGATTTAGGAGTCGTAGTGGACACTAAGCGATCGACTTCCCGACAGTGTTCAGAAGCCATTAAGAAGGCGAACAGAATGTTAGGTTATATAGCGCCTTGATGTGTGGAGTACAAGTCACAGGAGGTTCTGCTCAACCTTTATAATGCACTGGTGAGGCCTCGTCTCAAATCCTGTGTGCAGTTTTGGTCTCCAGGCTACAAAAAAGACATAGCAGCACAAGAAAAGGTCCAGAGAAGAGCGGCTAGGCTGATTCCAGGGCTACAGGGGATGAGTTATGAGGACAGATTAAAAGAACTGAGCCTTTACAGTTTAAGCAAAAGAAGATTAAGAGGTGACATGATTGAAGTGTTTAAAATTATGAAGGGAATTAGTACAGTGGATTGAGACTGTTATTTTAAAATGAGTTAATTAAGAACACAGGGACACAGTTGGAAACTTGTTAAGGGTAAATGTCGCACAAACATTAGGAAGTTTTTCTTTACACAAAGAACAATAGACACTTGGAATAAGCGATCAAGTAGTGTGGTAGACAGCAAGACGTTAGGGACTTTCAAAACTCAACTTGATGTTGTCTTGGAAGAAATAAGTGGATAGGACTGGCGAGCTTTGTTGGGCTGAATGGCCTGTTCTCGTTTAGAGTGTTCTAATGTTCTAACATTTAATGTGTTCCGTGTGGTGATCTATTGCCGCTGCTGTCAGGTCAGGAGGAAGCCTCAGAAAAAAAGACAGCACAGAAGATGGTATGTGAGACTTTTAAAATGTATCATGTCATTATGATTGGGAATATGCGATATAAAAGCACCACAAATGCATCTGTATGTCGGCATTTTGCCTCACCTCATCGAGCCGCTCATCAAACATCGAATCGCGCACATCGATCTCGTAGGATCCTCAAAGCAGCTTTCTGTCACATGCAGACAGTAAACAGAGACTAACATCACATTCCAACTTTATGACACTGCGCGCCCCCCCCCCCCCCCCCTTTTTTTTGCTGGTAAGGCAACTAGCACACGCGTCACGTTAATTTCTGAGGACCTGCTCCGAGGACGCGTCAAATGAACGCTGGGAACACATGGTAGCCATGATGCACACATGTATGCATTCTGAGCGTAAAGTATGAACAAGCCCTAAGAAACAAAGCTTTATTTTATTAAATAAATGCGTCGAAACAGGCTTTATGTGATGACAACACTGCCATGGACACGTATGTCTACAGCACACCTTTTTTTTTTTTTATTTTAAGACAACACAGGCTACATGCTAAAATAATTAACACTTAATGTTTTTTACCAATGTTGAAGAAAGCTGTATTGAGAGAACATGCAAGTTAACTGCGACATACAGTAATGTGAAGAAGAAAATATACCCTCAATTCTAAGGTTTAAGAAATCAGGACATAATAACAAATCATCTGGACCTCAGCAGGTCTTAAAATTAGATAAATGCAACCTCAGACAAACAACACCACATGACATATTACACCGTGTCATTAATTATTTAAGAAAAACTAAGTAATAATTCACAAGCAGTGTGTGAAAATAAACTCCACCCTTACTGGTTCCATTGGTGCTGCTAATCAAATGCACTCAATTAACTGATCATCAGCAAGTGTGATCACCTCAATAAAAGCAGACGTTTTGGAAGTCTGCTGGTCTGTAGCATTCAGGTGTGTGGTAACATAATGCCAAGGAAGAAAGACATTAGCAATGACCTCAGAGAAGCAACGGTTGCAGCCTATCAATCTGGGAAGGGTTACAAGGCCATTTCGAAACAATCCGAAGTCCATTATTCTACATTGAGAAAGACAGCTGCCAATCTTCCCAGGAGAGGACATCCCAGCAAATTCACCCCCAGGTCAGACTGTGCAATGCTCAGAAAGAGTGCCCCCCCCCCCCCAAAAAAAAAAAAAACAACCCAGGAGCTCTGTCTCAGACTCTACAGGCCTCAGTTAGCAGGTTAAATGTTAAAGTTCATGACAGTACAATTAGAAATAGGCTGAAAAAGTAGGACTTGTTTGGAAGGGTTGCCAGGAGAAATGTTCTGAAAAGAACATCAGAATCAAAATCATTTTTTTTACTAGCATGTGAAACATACCAGAAATAACTTTGGTTAAGTGCCTAACATGGGATACAAGACATAAGCAACTCAAGGCAACACAATTACAACCCACCATTAATCTGACACTGTGCAAACCACTATACAAATCCAACAATTTCTTGAACAAAACATTTACAGACTTCAGCAAATAAATCTATACAAAATAATACAGATATCAAATAGTACAAGTTGAGCAAGTATGAAGTATTTACGAATAGACAAACAGCATAGCTACTAGTTATATGTTGCAAAGCAGTCCCAAGCACACCAGCAAATCTACAACAGAATGGTGGAAAAAGAAAAGAATCAAGGCGTTGCAATGGCCCATTCAAAGTCCAGACTTCAACCCAAATTAAATGCTGAGGCAGGGCCTACCTTAAGAGAGCTGCGCATAAATGAATGGTCACAAACCTCAATGAACTGAAGCAACGTCGGAAAGAAAAAGAGTAGGCCAGATTTCCTCCATGATGATATGCGAGAGAGACAGAAACAGAAAACAATGACTTCAAGTTATTCAAGCTATTGCATCATGGAGTGTACTTAGTGTTTCACATTCAGCTTCTACATTTTCGCATTATTTTTGTTAAATAAATAACGACACAGTGTAATCTGTTGTGTGTTGTTTTACACCCGAGGTTATCCTTCTATATAATTTGATACTATCCATATGTATGGTGTTCGCATCAATACCTTGACTCAATACAAGTTAGAAACATGCAATAGGACTCTGCCTCTGTAGTTAGAACATAACGAGGCAAACACGGACGCAGTATTGCATGATTGGCTAAGAATCTTCGAATGCTTCAGTGACGCCGCTGGACAGCCGAGTATAGTAAGTTGGTGTTGGTTCGAGCAGATAACAGTAAGTTCGGTTGGTTTGGTGGGGCGTACTTTCCAGGACTAACATCGTCGACTGACTTAAACCCTTCGAAAGCTCCAGAGCCGTAAGTAATTTAAAACGTATCACCATTTGCTTGATACGTCAAAATCTATCTTTGGGCAGTTCAGTTTTGGTATCCGTCCTTCAGACATCTATTGGCAAACTGAGTAATGACAGCTGGGTATTAAACAACAGTCATTGTTTAAATTTTAGCTGATCTCAGATCTAAAATGACCATGCCAACATAATTATTACTCCGACTCTGATTAGAGTCGTAAAATACGGTTTGTTTTGAAAATTTGTTTGCCGGAAAAAATGAAATGAGGTGCGCCGAAAAGCTGAGTTCACGTCTCGCAGCCCCGTTTAAACAGGAAGCTCTTCATTACATCGGCCGAAAAGGTCTATTTTAAACACAAATCAGTGCCATGATAACAAAATCCTTTCAAGGACTTAAAAAAACAAGTAACTCTTTGCAGAGAAAGTATGGATTTCACAAACATAGAATTTGTAGCCCGATTCGATCGGGCTCCCAGTCGCTAGTATTTAAATAATTTTAAAACCTGGTAAGGACCAGATTTTTTTTTTTTTTTTTTTTTTTTTTTTTTAAATTATGTCCCGATAGGTAAAAACTACAGAACTATAAGACGGTGTACTTTTTCACATGACTGTTGTTAGTTCAGGAACTTTGGAATGGGACTTGTGGCACTGAAACGTGCAATGAAATGAGATTTTCTGTTCACTTCATTGTCCTGCCGCCCGGAGTTGCTAAAACGCCAACAACCAAATAACTTTGCACAGAACTTTCTGATGGTCATAACTTTAACCCAGTTTTCATGGCAAGTTTGGTTCATGTTTTAAATCCCGACTTTTGCATAAGAAATTGCTTACACACATTTCAACTTTTATACATGGGGAGGGTTGCGTCAGGAAGGGCATCTGGTGTAAACTTTTGCCAAATCAATATGCGGACAGATGATCTGCTGTGGCAACCGACAGAAGAAGAAGATACATGGGGTTCCCTGGAACATAAGCACACTGGTTATTCATCCAAATGGTTTCGGTGCATTTAAGTCAGAGGCCCATTACATGACTTCTCATCGGGGAGGAAATGTCAAACTTCTGGTGCTGATTTTGTTGCCTGAGCAAGTAAAATGAAAAGACAAGTAATCCCACTCAGAGGTGACTTTCCATCATAGTTTCACATTTCCAAAGTATTATATGAGTGCATCCCTATTTCTGTTGGCCAATAACATGTTGCCTGACAGAGCAAGTGCTATACGAATGAATTCATTACATTTCTCAGGCCTATTTCTTCTTTTTTTGCCCCCCCCCCCCCCCCATTCTATTGTGACATGTAAAACATCAGACATTTCAGCATCTCAACCGCTTACAAGGTCCAAAACACCCACATTCTGCTTCCTTGTAGCTACACTGTATGTACTGCTGTGCCAGATAAATGCTCATTACGTGTCAGCTCTCATGTTGAAAGAGTCCATGAAAGAGTCCACTCCTACAACTTAATACAAGATCAAACCCAATTGATTTTGTCAGAGTGAGTCACAGACCAGTTGGACTGAGTCACAGTTTATGTCACACTGGTGGTCATGGGAGTTTGCTGCAACTGCCTCTGACTTTGGACGATCATGCAAATGAAGTCTGCAACTGGAAAGATTGTGCAATACGACAGAAACTAAACAAGTTATTTAGATTAGATTATATAAACTAATAATCCCAGGAGGAAATTCAGATGCATACAGCAGCAGAGACAGAAATTTTACATGAAATCAATGCCAAATAGTTAATTTTAATTCAGATTATTTTGTTAGAATTTGCATGTTTTCCAAACAAAAGAAAGAAAAAAATGTGACAAAAACTAATTTAAGTGCAGGGTCGCATGACAAATATTTGTAGTATTCCTATATTATAGTGTTTCCCAACCTCGGCCCTGGGGGCACACTGTGGATGCAGGTTTTAGTTCCAAGCAGCTTCTGTTTTTTTCTGTTCTGGGCTAATTAAGTGATGTGTTATTTCCCAAGTTCTGCGTTTTGGGAACAATATAGAAATTAGAAAACTGGTTAAAAAAATATTTAACAATATTTTCATCTTGTTTTTTCATTCTACTTTTCTACGTGTTCCAATTGTTTAATTAATCCCTTATTTACTAATTAGTGGGTCTGATGTTAAAGTACTTGCAGCCTTTGATTATTCCGTGTTGTTTGCCAGCGTGTCTGCGCTGCTCATTTTTAATTGTCATTAATAAGATACAACAAAGGAGAAAAACTGCACAGAGAAAGGGCAAAATAGAATGAAATCAATAAAAGAGAGTTAAGCATTTAAATCAAAAGCAAAAACAGAAATATTTCTAAATGTCTTAGAAATGTAAAAATCATACATATCAGCTATGCTTTTCTGAATGTAGAATAAAAGAAAAATAATACCAGCTAATTAAACGAGATCAGTGTTATCAGCAGGGCTGTGGAGTCGGAGTTTGAGTCGAGGAGTCAAGGACTGAGAGACAATTTTGAGTACCTGGAGTCAGGGTCAGAGTCAGCAAAAATGTACCGACTCTGACTCCTAATAAATTTAAATTGTAATGAAAAAAAATACAGCAAGTTCAAATGTCCCATTTCACAAACGGTCATAATTATGTACTTCTCTGATGCAAGAATAAAAGCCCAGTGCATAGTTGTGTTACTACTAGTGTGAAGTTCAGCTGAGCTATTATACAACCCGACATTCACATATTGTAATCTAGATTATGGAACATTACAAAAAGTGTTTTCATTTTATTTCAGATATAATGTGTTTAACAAGTTCAGTTGAGTGTAAACAAGTGTAATGATGTAGGTGGAGGTGTGTGCTATGGCCTGATGTGTTTTCACAGGTTCTTGTCTTTTGTTTAAACTGGCCAATACGGTAAAGAGTCAGCTTCCTATCCAGTAGGTGTGTGGTTAAATGACGTGTTTGTTGCCTTTCTTCAATCAACCAGGAAAATACATTAGCATATTAAATACAGAGGAATCGGGGAGTCAGAGTCAGAAGTACCGGAAATGTCGGGAGTCGGAGTCGAAGGATTTATCCACTAACTCCATAGCCCTGGTTACCAGGTGGTGTCACAGATTAGGAAGCTGGTTGGAACAAAAACCTGCAACCACAGTGGGTCCCCAGGACCGAGTTTGGGAAACACTGCTATATTAGATGCCCAGCGCAGTTGATGCCCATTTCAAAATGGATACTTGGCACTGACATGGTACCAGTCTTTACTTCCCTGGTTGTCTCTCCACTGTTTTTTGTGTGAAATAAACCCTTATTAGAGCAGCTAGCAGCATGCATGCGTGTGCTGATGGGATACAAATCAGTGTTCCACCAAGCATCACAGAAGGAAATGAGACCCTATATTAATGTATAACCCCTAGTGACGCTATAAAATGAAATAATGCATTGCTGAACATTCAAACGCTTACAAATGTTTTTGAAATGGCTTAAAGACTAGAAAGAGATATGTAAATGTAATCACATTATTAACCACTAATGATGCATTATGATTCTGGCTGAATGCCACTGGGACTGAAAGGGCATCAGGTGTCATTCATTAGTGCATTGCATTTCCCACAAGGAGCTGTAACACTTTATAAAAAGTCCTTTACAATTAAGCCTTCCGTTCTAAACACGCAGATGTTCAAGAGCAGAAGAAAAAAAAGCAACATTATTCTGCAGGTCATTTGACTAATGAATTGATGAAATTACCGTCAGACAACCGCCTAAGAAAATTCATTTTAAAACAAGAAAGAATTTCAACCATGAAAGGAAATTCAACAGTGGAGTCCTTTAGCTTTGGTCTTCTTGTGGATTTTCTCCAGGACGCTGTGATCTCTGATTTAAACCAAAGACAGTAGAAAACAACAATCCAGTGTAGCCACCCCATGCTGGGTCAATCCCACACCAATGACTTCAAGCATATCAGTTAAAACTACCAACGCTCAAATAATACTTTTAAGAAGAAAACTGAACTAGAACCAAAGAAAGATCATGTGTTCAGCACTAGAAACTGGGCAATAACTAACCTGGACTTGAAAACTAAAGCCATTTGTTTATAAAGGAAAGAAACACTATGCAGCGTTAATTATGATAAATGTTAATATCAAACAAGTTACAGTGCCCTCTACTCCACTGGTAAATAAAAGCAAATTGGATTGTGAAATGTCTTTGTGCATCTTCTTGATCTTTCACTCAAAATATATTAATAAAAACATCTAACCTTTAATTGAAATAAAATGATTGAAAAGGAAAAAAACAACAACCTTTCTCAAGTTACCAACAACCCTAGAAAGTCAAAAGAGTGATTACAAATCAAACAATTCAGATGTGATTAAAGAGCACATTGTAGACTTTCATTGAAGGGGACTTGCATACATTTTGGTCACACCACCTTTTCAAGGCACCATAATGTTTGGGACATTTGGCACCACAGGTATTTGTGATTCCTCAGGTAGGTTTCACGGCTTCATAAGATATCTCGGCTTGTTTCTACACTTTGGAGTCTGTAGTTGCCATTGTTCAACATGAGGCCAAGAGCTGTACCAATGACAGTCAAAGAAGCTGTTATGATTAAAACCAACAAAGACATTAGTAAAACCTTAGGATGACCTAAATCAACGGTCTGGAATATCGTTAAGAAGAAGAAACATATTGGTGACCTTAGTAATCGCAAAGGGACTACTGGTAGGCCAAAGGAAGACCTCCACTGCTGATGACACAAGAATCTTCACTATGGTCAAGAAGAAGCCCCAAACACCGGTCTTGACAGATCAGAGACAGTCTTCAGGAGGCTAATATGGATGTATGTCATGTCATTTTCCAACCCACTATATCCTAGCACAGGGTCACAGGGGTCTGCTGGAGCTAATCCCAGCCAACACAGGGAGCAAGGCAGGAAAAAATCCCGGGCAGAGCGCCAACTCACTGCAGGACACACACACACACACACGGGACAATTTAGGATCGCCAATGCACCTAACCTGCATGTCTTTGGACTGTGGGAGGAAACCGGAGCACCCGGAGGAAACCCACGCAGACACGGGAAGAACATGCAAACTCCAAACAGGGAGGACCAGGGGAGTGAACAGATGTATCACATCTGTAAAAGACGTCATGAATGCAAATACAGATGCCACACAGCAAGATGAAACCCACTAATTAGCCACAAAAAAGGATTACAGTTTGTGAAAAAGGACTGAAAAGAGCCTGCAGAATTCTGGAAAAAAGCTTCTGTGCACAGACAAGATAAAGATGAATCAGTGTCAGAGTGATGGCAAGAGCAAAGTGTGGAGATGAAAAGGAACTGCCCAAGACCACCTCATATGTTAAACTAGGTGCTGGGGTTGTTATGGCTTAGGCATGTATGGCTATCACAGGTCCAAGCAGACTTCTCTCTTAATTGATGATGGAGTCGTGGAAGGCAGTGACACAATGAATCCCGAGGTGTGTAGAACCATCTGATCTGTCCACGTTCCAATATATAACGCCAAACTCATTGGATGGCACTTCATCCTACAAGATAATGATCCAAACATACTACTAAGGCAGCACAGGAGTTTTTCAAAGCGAAAAAACGGAAAATACTTGAATGGCCAAGCTAGTCACCCGATTTAAATCCAATTGAACAGGTCTTCCATATGTTGCATTGAAAGCATAAGGGGACAAGCCCTCAAAACAAACATAAGCTGAAGATGGCTGCATGAGAAGCTTGACAGGGCATCACCAGAGAAGATCGTCAGCATCTGCTGGTATCTGTGAATCGCAGACTTCAAGCAGTCATTGCATGCAAGGGATACGTAACAAAATTCTACATATTATGGCTTTTATATATACCTGCCATTGCTGTGTCCCAAACATGGTGTCCTGAAACAGGGGGACCATGTAGAAAAAGTGTTGGTGTAACTGAAATGTATGTAAATCCCCAAAAATGAAAGTCTGCAATGTGTAGTCACGACATCTGAATTGTTTGATTTGTAATTATAAACTGTGCAACAGAGGGCTAAATCAAGGAAAATTGTTTCTTCTGTCCCAAACTATTAATGGGGCACTGTAAAAGTTACAGTCACAGCAATAATGGAGAATCACAAACAGACTGAACACTGACGGAGGCCTTGAACAACTTTAATTGTTCACGGGTTACAGAAGAAGTTGGCACTAAAATCTCCAGCCACTGAATGTGCAGGGCTGAATTTCATGGTCGGGAAGTCTGCTCATTCTGCACATTTTTCGATTTCTGCGAGTATCGCGAGTGCACTTAACCATCAGCAATGAGGTGTAAACAGTAATTTATTTTAAGGAAGAAAGTGCTAGACACATGGATGCTCATTAATTCGTTTGTTTTGTCACTCTGGCAGCTTTTACGAGTGTATTCAAGGAAAACAAGCGCACTGTTCAGTCTCATTTCTGTTTATATACTTTATATGAATGTATGATGGCAGTGTGTGACTGAAAATAGCAAACCAGATTTCTTACTTCATTTTGTACAAGCGATTGTTTTACAAGTAAACAATGGACCTTTATAGGTGTGATTTCACCTCAGTCAGTTGGCCTTCTTTCAAACATGAGTACATGGAAAATTAAAAAGGACTTGTGCTGCTGCATTCACGTGCCATTGGACAGGTTGGAGATGCTCAACGATGCGTCAAAAATATCCTGAGCACTACCACATGAAGCGATTAACATTGACTATCTTGTAACAACGGCACATGTCAAGGTTAAAGATATATTAGACAGTGAACTGACAATAGGGACTCCTGGACAACATGTTGAACGCACAAGATACTGACAGGTGTAAAGACCCAAGTGAGTCTGATAAGGGCCAAATCAATATATCCAGACAACTGGGTCAGAGCATTTCTTGAAACGTCAAAGCTTGAGGGGTCCACATGGTCAACAGTAGTGCGTACCTACTGACAGTGGTCTGAGGTAGGAAAAACCACAGACTGCAAGCATGGTGTTGGGTAGCCAAGACTCATTGATATGAGAGATCAACAAAAGGCTATCCTCTCTGGAACAAACTAACAGATGGGCATGCGTAGCAGAAATCACAGATGGTGACGGGAGAAATGTGTGACAACATACATTGCGTGGGACTTTATAACAGCAGACCTGGCCATGCCAAACCTTGTCCACCAACTAAAGCACCTACAATGGGCATGCAAGCATCAGAACTGGACTTAAGATCAATGGAAGAAGGTTGCCTGGTTTGATGGATGCATTTTCTGTGGCAACATATGGACTGCTGGGTATTTGTGCCTTTACATGAGGAAGAAACAGCACCAGGATTTGCTTTTTGGTTTTTGGGTTAGGGGGTTTAGAGACGAGGTGGTAGAGGGAGTATAGAGTAGATCTGGGCATTCATGCGGACCTTAATTTGACACGTAACAACTACCTAAGTGTTCTTACAGACCATGTACACCTCTTCATGGCAACAATATTCCCCATTGGAAGTGGAATCTTTAAGCCAGATAATGCGCCCTACCACAGTGCATGAATATGCTTTGAGGAACATGATGAAGAGTTCAAGGTGTTACCCTGGCCTCAACACTCCTTAGGTCTTAAGCTGTGTGATGCATTGGAACAGCAAGTCCAATCTGCAAGCAGCTCCACAACACAACTTATAAAAGTTAAGAGGACCTGATGGCAACGTCCTGATGCACCACACCATAGGACACCTTCAGAGGCCTTGTATGGTCCATGCATTGGTGAATGGAAGCTGGGAGAAGTGACAGAATATTAGGCAGGTGGTTATAAAGTGCTGGCTTACCTGTGTAAAGGCATCAGTGATGGTCAAATTTCACGTTAATGCCTTTCAATCCGGTACCTTCCAGTTTGCAACCATGCTTCTTTGAATTGGGGCAAAACACATAATATTGAACTTCCATTCAAGGACATTAAAAATAAAATCACAATATGAGTCTACCTCATTCAAGAATATTAATAAATTCACCACATGAGTCAGAAATTGCTTCTCTGTGGTCAAACTGTATTTTCAATTATGCAAAACACACGTAATGCTTGGCTTTAATCTTTTTTTTTTTTTTTGCAGAGCAAGATGCAAATCAACATCAGCCTCACAGTTTAGAAAATACCCTAACCCAAAATTCACATGAACACAATCAAGTGCAAAGATGTGACAAGTAAAAACTACTAAAAGTAAGCATAACTTTTTACGACCAATATAATGCATTTAAAAAGTGCCAGCAACCAATCTGGATGGACATGCGTGTTCTTCAATTCACCAAAAGAACATTTGGACCTAGTAATTAAAATGCTGGCCCAAAAACTCAGCGGCCTGGAACATAGAAATAGATGATAAAAGTGTATGGATGGATATCAGAAGGAAGACTATGTTGCACACTGCACAGAGCCAACTGTAAAGTTTGGTGGAGGAAGGATAATGGCCTGGGGCTGTTTTTAGGGTTTGGTCTAAATGCTTTGGCTTCAGGTGAAGGGTACTGTTATAACATAAGAAATATGACAAAACGAGTGGAGACCATTCAGTCTATCAAGCCCATTTGTTTAGCTAATGGCTAAGCTGTCCCAATATCTCATCCAGTTTCTTTGTAAAGGTTGTGAAGGTTTCTGCTTCAAATTTTATAAGGACATTTTAGACAATTGTGAGCTTCAGTGTGAGGAAGATCTTTTTCTGTGCCATCAAAGCCAGGTCCTTAACAACACTGGGGAACTTGAGCGGCCTGCACAGAATTCAGATCTCAACCTTACTCGACAGCATTGGCATGAGCTGGAACACAAATGTTTGTAGAATGCCTTCCTAGTAGAGTGGAGGCTGTTATCGCCGAAAATGGGGGGGTGAAGTATAAGTGCTGTGGTAGTTCCTTATTAACACCAGTGGTTTTGGAATGGGATCTCTAACAAGCTCATAGAGGTGTGATTATCAGGTGTTCACAAACATTTGGCCATATAGTGTAGTAGCACAAATTACATTGCCCACACCATCCACTTTGCTAGTTTCATTTTAGGGAGAAGTTCCTTTAGATCAGGGGTCTCCAATCTTTTTCCCCCCCCCGAGGGCTACTTTTACAAAATTAAAATGGCTGAGAGCTACTCATGTTTTCTAATGTTTATTCTCATAGCTTATTTCAACCCAAACAAACTGAAGCAGCTTGTTTTGCCTAAACATTTACAAAATGTTGGTGTCCACAACTCACATTTTGCATTAGATAGATAGAGATAGAGAGCTAGAGAGCTAGATAGATAAAGTATTTATCTCTAAATCTCTCTATTAATCCCAAGGGGAAATTCACATACTCCAGCAGCAGCATACAATATTCAATCAAAGAGCGATAACAATGAAGGTATAACAGACAGACAATAACTTTGTATAATGTTAACGTTTACTCCCCCGGGATTAAAACATCACACCTGCATTTTGTATGTCTGTATGCATTTTCTAGTGTATCTCACACTATTGAATTAAAACCTGAATGCTGTCAAAACAAAACAATGCAATTCCAAATACGCAGATATGACTTATTCATTTGTCATTTTGTCACATGTCACTGCGTCACTTTATTCACATGTCCAGTTGCATGTGTGATGCGTTTTTGAGTTAGTCAGATGACTGGCACTGAGGTGTATGGTGGAGTGGAGCCACTTCGGTTCACTCTTCTGGAGTCATTTTAAAGTTTATCTGTCAGTCTTGTTCTGAACTTTGATTTCATTACAGTCATGTCAGACTCACAGAGGTATGGAGACCTAAACAAAGCAGACATTTTCAGAGCTGCTTGGTGAAGATTCTTATAGTTATCTGGCTCTATTAAGCTCCAGACATGCTGAGAAAGCTGTTGAGACTTTTAACTGCACATTATTTTGAAGATTTACGAATATATAAATTCCAATGTCTGTCTGTCTGCTTTTCACGAGAGAACTACTTAACGGATTTAGATCGGGTTTTTTCTATAATTTGCTTGAACATTCCAGTTGATTTTGCGACTCCTCTCATTTCGCTATGTATCAGAGTTTGCTTGCAGTACCAATTTATTTGCGCGGATCCAACAAACACGCAGTGGGCCCGAGTTTCTCCTCACTCACTTGCCAGCTTCAGGGTGTGTTCCTTAACTCCGCTTAGCTAGCGAACGAGATAACAATTGAGTTCAACTTTGTTTGATATTCAAAATAAAGTGTTACTTAGGTCTTGATGAGTTTGAGTTTGGGTATTCTCTTAAGTGTATGCCACACTGAAAAGATAGATTGCAATTCAGATTGTGTATCGTTATTTTGTGTTAAAAGGATTGTGATATGATTTTTTTGGAAAGATCGCTCACCCCTAATTTGACTAATCAAGTTTTCAAATTTATGCAGGATTCACTAACCCTTTGGCAAGCTACTTGGAAAGGGGTTGTGAGCTACCGGTAGCCCGCGAGCAACGTGTTGGAGACCCCTGGTTTAGATTATTGATATTCATCTGTAGACTGCTGCAATGCTTAATACCTTGAGGCTACATTAAATCGATTTTAAAACACATTTCACTAGTTTTAACTACGATGGGTGATATAGATGGTTGGATTGTGGCAATTACAGGGGGATAACACTGCTCTCGGTGCCAGGTAAGGTCCTTGCTAGGGTTTTCCCCAATAGGATCCGTGATCACTTGCTCACCTACCAGCAAACGGAACAGTCTGGTTTTACGCTTAAGAAGCCTACCATTGACGCCATTCTGGCACTGAGGGTTCTCATGGAGCGCAAGCGTGAATGTCGGCAGAGTTTCTTTGCAGTCTTTGTCAATTTTTGTAAAGTGTTCGACTCAGTTAATCGAGCTGCCCTGTGGGACATCCTGAGGGTTTGTGGGATCCCCTCAAGGTTGCTGGATCATGGCCAGCCTGTACACTGGTACTGTGAGTGCTGTGCAGAGTGGAGGCAGACCCTCTGTGTTTTTCCCAGTTGATTCTGGGGTTCATCAGGAGTGTATTCTGCTCCTACTCTGTTCAATGCCTGTATGGACTGGGTGTTGGGCAAGGTCGTGGGGTCCAGCGGCTGTGGGGCATCTGTTGGTGAAGAAAGATTCACGGATCCTGACCTTGCTGACGAGGCTGTGATCTTCGCAGAGTCAATGGAGGCTCTGATCAGGACACTCCAGAGACCGAGTGAGGTGTCGGAGTGTCTGTGCTTGTGAGTGTCCTGATAAAAAACAAGACCCAGGCCTTTAATGACCTCTTGGGCACGGCCATCAGCAGTGTGTCCGTCTGCGGAGAGAGTGTCGACCTCATTGAGAGGTTTACTTACCTTGGCAGTGGCATTCATGTCTCCGGAGACTCTTCTTATGAAGTCAGTAGATGGATTGGGAGAGCATGAGGTCGCTGGAAAAGGGTGTGTGGCGCTCCCGATATCTATGCAAAAGGACGAAGGTCCAAGTCTTTAGAGTCCTGGTGCTTCCTGTCTTGCATATATGGTTGCGAGACATGAATGCTATCCAGTGATCTGAGATGAAGACTAGACTCCTTTGGTACTGTGTCTCTGGAAAATCCTTGGGTACCGCTGGTTTGACTTTGTGTTGCTCATGGAGTCCCGAATGAGGCACATGACCTGCATTGCGAGGGAGCGTCAGTTACGGCACTACGGCCATGTGGCACGAATCCCCATAGGTGATCCAGCTCGTAAGACCCTCATTATTGGGGACCCAAGTGGATGGACCAGGCCAAGGGGTTGCCAACGTAACACCTGGCTGCGGCAGATAGAGGGTAATTTCTGGAGGGTGGGACTGGACCGCATGTCTGCCTGGGGGGTTGCCAACTGGGATCCTGAGTTGTTTCGTCGTGTGGCGGGTGCGGCAACGTGCTGTACCAGAGCATGCTCCCCAACTTGACTTGTTGATATTTGTCTCCTCTGATTCATTATGACACTTAACCAACATTGGGCTCTATTTTCACTTTGAAAACATGGGAGGCAGCTATAGGTTCCCTTTTCAGCAGCAGTCTCTACAAAACTTTATGCAAGCTAATTGATGAAAGGTCCCTTTGAATCAATTTATTCTAATAAAGTTTGCATCTACTTAACAGCTCAACACATTTTGCAAGGGTGGTGCAGTATACTGGTACTGTACTAGAAAAGTTCACAACACCACCAGAATCTCACGATTTTTGTTTACCAAACTAAACATCAGCAAACAACCCCAAATTGCGGACTTAAGCATCCGCTAGTGGTCTCAGAAACCAAACCGGCTGACTGTACATCTAAATTAAATTAGGCTTAAATAGTAATTAGAAAATGCAAGAGCTTTTCAGGAACACAACAGAGGTATGTCATGCTTGGGTTTTTCTTTACCTGTACTGTGTGGTCAACACAAATTTGCATTCTCATTGGATTATTTTACTGTGAGGTTTCATTATCTGATGGCCTTAGATTCAGGCATCTGTCGAGTCCAGTTACAATGTAAGTAAGTAGTATTAACTTAAAAATACAATGTTGGTTGTTCAACCCATTACTAATGTGTAATCCATATTTAATAACAGAAAAACACTTAATGGGTTCTTAATATGAAGGATTAAAATTTGAAAATACCACGGGTTGACAAGAGTTAACCACATTAAAATTTTCACACTGTCAAATAATCACTAAATATACAATTGGTTATCTGCAAATAAATTATGTTATACAGAGAGACACTGATAACTTGGAAACACCTCTGTTTTAATCCTTATTGTTTACAGCTTCAAACTATGAAATTAATCTATACTGTTGGAAAAGTTCCAGCGAATGGATTTAATGCTTTTTTAATGTTCTCAAGTGTTATAGTAATCAATAATGATGCCTGTAAGGAGATAAAGTACACCTGTCTTTAAATATAAAAACCATTGAGGCCTGTTTTATAGTTTCCTCTGCCAAGATTTCCCATGCAGTCATTAAATAGAAAATGTCAAAGTGACGGCTAAAAACTAAGTCTTTGTTTTAAACTGATTAAACAAAAGTAATTTACATCAAGCTCTTCACATCCGATATCTCTATAGAGCAATACATAAGTGGGGGAAGCTTGCCATCCTTACAGGCACTCTATGCTGTCACTATGAAGTGTGCTTCACTACAAACAGAATTTTGGCACAATGAACATCAAGCTACCGGTAACGGCACGTGCAGTGAACACACTTGACTTGAGCGTTCCTAGTTTTCAGACTCTTTTCTTTGTACGTTTACCGTTCGTTTGCTCAGAGGTTGATGCGCTTGATGATTCCTGAGCAGCAATTTCTTTCTCCACCCTAGCAGCCTGTTTTTTCTCTTCTTTTGTCAACATCTTTTCGAGTTAAAACTGATCAAGTCAGTGTTTGTGTTTCAATTACTTTGTATGTTTTCCTTAATTTGTCAATCTGCCTCAAGAATGATTTACCATATAAAGAGGTAAGGGAAATGACGGCGAAGGTGGTAGGGATAAGAATGGCAGCCATATGCATGTGCCGCTGCCAAGAGCTGACTCTAGAATAAAGTAAAATAAAAAGAGGAATAACTTGGAGGTCAATCGTCACCCCAAAAGCGGATAGTAGACGTCACATAGCATATGGTTACCAAATGTCAGGTCAATAGGTCAAACGATTTGCAAGCTACAGGCGATTTAAAATCCTGGACAGACCAATGGACAGCCACGGTAGCGTATTATATAAGAAGATTATTACCAGTCAACACTGGGGAAAAAAAACTAAAGATGCTCCATTCAATCTAAATTGGCCAATCTTCACAATGTGACTCATTCAGCAAGCTCAAAAACCACATGCTTTTTTACGTTTTACAGTACTGAAATGGCAGTTCTCCTGATATTAGAACAATCTGGACGAGAACAGGCCGTTCAGCCCAACAAAGCTCACCAGTTCTATCCACTAAATTCTTTCAAAATAAAATCAAGTCTAGTTTTGAAGGTGCCTAAAGTCCACCTGTCTACCACATTACTTGGTCACTTATTCCAAATGTCTGTGGTTCTCTATATGAAGAAAAAATTTCTAATGGTTTTGCAAAAATTACCCTTAAGTTTCCAGCTGTGTCCCGCTGTTCTTGCTGAACTCATTTTAAAGTCAAAGTCTTGATCCACTGGACTAATTCCCTTCATAATATTGTACAAGGTGGCACAGTGGCGTAGTGGGTAGCGCTGCTGCCTCGCAGTTTGGAGACCCGGGTTCGCTTCCTGGGTCCTCCCTGGAAGAAGTTTGCATGTTCTCCCTGTGTCTGCGTGGGTTTCCTCCAGGTGCTCCGGTTTCCTCCCACAGTCCAAAGACATGCAGGTTAGGTTCACTGGCGATCTTAAATTGTCCCTAGTGTGTGCTTGGTGTGTGTGTGTGCCCTGCAGTGGGCTGACGCCCTGCCCGGGGTTTGTTTCCTGCCTTGTGCCCTGAGTTGGCTGGTATTGGTTCCAGCAGACCCCCGTGACCCTGTAGTTAGGATATAGCAGGTTGGATAACGGATGGATGGATATTGCACACTACAAACATATCTCCTCTTAACCCATTAAATGCCAATTTTTTTCTGGATATTTTTTACTTTATTTCTATCCAGTCAGTCAGTCAGTCATCCTCCAACCCACTATATCCTAACACAGGGTCACGGGGGTCTGCTGGAGCCAATCCCAGCCAACACAAGGCGCAAGGCAGGAACAAATCCCTGGGCAGGGCGCACACACACACACACCAAGCACAATGGACTGGTGCCCCGTTCCAGGTTTATTCCTGCATTGCTCCCTGTGCCTGCCAGGTAAAGGCTTCAGTCCCCAGCCCATCGGAACCTGGTCTGGATTAAGTGGCATTTATACAGCGCTGTTCTAACTATTCACAGCACTTTACACAGACAGTGGGGTACCACTTGAGCATTCACCTTGATTAATTGAACTCAAATTTTTGTACCAGTAAGTTCACCATACATTCGCCATTACGAGGTAAAGGGATGAGAAAGACATAGCCAATCAAGAGACAGAATAATTAGAGGAGTCAGAATGAATGAGGCTGTGGTGGGCAGTTCAGCCAATTAATAATGGCACACCCTACTCATTTTGAAAGATGCCCCAGGGACCTTTTATGACCACAGAACGTCTGGACAAATGGGTTAGGTCTCATCCAATATAACTGCACCATCTCCCCCACACAAACACAGCGCCTATCACAGGAATCCCCACACAATCCACAGTATAAGCACCTCCTTATGGCCTCACCAACACCTCTCCCGGCAGCAACCCAAGTTTTCTTGGTTGGTTTCCCATCCAAGTACTGGCCAGACCCAAACATGCCTAGCCACAGGTGGATTACCTCTTCTGAAATACAGGTGGTATGGCTGGCCAAGAAGTCAAAATACAAAATGGAATAAAGACACACTGTGTAAGAAGTTTGACAAATGGAGATACAATTCACTCCTTCAAGCCATTAGGTAAGTTTAGGTATTACCTGTCTCCAGCTTTTTTACTTTTTCAAAAATTGTCAAAGTAAATAAAGACACTATACAACAAAAAATGTAAAATTCAAATGATATCGCATTGTCAGATAAAGTGGACAGCAGTCAATCAATGAGGACACCTTTAGCTATTCACTAAGTGTGCAATTTGGGGGTTAAAACTGTTCCTGAACCCAAGTGGCAAGTGATGCCATTTGACCACTGTAGCCGATTTACTTTCCAGCTTACAGTTCATCAAAAGGCTAAGCTGATGACTTGAACTAAAAAACTTAAGTTAGTGCTCAGCCAAAATAAAGACTGATTAGTTCTCTAATTTGAAGACATCAGCTGCAGCTCTAAAAACAAACAAGAGATGCAATAGAAACGGTCTCCTTTACCGAAGTGGAAGGGCTCTCGCCACAGAGCATCAGCAGCAGCTGCTGGTGCCAACAAGGCACGCCAGGGGTAGATAAATCTCTGCATCAAATTAAATGCTATTTGTCACATACAATCATAGACAAAGTACATTATGCAGTGATATGGTTAAGTTGCTAAACTCATTCGAAGACGACTATGAAAGACAAACAAAATCAGTTCAGGCGGACAGGTTATTGCTGACTCTGTCATTAAGTCACATCATATCATGCAGTCAAAACCATGAGGGTGCAATCAGAGAACAGCTGGTGTTGATAAGATGTCTCTTCTTATATCTGTCTGTCTACTATGGACATTGTTTCAGATATACAGTGGGTATAGTAAAGAATCCCCCCCCCCTTCAAAATATTTCCATTTTTTTTTGCTTTACAGCCTTAAATAAAAACAAATACAAAAAATATTTCTTCCCAGTTTTACTTACTCAATGCCACCTATAACATCCAACTGATAGATATCAAAGCTAGAGTTGAGAAAAATTATTAAAAAAAAAAAAAAAATCAAAAAACAACAAGACCTACTGAGATTAATAAAGGATCAAAATGTCAATGTCACTTTGTTAAACCACCTTTTGCTTTAATGACAGCCTTGAGTCTGTGGTGATTCTTCTCTATCAGCTTTGCACACCTAGATTGAGCCCACTCAATATTTGCCCCCCGCCGCCTTCTTTACAGTTTAACTGTTCAAGTTCGGTCAAATTGGATGGTGATCGTTGGTGGTCTGCTATCTTCAAATCTTTCCACAGATTTTCAGTGTGATTTATGTCTGGGCTCTGACTGGGCCACACGAGGACATTCAATTTTTTTTATTTATTTTTTTTTTCTCTCCAGCCGTCTGGAGTTTTTATTTTGTTTTTTCTGTCCCCCCCTGGCCATTGGACCTTACTCTTATTCGATGTTAATTAATGTTGATTTATTTTGTTTTCTTATTGTGTCTTTTATTTTTCTATTCTTTATTATGTAAAGCACTTTGAGCTACTGTTTGTATGAATATGTGCTATAGAAATAAATGTTGTTGTTGTTGTTCTCCATCAGCCACCGTTGCTCAGGGTCGTTGTTGTGTTGAAAGATGAAGTTTCTGCCCATCTTCAACTTCCTGGCAGCGGACAGCAGGTTTTCCCTTAAGAATTTGACGGTATTTTGCCCCATCCATTGTTCCTTCTACCCTAATGAGAGCCCCAGGCCCCCCACAACAGGTCGCTGCCATTAATTGTCACATGCGCACCATTAATGGCCAGTGTGTGCCATAAAATCCTGTAACTCCTTCAAAGTGGCCACTGGCCTCTTGGTCGCCTCTCCTACCAGTTTCCTCCTTGCTCTTCTATCCAGTTTGGAGGATCCAGGGAGGGTCCTAGTAGTACCAAACAATTTTTTATTATGGACTTTACTGAGTTCCTTGGGATTGATAAAGCCTTTGAGATGTTTTTGTCTCCATCTCCCGCCTTATATCTGTCCACAACTCTATCCCTGAGATCTTCTCAAAGTGTCTTGCCACCCATAGACAGCTGTTTGCTGTCAGTTGCTCTACCAAGCAAGGGAATGAATGCTCCAGGAACAGCTTCACTAATCACACTCATTACAATTGATCACAGGTGGAAGGAAGCCAGTAACCGCAATGGAAATGGTGGGCACTGACACCTGAGTAAGTTGGGGGGTTGGGGAGAGAATCCTTTATTAATCTCAGTATGTGTTGTTTTTATTTTTAAAAGATCTTCTGAGCTGTACCTGTGATATCTTTCATTTTTATGTTAGAGATTGCATTGAGTAAGTAAAGCAGGAAAAAATATTGGTTTGTGTGTGTTCATTTAAGGCTGTAAAGCAAAAAAAAAAGGGAATATTTCAAAGGGGGGGATTCTTTTCTATGCCCACTGTATATGGATTGGGACACTGACAGTGATGACAAAGCAGTCTAAATGCAATGTTCTGCAAGACACTTAAACTACACAACCCATCTAGAACTGTAAGATAAACTACTTCTAATTTTTTTTAATATTATATATATATATATTTATTTATTTATTTTAGGGAGATGTCTTGGATTCTTTTCATATTATTATTACTTAATTGAATGGTGGGAAAATGGACCATCTGCAGCTCTACATCAGTAATACAAAGGAGATAATCAGAGATTTCAGGAGGGTCAAGCTCGTTACTGTAACCCTGCAATTCCCCTCTGGTTTAATAAAGTTTGTGTCTCTCTAGGTCAGGATGCTGTTCATTAGCTATAGCTCTACCTTTAACGCTGTTGTGCCCTCCAGCCTGGGCCTGAAGTTCATAGCCATAATGAATAAGCCATAATAATAGCCTCTCCCTAATTGTTGACTTCACAAAGAGAACAGGCAATCAATCAGCCTCTGCTCCACATCGACGACTCTCCCATTCAGACAATTAGAAACGTTGGGTTCCTGGGTGGCCAAATCACCAACTGCCTTCCCATGTCTGTCAACACCACCTGCATCCTCAGAAAGGCTCAACAAAAGCTGGGAAACAAAACACTAGTGGACTTCTACCACTGCACCGCTGAAAGAATCCAGACCGGATAAATCATGGTGTAGTTCTAAAACCTTAAATGCCAGGATCGCAAACTCTGCCAAACGACTGTCCATACCATCTACTCCATCCAATGTCCAAGAAGAGTTGAATCTCCATCGTCTCTAGCGACAACCACAAAAGCTCAATCCCTGTTTTCACTCCTACCTTCTGGTAAGCACTACCAGAGCCTGACTACTCGCTCCACCTGCTTCATGGACAGCTTCTCCTGCCAAGCCATAAGTTCACTGAACGCTCAGCAACCTGATCTCACTTGCCCTGTACCCACCTTCTGGTTTATATTGGGGGGGGTCACAATATCTAATTCTACCATCGACAGTTTTCCCTGTCTACTATTTAATACACCCTATATGTCTGTTTACTTCTGTTTTGCACTATGTACATTAGACCATTCTTCTATTTATTTATACATCATTCTACTGTCTTATTGCCTGTATATACTCCACCACCCCCCCCCCCATCCATCCATCCTTCTGCACACGCTCACAGTGTATGAGACAGTGACTGAGTTCACAAACACACACAAAACTAGGAGAAGGTTAATAACCCCGTTATGGCAGAAATTTGCTTTCCTTAAGCTACCATTTACATGCACAAGTAATCTCCTGCAGCAGGGTTTCTTAAACTATGGGTGACGAGGTGGTATTCTATTTAAGAGTAATGGGTTACAGTGGGTCGCCCCAGGTTGACTAAGCAATCAACACTGCTCTGGTGAATGTCCTCGATTACACCCCCCATGACAAACATCCATGATTCAAGGTGATCCCTAGTTTCCCATTCATAACAATTGGCCACAATTCCACAAAAGGAACTCCGCACGAAAATAATTAATCACCCCCCAAGACAATCAGCCACGATTCTGCAAGGGGGGGGAAGTTCTTACGAATATCCAGGCATTCAACAAGGAACAATAATAATAAATTTTAATTATATAGTGCCTTTCCCATGCTCAAGGGAAAGTCTCTCAGAAAGAACAACAGGGTGTATGTAACACTGGATACAAATACATTCAGCACAGAAGACTACAACAGAAAAATACAGAATATCCAAAGCATTAAATAGAATAAAAGACAATAAACCAGAGTAAGATACCAAATTCAACTGTAAAAGGAAAAACCTGAACAAATCACATCATTTGTGATATAACACACAGATGTCGAACTCCAGGCCTGGAGGGCCGCAGTGGCTGCAGGTTTTCATTCTAACCCTCTTCTTCATTAGTGACCAGTTTTTGCTGATAATTAACTTCTTTTGCTTTAGTTTTAATTAGCTTGTCTCAGGCCCCTTAGATGTGTCTTTTTTTAATTAGAAGCCAAACAATAATGAAACACAAAACGAGCTGCCACATGACCAGCTGACCTGTGCCCATCACACAATATATGAAAATAAAGAAAAGTGAAGGTCTCAGTAAGGTTGATCTCTCAGGTCACCAAAACATTTTGACGAACAGAAAATCAACAGTTTTGGAGCAGCAACAGACCACAAAATTAAATAACGGGCTTAATTAACAGCAAGAATCAGCTTCTCATTAATAGATTGGTTGGAGTGAAATTGGTTGGAGTTTGAAATCCTAGTTTAGCTGCTCATCTGTTGGCTTTTTTCACGTCTCATTTCTGTTTGGCTGCCATTTCATGAATAAACAAATCAATTCAGAGGACTGAAACCTTAAAAACAGGGCTATTAAAATGAAGGGAAAAGGAGTTAATTAAAAGCGAAAACTGGTCAATGATTAGGAAAAGGGTCAGAATGAAAACCTGCAGCCACTGAGGCCCTCCAGGCCTGGAGTTTGACACCCCTGATATAACACACACACACACAAATTACCCTTAGCATCTGGACGGAGAGGGAAATTGAAAAAAGGGGCAGAATGTCAGGCAAGTTAAACACCTTCCTGAACAGAGGAATTTTAGGTGGTCTCTCTATAAAAAAAAAAAATCCTGGAGAGAAACAGTAGGACGACGAGACATGATCTCCACGTTAAGATCACGGAAGACACTTAAAAGAGACCGCGAGACTAAAGAGATTGACCCAGGACCGTCTCGCGAGGACGTAGAACATGAGATTCTTGCAAGACACGCCCAACTTACAACCAAATAAGAGCACGGGCAGCAACACACTCAGTCGTGTTTTGGCTTTGAGCACACGCAGATCCAGGGTTCTAAGCGCATATAAAGTGTATAAGGACAATACGTTATAAATGAAACATAGATGACTAAGTGAAGAAGAAAGCGGCGTGGAAAAAAGAGACTCAAAAGCGTTGGAGAGACAAAAAAGAAAAAGAGTAATCAAGGTGCAAATTCAGAAAATAAGGAAAGTAATTATCAGCCCGGAACAAGTGGAATTGAAAAAAAAAGAAGAAAAAAAAAAGCACGTCCAATCTGGACATTGGTGCTCTACACATGCAGAGCAGGTTAGAGATTATGAAATCAGTGGAATATGAAAGGCTCAAAAAAAAAAAAAAACATACAAACAAAAAAAAGGCACGATACACGTGGAGAAAGTTAAAGATATGAAAGTAGGAAAATTAGAAAGTAAAGACTGCAGGAGCGCAAACTAACGGAAATTACTCGAAAAAGGGAAAATAATCACCACGGACCAGGTGTCATTGAAACAAAAGCAGGATAAAGCGAGGTCAGAAATAAAAGAGTAGAAAACAAAGTAAAACGTCATAAAGAGTTTAAAAAACAAGGGGGCCAAACACACGCAGAGCAGGTTAGGGATAATGAAAACTGGAATTCAAAAGACTCAAAAAAAAACGTAGGCACGAAACACATGCAGAGCAAGATACAGAATATGAAAACAACAAAACACGACCGTGTCAAAAAAAAAAGTAAAGATCGCATTAGCGCAAAGAAAGAGAAATTATTACTCGGAGAAATAACGAAAAGGCGAACAGAGATCGAATATATGGACACAGGCGATACGTCAGAAGTTTGTAAATATTGTAAGGCTTTGAAGTTTAAGTCAAGAGAATTTCAAAAATGGAGTTTACCTCCCATGCATTTATTGGTTACTTTGCAAAAAAAATAAAAAATGATTAACTGCTGATGATGAAGATCGTTTTGTCTGTGCTGAAATTCAAACAGAGAAACCTGTCCTGAATTAGGGTACAAAGTCACTAAACACACGTCTCACTGAGCTCATTAAAAAGATTCAGCACATTGGGACTCGAAAGATTCCAAAAATTGTTTTTACAGAAGTTCTGAAATAAAAGTGAAACTAATGAAATAGCAACAATTCAAAGAAAAAAAAAAATCTTAAAAGTGTGTCTCCGGAAAAACAAAAACGGGGGTTGGCGAGCGAAGCAAACAAGAGGCGATGCCCCCTAGTTTTTTAAAAGATAGAATTGAGTCAGCTGATCTCATTAATTTACGTTGTTCTACCAGACTGTTGTGGTTGTTGTGGCGAGTGCCCTCTTCTACGCGGGGGTGTGCTGGGGAGGCAGTATAAAGATGTTACGGCTGGCTCGTAAGTCACAACATAAAACTGGCACAACACCACATTCTTGGGGAAAACTCCATTTATTTACCCAAAATAAGAAAAGTTTACATAACAAAACTAGACGTCTAGGGGTGTAAAATAAAATTATACACGCGCGAGTATTTAATAGAAAAGCTAAGAAGAGGGGAAAGAAAACACACAAGCAAACACAAAACCTGACTCTCCTCCAAAGAAAAAACCCAGGTTTTTATACATCGTGACCCTCCCAGAGGCTTAATCAGTGATTAATATCACCCATTGCCCAGCCAGCGATTTCACTTCCCGCAAAGCCAGCAAAGGGGGCAGTAAACAGGCGTAACAAGATGAAGGACGCCTCACACCTGCACAAACTTGTTAGGAAGGCAGGCTCTATTGTAGAAATGAAGCGGGACAGTTTGCCATCTGTGGCAGAGCGACGGGCGCTGAGCAGGCTCCTGTCAGTCATGGAGAATCCACTGAACAGGATCATCTCCAGTCAGAGGAGCAGCTTCAGCGACAGACTGCTATCACCGTCCTGCTCCACTGACAGACTGAGGAGACCCCACACTATGCGACTCTTCAATTCGACCTGGAGGGGTTAAACGCTAACATTATTCAAAGTTATTGTCTGTTTTTACCTGCATTGTTATCACTCTTTAATTTAATGTTGTTTTTTTTTTATCAGTATACTGCTGCTCGATTATGTGAATTTCCCCTTGGGATTAAGTATCTATCTATCTAATTTCGGGAGGTCATTCCAAAGTCTGGGTGCTATACAGCTGAAGGCCCTGTCACCTACAGAGTGCATGTTAGTGTGGGGCACAACAAGATTGCCAGAATCAGAGGACCTTAGTGGGCAAAGAGGAGGTGACTGATGGAGAAGGTCACTGATGAAGACTGATGTGAGGCCATTTAAACAATTTTGTAGGTTAACAACAGAATTTTGGATTCATTCCAGTAAGACACAAGGAGCCGGCGAAGGCGAAGGAGGATGGGTGTGAAGGGCCTGCTGTTGCTGGTTGGTTTAAGGACCCTTGCAGCAGAGTTTTGAATCAACTGGAGCTGCGATAGAAGATTAGAAGCAGCACCTGCCAGTAGGGAGTTACAATAATTGATGTGGGATATGACAAAATCATGGACAAGTTTCTCAGCATTAGAAAAGTAGATGAATGAGCGAACATGGGATATATGACGGAGGAAAAAGAAAGAAAGTGTCTTAATGTGGTTAATGTGGGTGGAATAAGAAAGGGATAAATAAAAAAAATGACGCCAAGGTTGCTTGCATTAGAAAAAGGTCTGATGAGATCCCAGGAGCCTCATTTTCTAAAGTTGCACTTTAGTGCCAATTTGCAGGAGTTCAGTTTTGTTGCAATTTCATCTTAAGGGCCGCAGTGGCTGCAGGTTTTCATTCTAACCCCTTTCTTAATTAGTGACCCGTTTTTGCTGCTAATTAACATCTTTTAAAAAAAAAAAAAAAACAAGTCAATTAAAATGAAGTTAAGATTTGGTTCATTCCTTAAACTGCACCCAAAGAGAAATGAAATGAGAAGGCCTCAAACTCCAACCAGCTTAATTAGGGGCCGATTCTCATTAATCAAACTCATTTCTTTAACCCAATGGCTTTTTTGCTGCTCTCATTGCTTAACAGCATACATTTCTGAAATTGTTAATAGTACTCTTAGAAAAGAGGAAATCAACATGTTTTGTGGACCCGAGTAGATAAACATTCCCGAGACCTTCACCCTTCTTTATTTCCAGGTATTGTATGATGGGCAGTTTGCTGGTCATGTTTTGGCTCATTTTGTATCTCGCGATTTGTTTGGCTGCTAATTAAGGAAAAAGAAACAATTAAGGGGTCCGAGTCTTCAAAGGAAGTCAACTACAATTAATTCAAATTAAAAGTTAAAATTAGCAGCAAAAAAAGGTCACTAATTAGGTAAAGGATTACAATGAAAACCTGCAGCCACTGAGACCCCCCCCCCCCAGGACTGGAGGTTCAGAACCCTGAAAAAGTTGTCGTCATTTTGCTGGACTTCTCATTTGCAAGCCTTCCAGTTAAATTCCACCATAAAATTCTTGAAAAGAGCTTGATAAACGGGATACTATTCGATCCATCGGACTCAATCGGTTCCATTTTCATCGCAGTTCTTGTAAGCACTAAACCACACCATGCGCGACAATCCAACTTTTAATTGGTTCAGTTCGATCCCCGGTGCGCGTTTACACGGAGCAATCCTGCGCGAGAGGCGCCTGACACCAAGTGGCCCACCGAGGAACTGCAAGTGAGAAACTCCAAAGCCGTAGTGAATGTTTATATTGGTGTGTCAGCGACACCTTGTGGCTACACGCTGCCACTGTCAAGATGAGAGGGCTCTCTTAAAATAATAATAACTATAATAGATTTAAAAAAAAAAAAAAACTGCACCAACATGGAGAGAGAAAAACACAAAAGTCTAGCAAGTCAAAAGGGGCGATTTGGAAATCTGCGGGGCGAAAGGGAAGCGCAGCTCACAGACGAGGGCTGATCCGTCAAGGCTAAGCAAACAGTGGAACAATTTAAATGCCTCGTCTCTTTAAATTACAAAAGAATTGTAGTTATCGCTGCCCGTCACGTTTAAAACGCTGCTCGGCTAAAACGGGGCTTTCACTACTAGTGGGGTCAAATGCGAACCGCGGCGCCATTTTTACAGGTATTTAAAAGTTAAAGGTGTGTTAAAAGCACGCTCGCACACTGTTGCCACTAAGTGTCAGGCCTTTTTAATATCCATAAACTCATCTCCATGACACACTCGGCTCCATCCACCATCACCAACCACCCTGCCAAAAAAATAAATAAATACCCGGAAAAAAAAAGTATTAAAATACATGAAGAGGGGCGTCCGAGGAGGTCGAGCACGTTCAAATACTCACTTTAACCTTTCTCTCGAGGTTCGGATGCTCCGTCCTACTGGCTCGGAACGGCCATGAAATCTCGCCTGAAAAAAAATCGGGAGGAAACAAAAAAATATCCACAAAATTAACATTAAAATTCAAGATGGCGGCCGGCACAGGGAAGGAGAGGAAGGCCGCATCACCTCCGCGGTGCAAATCAAAAAAAAGTAGATCCCGTGGAGGTGCTCACCCAAATAGCGTCCGCAAGCCGGCCACGCATCACCCCGAAAAAGTGCCGGCGGCGGAAACCGCGGGCTCGACGGACACCTGAGGAAGGAGCAAACCTCCGTGCGAGACACGAGCCGGCGCCCTTTGTGCGCGAAGCCGAGCTCGGAGGAGCACAGGAAGTAGTGCGGCCATAACAGACAAACACGTGCGCGCGCACGGGAACGCGAGCCCTTTAAACCGCTGCGCCTTGGAGACGCCGACACACACGGGGCGTCGCTAGCGTTCGGTGGTGGTCGATGGGGGGAGAGAGAGAGAGAGAGGAAAGGGATGGACATTTCAGTTTTGTAAAAGCCCCCCCAAAATATTGTTACCCCAACAGCCTTTAAATAGAGTCCGGGTAGCCTGATAAAGCGAGGCGGCATATACGAGAACGAGCGTCCAGCGGCCGATTTAGAGAAGCTGGTTCGGTTACTTCGAAAACAATCGTAAAAATAAAAAGGCGGAAAGCGAGGCAAGGCAAATCGCTATGTGTCGGATTTGTTTTGTCCATGTTATGTTCTATTATAGCGGAATTTAAAGTGCGATCGAAGTAAGCTGGTAATAAAGAAAAAATAATAATGTATATATAGTGCCTTTAGCCCACCCTCTCCAAGCCCAAATAAACGGGGATGGCGTGAGGAAAGACATCCGGCCGTAAAAAAATCACCATGAAAACTTATAACACATCGACCCCAGACAAAAGTGGGAAATAGTGAAGAAGGAGAAGATCTATATAGCGCCTTTCCCATGCTTAAAGCACTTAACAGAAATCCAGAAGCCTATATAACACTGGATATAAATAATACCCGTATAAAACACTTAACTGCAGGATATGCAAAATATTAAATTAAGAATAAAGGACAAATAAATTGGAATGAAATAATTACATTTGCATAGCACTTTTCTTGTTGCTCAGAAGTGCTTTTAAGAAGCCCGAGCCTCTTCAACCACCAATGTGTAAGCCATTTTGTACCAGTAAGCCCATTAGCCTTCAGGTGGTGAAGAAGTGTGTGTGTGTGTTTGTGTGTGTGTGAGAGAGAGACAGTTACTGGCAGGGGATGATTAGGAGGCCAGAATGGATAAGGGCCCGGGATGGGCAATTTAGCCAGGGTTATGATAAACCCTTCTCTTTTCAAGAGATGCCCAGGGATCTTTAATGGCCACAGAGAGTCAGGACCTTGGTATTATATCTCATCCGAAGGACTGCACCACTGCTGGGGCTTTGGGGACCCACACACA
>JANRMT010062810.1:6499443-6513176 GCA_026402145.1 Polypterus bichir lapradei
CTATCTATCTATCTATCTATCTATCTATCTATCTATCTATCTATCTAGTACCATACTGGAACACTATGAGGTTTATTTTACAGTGGCTGGAGTGCCAATCGTGTCACCAGCCCCCAAGTGGGCTGAATGCAGGTTAATGCAGTGATTCTCAACCTGTGTGGCGGGCCCCCATAGGGGGGCACGAAGTAACAAAAAGGGTGGCACAAAGATGTGAAAAAAAGAAAACAAGAATCAAAAATATGAAAAAAACATTTGTTGAAACCAAAACAAATTAACTTAAACTACATTCTGATACTAGAACAATAAATACAGAGTTAGATAAATGTCGATAAAAGTTAAGTAGGTATAATAAATTATGCATCTACATTTCAAAAAAATGTTAGGGGGGGCGCGATTAAAACTGTTATGAAAACTCGGGTCGCAAATATTTAAAGGTTGAGAAGCGCTGGGTTAATGGCATACCCATGACAGAGCAATTGTAAGGTTAAGGGACTTGCTCAAGGGCCCAACAGAGTGGAGTCACTTCTGGTGTTCGTGGGACCTTCCGATTGCTAGTCTCAGAGCCACCACTCCATCCTCGCGGGCAATGAATCTTTTACTGCATTTACTCTGATTTTCCACCAATGAGGCATGCAGAGCGGAGCAGTTTCCTCAGCGTCCTCCTCCTTCTCCTCCACTTCTCAGACACATCCACCAGGATCTCAAGTTCAACTCCCAGAACTCAGCCAGCCCTCTTCATCAGTAAAATGGATCAGCTGCCTCCACCCTGGTGCCCCAGCACACCACTGCACAGTTTCTCAACCACCGGGTCGCGTGCTGGCACTGGTGGGTCACATGTTGCAGTTGTTTATAATGGTAGTGGGTTGCCACTCCAATAATTGCACTTGTCCCCAACCTCCCTGCTCTGACGTTTGCGATCGAATAAACACCTCTGTCCTTCCTCTAACGCAGCAGTTCTCAAACTGTGGGGCGTGACCCCTTAAAAAAAAAGGGGGAGTGAATGTTGCCATATATGGCGTTATTTCGCTATTTGTAGGGAAATTTTAAACTTGTAGAGGTGTATCGGCAGCAAAAAATATAGGAATTCATTTTATTAAGGTTTCAAAAAAACATTAGGGGGGTGCGATTAAAACTGTTATGAAAACTCGGGTCGCAAATACTTAAAGGTTGAGAAACGCTGCTCTAACGATCACACTCGATTTACCAAAGCGGGGGGAGGGGGACCCCTCATGAAGACAAAAATGAGTCGCAACGCCAGAAAGGTTGAGAAACACTGGCATAGAGGACAACACCCGCCACCACCAGAGTGACAGAAAATGTACAACATGGTCCTGTAAAGGTTGAAAGACCTGAGTAGTCTCACCAGTAGAGGACCATGTCTGTGTTCCTGGACTGATCAAGTCTGTTGTTAATGTACACCTCCAGGTACTCCTAGTCCACCATCACCCCCCTTCGTCAACTCCACTGATGGTGACCAAGTCCTCCTCTTCCTATAATCCACAACAAGTTCCTCAGTCTCTGTGATGCTGAGCAGTAAAGTCATGGCCAAAAGTTTTGAGAATGACACAAATATGAATTTTGCTGCCTCAGTTGTCATGATGCCAATTGGCATCGACTCCAGAATGTTCTGACAAGTGATCAGATGAATTGCAATTAATTGCAAAATCCCTCTTTGCCATGAAAATGAACTTCATCCCAAAAAAAAAAAACACTGCATGTCAGCCCTGCCACCCAAAGGACCTGCTGACATCACTTCAGTGATGGTGAGAGTGTCCATGAGGACAAGGCCGGAGGTCACTCTGTCACACTGACTGAGTTACAATAGACAGGTGAAGAAGGTGTCAGAGTGCCCATGATAGTCCAGCCAGCACCAGGAGTGTCTCCTAAAGTGGACTTAGCTGCGGGCACCACCAGGGCAGATCTTGCTCAGGAATGGCAGTAGGCAGGTGGGAGTGAGGAGAAGACATTTGGAGAATGGCCTGGTGGGTGTCAAGAAGGGCAGCAAAGAAGCCATCAGGGCCAGACTGATATTCTGTGATTGGACTGCTGAGGACTGCTGCGGTCAAGTCATTGTCTCTGGGGAATCCCCTTTCCAATTGTTTGGGGCATCCAGAGAAAAGAAAAGATGAGTGGCGCTACCATCAGTACTGTATTGTACCAACAGTAAAGCATCCTGAGACCATTCATGTCAGCCAAGGCAGTGGGCTCTCTCATAATGTGGCCTAAGAACACAGCCATGAAAAAAGAATGGGACCAAAACATCCTGCAAGAGCAACTTCTCTCAACCTTCCAAGAACAGTTTGGTGACCAACATGATGGAGCACCGGGCCATAAGGCAAAATGAGAAGTAAGTGGCTCAGAGAACAAAACATCGACATTTGGGGTCCATGGCCAGGAAACTCCCAAAGACCTTCATCCCATTGAGAACTTGTGGTCAAGAGGCGGGTGGACAATCAAAACCCACCAATTCTGAATCTGCAAGAACTGGCTGCCATCAGTCAGGATTTGGCCCAGAAGTTGATTGCCAGTCTGCCAGGGCAAATTGCAGACATCTTGACAAAAAAAAGAAGGGCCAACACTGCAAATATTGACTCTTTGCATAAACTTGATGTCATTGTCAATAAAAGCCTTTGAAACTTCTGAACGTCTTGTAATTCTCCTTTAGTACACCATAGAAACATCTGACAGAAAACACTAAAGCAGCAAACTTGGTGAAAACCAACACTTGGCTCCTTCTCAAAACTGTTGGCCACGACTGTACACGTGAAAAGAGACTTGGAATGTGCCTACTCATCACCCACACAAAAATGTATAAAAAGAAACCTGACAGAGGAACCTGCAAATATTTATGAAAACTCTCACCCATGTGCACGCAACATTGTGGAAAAGCTGGGAAATGGCGACACCTTTTGATCAAGTAGGGAAATGCAGCCTACCTAGCTAAATGACGATTCACGTTTAGAATAATTCATATCACCGCACCGTTATTATAATGCGATGTGACAAACATAAGACATCTCAGAAGTGACGAGTGTGATGTCCAGACTGTATTTCAGTTTCCTTTTAAGAGGGCCAATGCTGCGTATTTGCACTGAAGAACTTTCTTTGTTGTTCATCGGTTTATTTTGCCCACCTGTTGTCAATTCTCAGGGAACTGGCCAGACAGGTCAGGAATATCTCAGCCAAACTTCACCCCATCATGTCCACTGTGCTGGAAGCCATTAACTGACCAGTAAGGCACTACATCCAGTTTTTGTATGGTGTGAGTGCACAAACATAAAACAGAACATAAAAAAGAAAGAAAGGCCAACACTGCAAATATGGACTCTGTGCCTTAACTTCATCTCATTGTCAATAAAAGCCTTTGAAACTTATGAACTGCTTGTAATTCTACTTCAGTATACCATCTGACAAAAAGATCTAAAAACTCTGAAGCAGCAGACTTGGTGAAAACCAACACTTGGGTCCTTCTCAAAACTTTTGGTCACGACTGTTAGATGGTTAAGTTCACACCACCACACCAAGCTGTCCACCCCCCTACTGTATTCATCTGCCTGTCCCCTGGTGACACAGCCCACAATAGAAGACACCTCCGAAAATTTCTGCAGATGGCATGACTCTGACCTGTACCCGCGGTCCAATGAACATGGAAGTGCCCGCATTCCCACTCCAAGGAGCAGGACCAACTTTGATCTTTGAGCCAGTTAGGGTCGTTTTCCTGCTCAGAGAACATTTGATGAATGTGGACACTGACCACCTTTTATTTATGACCAATTAAACCACAAAAGCAGGTCATTCCAGACACTTCACATACTTTTTCTTGCCATTGTAGCAGAAAACGGGAGGCACGGTGGCACTCCTGCCTTGCAGTATGGAGACCAGGGTTTGTGTCCCGGGCCCTCCCTGTGTGGAGTTTGCATCTTCTCCTCATGTCTGTGTGGGCTTCCTCCCACAATCCAAAGGTGGATTGCCGATAGTAAACTGGGCCTGGTGTGTGGTTTTGGTGTGTGTGTGTGTGTATGTGTATGTTTGCCCTGTCCAGGGTTTGCTCCTGCCTGGCACCCTATGCTGGTGGGATAGCCTCCAGCAGACCCCCGTGACCCTGTTCAGGACTAAGCAGGTTGGGAAATGACTGACCGACTGTAACAGAAAACCTTACATTATGCACATAAGAACAACGGGGGACATTCCTAACAAGGAAAAAGCCTAAAACTGGTGACACATAAAAGAAACCAAATAGTGACAAAAATTATTCAAGGACTGAAAATGTGAAGCAAGAGGAGAAGCCAGCTGTGCACAAACGTAAATCCTAAAATTCCTAGCAGTGACACACAGACGCAGGCGTACACACACACACACACACACACACACACACACCCCAGGTATCGGGACCTGTCATACAGTTATCACAGTTTATAAATCTCCGCTACGGGATTGCGGGCATGCCATGAAAAAGATACAGACATGCCAGTCCATCAGGGGGCGCTCAATCACTCCTGGCCAATTTAAAGTCACCAGTCGCCAAGCACATCTTTGGGTTTTGGTAAAAGTCGTGCAGGCTGTGGGTGAAACACAATGAGTGACCAGGCTTGGATTTGAACCCAGGACTTTGGAGGTGGCAGAGTTGCCTTCAGCTTCTTAAGAGTTTTGCAGTTTAGTGTCTTCTGGTCGGGGTCAGGGTGTGCCCGTCACAACATACATACACCCTACAGACCCGTCCATGGATGGACAGATTGTCTATATGGTAAGATCGGCATTGATGTTTAGCACATCACAGTTTGTGACTTCCATGCCCCATCAGTACTTACAAGAAGATTTCTCTCCGCAAGCTTTGGGAAAGGGTGGGCAATTCTTTGCCACACAGTGCCACTGCCATTTTCACAATGTGCAGCCTTGAGATAATGAAAGACATGCTGCCCTAATGCTTTGTTTTACCCATAATAACACCAACGCCAGGAAAAGCAGCAAATCCCAGTAGCTTTGGGCATAAAGGCAGGAACAAAACTGGCCAGACATGCCAATCAAGTGCCACTCACTTCCCATTCACCACACAACTCCAGCCAATCAAATGCTTCCAAGTCTTTCAAAATACAGTAACAAACCTCATCACACCAAATCAGTCCAAGCGCCAAACAGATAAGGGCGGGCAGTGACAAAGCCTGGCATGTGTCGAGTTCCATGGGCGATATGGGCTCCTCTGTCCCACCCAAGACTTCAAGTTTCCATTTTTGTCACTTAGAGGTCCAAGTCCCCAAAGGGACCTGCACTCTACTGCCACCCCCACAAAAAAGGCTCTGCTTCTGATTAAAGAGGTGCAGGTGAGCGCCAATCCCATAATTCCAGTGCACTTTATGCAAATGACTTCTTCATTTATATTCAAAGAGATCAGCGGCCCTTTGGGATTGGTTAATGTGTTGAAATATTCAGACTCCAAATGGCATGCCATTGGCTGGGTGTCTTCACGCAAAGGATTGTGGGTAACTGGAGGACTCTTCCCACACGTGTGATGGCAACCGACTGTGATGGCGAATGTGCAGGACATGTGGAGACGACTGAATGAAGCTGAACGATAAAAGGGAAACATAAAGTAGAAGAAGTTCAAAAATAAATGAACTTGAAAAGATGGAAGGCTAACAAGGGATGAGACCAACAAGTGGTTTTATAGAGAATCTCATTACGAGTTCAGCGCTGCCGTCTCCTCCGAGCTCCGAGTGCCTATGTCTGCCCAGTCACGCTCTGGGGGCAGTCTGTATGTTCTGCTTGTGCCTTTGTGTCTTCTTTCTTCATATTAAAGTGCACTGGTGGACCTTCATGGGGGTCCTATGTGGTGACACAGTGGTTAGACTCTCTCCTTCACAGCTCCAGGGATCTGGGTTCCATTTCCAACTGTCTGGCTCAGTTTCTGTTCACCGCAAAGATGTTCAGGTTTGGTTCACTGGCGTCCTAAATTAGTGTAACATGAGTGGCTTTGGACTGGCATCCCATCCAGGGTGTGAGCAGTAGTTGGCGCCGCCCAGTTCCCCAATCCCAGACACACAATGTGACCGATGTACAGGTTGCAATGCTCACATTCTGTCTTTTCCCTCTCCTTTCTCTCCTCCAGTGAGTTTTGCCCACGGCCTCCCGCCTCTGACTCGACCTCAATGCAGCAGTGAGCTTTCGTTTAAAGTTCCAGCTTCTTGTCTCAGACCTTTGAAGCACAAACCAGGGCAGTGCACCCCTGACAGTGCTCTCGGGCGGCTCCCAAAGACCCCGTCAGCCGGACTCCAACTCCCATGCCACCCTGCGGGTGTCCTAAAGTGATCCAGCCCTGAGGAACACTGCCACCTGTTGTATGGGGGGAATGAGCTGCTCCTGGTGGCCTCGTATGCCTGCTCCTTCCATTATGGCCTCCTGGCCGGGTATGAATCCTTTATTTATTCCTGTCCATCCTTCATGGCACCTACCGTACGTTAATTCTTTTCTTAGTTAAATATGTTAATTAGTTAAATTAAACATTAATTAACATCCATCCATCCATTATCCAACCCGCTATATCCTAACTACAGGGTCACGGGGGTCTGCTGGAGCCAATCCCAGCCAACACTGGGCGCATGGCAGGAAACAAACCCCGGGCAGGGCGCTAGCCCACCGCTGGGCACACACACACACACCCACACAAAGAAAAATGTCATTAGGCAGGTTGCCTGCCCCAGGCAAGCAGACGAAATGAGTGTGTGAAGAGTGCAGGACGGTCCCTGGAGGTCTGGCACTTGCACCTTTGAGTTGGTATGAGTTTACATTACATTTTAACATCCATCAGTCCAGCCAACAATTATCCCATCTCGCTATATACTGTGATGGACAGCCGGGTCCCATGCCCGGCCGGGACGCCTCTGCTGCATACGTCCTGGGGGAGCCAATTATGGACATGGCAGTACCTCCCCCGGGGCGTTTGGGGGCAGTCTCCCTGGCTGTGGATCCCTCCTCAATCTCCCCCGTGGCTCCATGGGACATGGAGTCCACCACAGCAGCCCGGTTGGGAGATGGGGTGGCCGCTAGGGGGTGCTGCAGAGAACCAGCCACCACACTGGACGGTTTATCAGCCCCACCCGGACGTGCAATTAAGACCAGCTGGTCAGGCACCTGGAACACTTCCGGGTGGGGTATAAAAAGGGCCTGCCTCCCAGCAATCAGGGCCAGAATCGGGAGGAAGAGGACGAGGTTGCCTGGGAGGAGTGGTGGAGCAGGAAAGTGTTGGTTTGGTGTGGGTTTTGTGTTTGGACTG
The DNA here is from genome assembly GCA_026402145.1 of Polypterus bichir lapradei. Taxonomy (NCBI): domain Eukaryota; kingdom Metazoa; phylum Chordata; class Cladistia; order Polypteriformes; family Polypteridae; genus Polypterus; species Polypterus bichir. The sequence goes on from JANRMT010062810.1 coordinate 6,506,711, forward strand.
TGTTGGGCCTGTGGGACACGGGGAAGGCGTGTGCCCACGGCTGAAGAATAAAAATAATAAATACCTTTGAGTGTGAACACGTGCCTCTGCGTGGTCTGTGCCGGGTCGGGCGCTATAAAGCGCCTTTCTCACAATCCTAACACAGGAGCCAATCCAACACAGGGGACAAACCCCGGGCAGGGCACCAACCCACCTCAGGGCACACACACACACACACCAGGCACACGCTGGGGACAATTTAGGATCACCAATGCACCTAACCTGCACGTCTTTGGACTGTGGGAGGAAACCTACGCAGACACGGGGAGAACATCCAAACTCCATGCAGGGAGGACCTGGGAAGCAAACACCTAGGTCTCCTGACTGCGAGGCAGCAGCACTACCCACTGCGCCACAGTGCCACCCTTATTTATTAACGTAATTATTTAAATTAATACTTTAATTAGTTAAATATATTAGTTCTTTTTCTTACTTAACTTCTTTTCTCAGTTCTTGGTTAGTCCAACAGTAGTTCTTTCCTTTTTCTAGATATTTACTAGTATATGCAAATATGAGAATGGCTCAGGTCCATCCGACGCCTCAGCCTGTCCAGGAGCTCAGTGATGCCCTGGTCCAGATCTGGGAGGAGATCCCCCAGGACACCATCTGTCGTCTCATTAGGACGTTGTCAGGCATACAAACTACTGAGGACGATTGTGAGTTGCTGCAATGACATTTGGGTCCGAATGGACTCGCCTGCCTGCCTGCCTGCCGCCTGATTTTTCCCCTTTGATTTTCGGGGTGTCCCTCTGTCGGTTCATCATTTTCATTTCCATCCTTTCGTTCCTCACACATCACCATATCAGTCCATAGCAGTAGAGAGAGCCAGCATTGAGATCTGATGTGTTTTTAAAGTGTTCCTTTAACGTTTTTGAGCTGATTATTTTGCAATAAGTGCATCATATGGCCGTTCTGGACACCATGAAACGCTTCGAAATGGCCACACAGGCGCCCCCCCCGCCCCCTAAGATAAGCCCCCTGCTATATTTTCTCAGAAGTCCATACTTATTTCATTGGTGTTTTGGCCTGATGAAAGCAGAATGGAAGCGTGAGGCCTTTAAGTACCACCAGCCCTGCTCAGTTCAGTCCATTTATTAGGCTGATTGAGCCAATCACGTCACAGGTGAGGTTTTGACGTCAGGACATTTCACTTTACTACAAAGCCTCCTGGCAGCATCACATGGGGTTAATCATTTTGACCACCCCTCAATTTTCAATAAAGTTGTCATACAGCAATATCGAATTTGCTTTTCAAATAAAAATAAATCTTCCAGTGAGAGGTTTTTACAGCGTAACGTTTGAAAAGTGATGTTAAAACGTGTGGCACGGTGGCGCAGTGGGTAGCACTGCTGCCTCGCAGTAAGGAGACCTGGGTGTTCGCTTCCCAGGTCTTCCCTGCGTGGAGTTTGCATGTTCTCCCCGTGTCTGCGTGGGTTTCCTCCCACAGTCCAAAGACATGCAGGTTAGGTGCGTTGGCAATCCTAATTTGTGCTTGGTGTGTGTTGGTGCCCTGCCCAGGATTTGTCCCCGGTGTTGGATTGGCTCCTGTGTTAGGATATAGTGAGATGGAATAATGGATAGATGTTAAAATGTGATATAAACTCAAACCAACTCAAAGGTGCAAGTGCCAGACCTCCAGGGACCCTCCTGCACTCTTCACACAATCATTTTGTCTGCATGCCTGGTGCGGGCAACCTGCCTAATGACATTTTTGTTCCCCGATGACGTCTCTGGTTGTCGTCTCCCCTCTGGGATTGGACACCTTTCTGCAGAGCAGAACTTACTTGACAGATTAGCCTCACTATGTCAGTCGCCCTAAGCGCACCTCTCAGTTACCCTATAAATAGTGGCAGAGAACGCTGAGGTTAAGAAACGTCAAGACAATGAGATTATCGTGTACTCCTGGTGACAAGGCCAGCTCAGCTAAAGGTGACAGTGACATCAATCACTCTGTTTTAGTGAGGAGCTTCGGTTACTGGAGAAAGACTTTAATCAGAGGCGATGGCTGCACTTCAGGGCCAAGGCTGTGTGATGTTATAAGTCGCTCCAAAGGTATGCAGGGTGGCGCCAAGGCACTGGAATTCAAGCTAAAAGGTTCCTCGTTCAGTCCTTACTCACTGTGTGACCTTGAGTGTGTCACTTAACTTGCCAGGCCTTCATTTGCTTAAAATATATGAACAGAATGTGACGTGATCTTCTCAGCAGCTATGGAGCACATTTCTGTACTGAACACAGTGAGGCAAGGCCAGTGTATTTAGAGTTTAATTTGTGCCCCCAAAAAACTCCAGGGGTCTCATTTATAAAACTGGGATCCAGTGAGCGCACACATACACCGAAAATGAAAGATTTTTGTTAATCTGGCATCTGCACATTTCTCCACAATATACCCGTTACAACTCACAATCAGCGTGTAAATGTGCCAACGTGAATGTGGCTCAAGTGCCGGCCCTGAAACATCCATATATGGAGCATGCTAATGAACCTCATGCATATGCAATCACGATGAAGTGTGGCAGAACTCTGAGGGGTGGCAAGTGGGGCAACCGCCCCAGGAACCCGCTTTTGAGGTCTGCGTGTCCTGTTCGAGTGGATTTGTCAAGTAAAATTCTCCAGTGTATAAGAAGAGGGGGGAGACGTGTCCGGAGGCAGGAGGAGAGGAGGAAGGTAAAGAGAGTGGAACTGAGGGTAGGAACTTTGAATGTTGGCAGTATGACTGGTAAGGGCAGAGAGTTAGCAGATATGATGGAGAGAAGGAAGGTTGATATATTGTGCGTGGAGGAGACTAAATGGAAGGGGAGTAAGGCCACGTGGATCGAGGTGGGTTCAAATTGTTCAATCATGGTATGGATGGGAGGAGAAATGGAGTAGGAGTTATTCTGAAGGAACAGCATGTCAGGAGTGTTTTGGAGGTGAAAAGAGTGTCAGGCAGAGTAATGATTATGAAGCTGGAAATTGGAGGTGTGATGATGAATGTTGTTAGTGCGTATGCACCGCAAGTTGGGTGTGCAATGGGCGAGAAAGAAGATTTTTGAAGTGAGTTGGATGAAGTGATGAGCGGTGTACCCAAGGGACAGAAAGTGGTGATTGGAGCGGATTTCAGTGGACATGTTGGTGAAGGGAACAGTGGAGACAAGGAGGTGATGGGTAGGTATGGTGTCAAGGAGAGGAATGAAGAAGGTCAGAGGACAGTGGATTTTGCCAAAAGGATGGACATGGCTGTGGTGAATACGTATTTTAAGAAGAGGGAAGAACACAGGGTGACGTACAAGAGTGGAGGAAGATGCCCACAGGTAGATTACATCCTATGCAGAAGAGTCGATCTGAAGGAGATTGAAGACTGCAAAGTGGTGGCAGGGGAAAGTGTAGTTAATCAGCATAGGATGGTGGTCTGTAGGTCGACGATGGAGATCAAGAAGAGGAAGAGAGTGAGGACAGAGCCAAGGATCAAATGGTGGAAGTTGAAAAAGGAAGACTGCAAGAGTGAGTTTAGGGAGGAGGTGAGACAGGCACTGGGTGGCAGTGAAGAGTCACCAGACAGCTGGGCAACTACAGCAGATGTAGTAAGGGTGACAGTAAGAAGGGTGCTTGGTGTGACATCTGGAAAGAGAAAGGAGGAAAAGGAAACCTAGTGGTGGAATGAGGAAATACAGGAGAGTATACAGAGGAAGAGGATGGCAAAGAAGAAGTGGGATAGTCAGAGAGATGCAGAAAGTAGACAAGAGTACAAGGAGATAAGGCACAAGGTGAAGAGAGAGGTGGCGAAGGCTAAAGAAAAGGCGTATGATGAGTTGTATGAGAGGTTGGACACTAAGGAGGGAGAAAAGGACCGGTGGGCTACAGAGGGGGGCCGAGCTGGGAAAGATGAGCAGCAGGTTAGGGTGATAAAGGATAAAGATGGAAACAAGTGAGGAGAGTGTGTGGAGCAGATGGAAAGAGGACTGTGAGAGGCTGATGAATGAAGAGAACGAGAGAGAGAGAAGAGGTTGGATGATGTGGAGATAGTGAATCAGTAAGTGCAAAAGATTAGCAAGGAGGAAGTAAGGACAGCGAGGAAGATGACGAAGAATGGAAAGGATGGTGGTCCAAATGACATACCTGTGGAAGCATGGAGGTGTTTAGGAGAGATGGCAGTGGAGTTTCTAACCAGATTGTTTAATGGAATCTTGGAAAGTGAGAGGATGCCTGAGGAGTGGAGAAGAAGTAGACTGGTGCTGATATTTAAGACTAAGGGGGATGTGCAGGACTGTAGTAACTACAGGGGAATAAAACTGATGAGCCACAGCATGAAGTTATGGGAAAAAGTAGTGGAAGCTCAGTTAAGAAGTAAGGTGATGATTAGTGAGCAGCAGTGTGGTTTCATGCCAAGAAAGAGCACCACAGATGTGATATTTGCTCTGAGAATGTTGATGGAGAAGTTTAGAGAAGGCCAGAAGGAGTTGCATTGCGTTTTTGTGGACCTGGAGAAAGCAAATGACAGGGTGACTGAGAGGAGCTGTGGTATTGAATGAGGAAGTCGGGAGTGGCAGAGAAGTATATAAGAGTTGTACAGGATATGTACGAGGGAAGTGTGACAGTGGTGAGGTCTGCAGTAGGAGTGACGGAGGTGGGATAACATCAGGAATCGGCTCTGAGCCCTTTCTTATTAGCAATGGTGATGGACAGGTTGGCAGACGAGATTAGACAGGAGTCCCCGTGGACTGTGATGTTTGCTGATGACATTTTGATCTGTAGCGAGAGTAGGGAGCAGGTTGAGGAGACCCTGGAGAGGTGGAGATATGAGAGGAGAGGAATGAAGGTCAGTAGGACCACCAAGACAGAATACATGTGTGTGAATGAGAGGGAGGTCAGTGGAATGGTGAGGATGCAAGGAGTAGAGTTGGCGATGGTGGATGAGTTTAAATACTTGGGATCAACAGTACAGAGTAATAGGGATTGTGGAAGAGAAGTGAAGAAGAGAGTGCAGGCAGGGTGGAGTGGGTGGAGAAGAGTGTCAGGAGTGATTTGTGACAGGCGGGTATCAGCAAGAGTGAAAGGGAAGGTCCACAGGACAGTAGTGAGAAAAGCTATGTTATATGGGCTGGAAACGGTGGCACAGGAGACAGAGCTGGAGGTAGCATAGTTAAAGATATTAAGATTTGCATTGGGTGTGACGAGGATGGACAGGATTAGAAATGAGGACATTAGAAGGTCAACTCAGGTGGGACGGTTTGGTGACAAAGTCAGAGAGGCGAGATTGCGTTGGTTTGGACGTGAAGAGGAGAGATGAGGGGTATACTGAGAGAAGGGTACTAATGATAGAGCTGTCAGGGAAGAGGAGAAGAGGAAGTCCTAAGTGAAGATTTATGGATTTGGTGAGAGAGGACATGCAGGTGATGGGTGGGACAGAGCAAGAAGATAGGAAGAGATGGGAAAAGATGATCTGCTGTGGCAACTCCTAATGGGAGCAGCCGAAAGATAAAAATATAACCTCTTCTATAATTTTGAGAATTTTGTCAGTCAGTTGAGCTCCTGGAAATGGTGGGCCCACGTATATAAAAATGTCCATCTTTTCCAAACAGCTCATACAATATTTTTGGTAAACCACTTTAAGTAAAGCTGAAAGTCTACACTTGAGTCCCATCTTGATTGCTTTGTTTCAAATCCATTGTTTTGGCACACAGAGCCAAAATGATGAAAGTGTGCTGCTATCCAAATACTTCTGGACCTGACAGTAGGTGAGGAGAGATGCTCTCATCTTCATGTTCCACAAAGCTTTCTCCCACTTGAACAAAGCCGGAACCAGTCAAATTCATTGTCTTTGATTTTTCCGATGTCGTTAACAACATTCTGTCTCATCGATTGGGGAAAAAGCTCAAGGCTTTGCATCTTGATGCCCCCTCAGTCTCCTGGATCATGGACTACCTGACCAACAGATGGCAGTTTGTGAGGCTGAGGGACTAACTGTTTGTCAGAAATGGCGGTGTGTAATAAAGGAGCCCCTCAAAGAACTGTTCTGCCTCCCTTCCTGTTCACCCCTCTACACAACAGATTTCCAGCACAGTACCAGCGTTTTCCATCTACAGAAGGTTTCAGATGACTCCTCCATCATAGGCTGCAGTAACAATGGAGGCGAGTCAGAGTACAGGAAGGTTGTGGAGGACTTTGTCTTGTAGTTCACGGACAACTTAGAAGTCAACATCACCAAGATAAAAGAGCTGGTGGTGGATTTCTGGCATTTCAAGGAGCCTTCTGGACCAATCACCATTCAGGAGGAAGATGTGGAAGTGGTGCAGAGCTGCAAGTGCCTGGGGGTCCACATAAACAGCAAACTGGACTGGTCTGACAACACAGTGGCGCTAGACAAGAAGGGCCAGAACAGATTGGGTTTGCTAAGGAGACTCAGGACTTTTGATGGAAATGTTCTACCAGTCCATAGTAGCCATTGTGG
>JANRMT010062810.1:6548533-6571089 GCA_026402145.1 Polypterus bichir lapradei
GAGCCGAGGTGATCCCTCTGCCATCCTGCCTTCCTTTTATCTTTATTTCTTTTTTTTTCCCCCTGGCTAGTCCTGACATGAAGCCCTTCACTCCAGTCAGCCATGTTAGCTGACTAATATGCTTTTACAAATGCCATTTGCCTTGCATATTGTAATTCCAACAGATGGCGCATCACAAACATTAACACTGCTTTTATGAATCCCATACCTAATGGCATATATTAAACAAATTCATTAACACTAAGGTCTATGTTGATTACTTAGATATGGAGATATCTCCCATCTTGGATGAGTAGCACAGCTAGTTTAATAATGTTTCATGTTTTATACATTTTGAGCATATGACTGGATAACTGACACATGGGTTATGTGTCACAATTGATGCAATTTTTTTCCCTTCCCCTTTGGACATTTTTGACATGGTTTGCCAGTATACAGCACTGGCTTATACTGCATGAAAACTTTTTATAATTACAAGCTACATGGGATGAGTAACAAAAAAAGGTAAGTCGCATGGAGTAACTAACCAAAACAAAAAAAAAATATAGGGTATTGATAATGACTTTGTGCAGGGTCTTGTATGTGAACTGTTGCAATATGTGAGCAAATCCCTGTAAGAGTTGTGGGGAACAGCCCGGACACAGACAGGTAGACATGATGTTTTCACCACACAGGTTTATTTTACACTTATTATTTACAGCACAACCCAGTGCCGCAGCACCCCTTAAGTCCTGGCCTTTCCACAATGCCTTTTCTTCTTCTGACCGCCTCCACTCCTCTCCTCCGAGCTCTGTCTTTCTCCACTCCTGACTCCAGCCATTGAATGGAGGGAGCCGGCCCCTTTTATCCACACCCGGATGTGCTCCAGGTGTTTCCTGGCAATCTCCCACTGACATGCCCCCGTGTGGCGGAAGTGCCGGCTGTATCCCCAGAAGCACTCTGGGTGTCCCTGCTCCTCTTCCCCCTCCCTCCTCCACCAACCCCCCCCCCCAGCACTTCCGAGTGTGGCAGAAGTACTGAGGTCCAGGGCCCCCAAGGCATTGGGGTGCACCCTGGCGGTGACCACGGGCCCCAACGGGGCCACCAAAGCCATCTGCAACAGAGTATTACCCAGAGTACTGTGCCGTTCAAGCTGATTGGGAAGTTGATTGAAACAGGAAGGAATGATGGGAAGGAGCTGCATCTTATACTGTGTTTGCTTGGCGCAGGTGATGGCAGTGTGAATGAATTAATGAAGGAGTGAGTGTAGATGAAGTGCTACTCTTACCGGTGCGTGAGAGATGATCTGCCATTGAATTGAACAGCAGGACATTAGGAGTCATTTCAACAGATCAGAGTCCTGCTTGTATACAAACAAAAAATCGTTCTTTAAAGGATATACAAATATGTTGACATGGTATCTAATGAAAACATCTGAATTTTTAATTATACCAAGGTGGATTTTTAGCCATAACCACCCATTCCTAACAATGTGATTTACTGGCATCCCATCTGCCTCTGGAAATAGCAACAATTATTTTTCATTTACTCTCTGGTTTTATGGCAATAAGTTGAGTCAAGTACAAATGGGTCCTTTCTTGTAATAGCAATTGATTTGTACTTCTGCACCCTGTGGCTTTGTAACGAAAATTTCAAGTTCAGAAAATTCGGGGACAGCTGATTAATAGCAGGTAGGAACGCATTTATTATGTAATGTTGAAATTTGGAGTCCAGTGTTTTATTCAGTGCTTTAAGAATACTCAAATATTTGTCTCTCCCAAGATGTGCTGTCATCTGATGCAGAAAGTGTGCTGGCGTCATTGGCGACGATGTGAGGCGAGTCTCCAAACACCCGGAGGCATGAAGGGTTACGTCATTTTAAAATGAAAGCCTGGCATCTGCGGCTTTATGGAGCAGCACAGGTCCTACGGTGTCGGGCCAGATGAACCTGTTTTCTTGGTACAAAAACTGAAGTTCTGAAAAGGCATATAATAAATAAAAGTGAAGTGTAAATCAGTATAACAAAGAAAACCTCCTGGGGCCTTTTTGTTTGTAGCAGAATAGAGAGGATAAATTCCAATGCAGGTCTTCTGCATTTTGACCTTTTAGAAAATTAGAACTTCATGTGGGTTCAGCCAGGTTAGGAGTTGTTAAGTTACAGGAAAAAGTCAAATGTGACAACAGTGACTGGTCACGGTGTTCAAGGTTCCAGAGAGTTCCCAAGCATGGGCACTTTTTTTTTTTTTTTTGCCTGTCAGTGACACAGATGACACATGTGTATGTCATGTATGTGTAACTGTGCTGTCATCATTCATGGCTTTTTTTTTTTTTTTATAAAAATATATATATATTTATTTTTCTTTTAAATAGGTTTGTTATAGTCACAGACAGGACCGGGGGAAAACAAAAACAAAAGAAAAAGGAAGAAAGTGGGGAAAGAGTCAGATGGTGGACAATGGAAGAAAAGATTAAAAGGAGGATAGAGAGAGAGGGGGAAACAAAACAAAACACCGACAATCTGCTTCAATACCTGTTGAGAAAAAGGGAAAAACAGCAGACAAAACCACAGCAACCAACATCTGTATCAATCACAGTGAATAATAAATATTAAATGCTATTGAACAGCACATAGTACTAATATTACAAGATAGAATTAGAGGGAGCCGCTAAGCAAGACAGTATGTGTCTGTGATTACCTGATTATACACACGTGTTCACCTGTGTGCACTCCTGTATATGCGAGCGTGCTTGTATTCATAGGGTTCTTCCATGTAAATGTCTAATAGTGTAATAGTGTGTGTGGGGAACTGCAGTCCCACTCCTCAGGACCCGAAGCAGATATGTAGGAGACCCGTGCCCCAGACATCCAGAGAAACCCCCGGACACGGGAGTCCTAGGTGGATCCACGCAGGGATGACTGCAGCCCCCACTCAGAAAAGAGCAGAGGAGAGCCCAGGAGGAAGGTCATCTAGCAGCCACTGTGCCAAAGCCCTGGGGGGCCAAGGTGGCGAGCCCACGGGCCCCGTCGGCAGTCGGCCGCACCAGGGCGGACCGGGCCCTGGGCCTAGGGATCCAAGAGCATGGGCACTTTTTTAAAAATTTTTAGAACTCGCATTAGATGGGGATATACCGTCAACCACAGCTAAATATAAGGACACACTCAGGATTGGATTAGATTAAACTTTATTAAACCCTAGGGGGAAATCTGACTTTTTACAGAAGCTTTTTAAATAAATAAATAAATACATATGGAGCTTCAGTAAAGGGCTGCTGCTTGCACAGTGCCTGGATCTTAATAAAACAGAAAGATTTATTCTACAAAAAATGCTGTATAACAAAAGAGAGCTCCATGGATCACAAAAGGCAAAAAGAATTGCCCAAAGCATTAACTCAATCCCGATACAAGAATCCAGTGGTGATGACAAAATAAATGGAGCATAAGGTTCAAAATCCAGAAATAACACACGAGCGCACACACGGTTAATAAAAAAAAGTAAACCCACCAACTCCCTAGTGCAGGGGTTCTTAAACTCGGTCCTGGGGGACCACTGTGGCTGCAGGTTTTTGTTCCAACCAGATTCCTAATCAGTGACAACACCTGATAGCACTGATCTCTTTTAATTAGCTGGTTTTATTTATATTTTATTCTACATTCAGAAAAGCACAGCAGCATGATTTTTACATTTATAAGAAACATTTCTTATAAATATTTCTGTTTTTGCTATGAATTTAAATGCTTAATTCTCTTTTTATTATATCTCACTCTTTCTCTGTGCAGTTTGCTCCCTTCATTGAATTTTAATAATGACAATTAAAAACAAGCAGAGCAGAAACCCAAGCAAACAACACTCGATCGTGAAAGGCTGCAACTAATTTTGCGTCAGCCCCACAAAGTAGTAAAGAACGGATTAATTAAACAATAAGAACACCTAGAATGACAATCAAGATGAAAAAACTGTTAAAAAGAAACAAATACAAATAACTGCTTAGTACATTTTACTACTTTTTGGTTAAAAAAAACAAAAACTTAGTTTTCTAATTTGTATATTTTTCCCCAAAACAGGGAATCTGGGAAACAACAGTTCACTTAATTAGCACAGGAGTCCAATTAAAAACAGAGGCTGGTTGGAACAAAAACCTGCAGCCACAGTGGTCCCCCAGGACCGAGTTTAAGAACCCCTGCCCTAGTGCATTCGAATGAACTGCTAGGAATTATGGGAAACCCTTGTCTTTTAAAGGGCTGAGGGTAGTCCCTGGTGGTGATGGGCAGGTGGTCCCGCCTCTTAGGCACATAATGCAGGCATAGATATACACAGGCTATTTAAAAAAAAAAAATTGCAAATAATAAGCACGAGTCATACTAACATAAACAAAACAAAAGTGAGCAAAATAGACATAAAACAAGAATTTAAACCCCAGCCAGCGGAGGAATGGAATCCAGACTGAAATATAACAATAGAGACAAAGTAGGCCTCCAAAAAAAAAAAAAAACAAAAAAAAACAAAAAGCACACTAAATAAAGTGTGACTGGCCCACAAACTCAAGAAGCAGGCACTGCGGCCTGTAAAGGCCAAAAGGTGCCAAAGCTTATTACTTAAGAGGGAGTGGGGAACTGTAAAAGATAGCCTGGACACAGACAGACACGACACCAGATGTTCACAACACACACGATTTATTTCTCTTTCCTGCACACACAGTACACAGTCCAGTACCATAAACTCACTCGATTACTCAGTCCTTTACTTTCCTTCTTCTGCCACTTCTACTCCACTCCTCGCAGCTCCGTCCTCTTCCACCCGACTCCAGCTACTTGAATGGAGTGAGGCGGGCCCTTTTATAATGCACCCGGATGTGCTCCAGGTGCTCCCTGATGATATCCCTGCAGCATTTCCTGTTGTGGCGGAAGAGTTGCATGGGCACCTGGAAGCACTCCGGGTGTACCTGCTTCCTGGTTTAGCAGCACATCCTGGTGTGGCAGAAGTGCTGCAGTCCAAGGCTCCTTAGTCCTTTGGTCACCCCCTGCCGGTGGCTACGGACCCCCACAGGGTTGAGCCTTCCAGCTCCGTGGCACCCACACAATCCAAGATGGCTGCCCTCTTGCGTCCTGGGGAAGGAATTGCCCTTCTCCAGGCCTCCCAGTGGGGCAAGGTCCCTGGCCATCCATCACACACAAAATGAGAACTTAAGCAAATGACCCCTTTTATTGGCTAACTAGAAAGATTACAACATGCAACTCCGGCCCCTTCTTTGGGCAACATGTAATCAAGGGTCCTGAGTTGCCTGGAAAACTTGCATGTTGTAATCTTTCTAGTTAGCCAATACAAGGTGCCATTTTGCATAACTTCTCGCTACATGTCACAAAATGACAAAAACAAATCTTTAATAGTAAATTGTATTACAATAAAGATTCAGTTCAGTTTCCTTAAACACTTAACTTAAATGATCATTTTATCGGTAGTACTACAGTGGTTTTGTTAGAGCAGGGGTTCCCAATTGGAGGTCAGGGTAATTTTGGCCTACTATGGGTTCAATTTGCTTAGAAATTCTGAGAAGAAAAGTCAGGAAGAAAATTTTGAACGTAAATGCCTAGAGCAGTTCATTCCCCCACACAGCAGGTGGTGCTGTTCCTCTGGGCTGAACTCTGCAGGACACTTTTAGGGTGGCATGGGTGATGGGGGGCCTAGAATGAAGAAGTGAATTGAGTTTCTGTAATACTTTATTCCAGCATAGTCTCCTTGAAATCCATCCATCCATCCATTATCCAACCCGCTGAATCCGAACACAGGGTCACAGGTGTCTGCTGGAGCCAATCCCAGCCAACACAGGGCAGGAACCAATCCTGGGCAGCAGGACACACACAAACACACCCACACACCAAGCACACACTAGGGCCAATTTGGAATCGCCAATCCACCTAACCTGCATGTCTTTGGACTGTGGGAGGAAACCGGAGCGCCCGAAGGAAACCCACGCAGATACGGGGAGAACATGCAAACTCCACGCAGGGAGGACCTGGGAAGCGAACCCGGGTCTCCTAACTGCGAGGCAGCAGCACTACCACTGCACCACCGTGCTGCCCCTCCTTGAAATCAGGAGGTGTTAACACTTGTTTCTGAAATGTAATTGATCAGGCTTCCTTTCTAGTAATTGGAAATTATATTATTTGGTCAGAAGTATCTACTTAGCTAGAGAATTGTTATATTTTTAGTTTTTCTACTTTAATGGCAGGTATAATTTACATTTTTAATTCATATTTATTTCACTTCACTGGAGACTTTTATACAAATGCCATTGCTGGCCATATTTCCTCACTCATCTACATGAAAGTCACCAGTGCCATTTAATGAAAAGGTCAGCTTCACTTAGAGCCTGGATAATTTCAATTTTAAAAAGCTAAAGAAGTCTAGCAAGAGAAATATTTTAAACACACTCTTAAAGAAAAAATGAGCATAACGACACTGAATTGTCTTATGTTGTATTTTTCTGTTTTGTTGAGTCATAGCGGTAGCGCTTGCTGCCTCGCAGTAAGGAGACCCGGGTTCACTTCCTCGGTCCTCCCTGCGTGGAGTTTGCATGTTCTCCCCGCGTCTGCATGGGTTTCCTCCCGCAGTCCAAAGAAATGCAGGTTAGGTGCATTGGCGATTCTAAAATGTCCCTAGTGTGTGCTTTGTGTGTGTGTGTGTGTGTGTGTGTGTGTGTGTGTGTGTGTGTGTGCCCTGCGGTGGGCTGGTTTGTTTCCTGTCTTGCGCCCTGTGTTGGCTGGGATTGGCTCCAGCAGACCCCCATGACCCTGTAGTTGGGATATAGCGGGTTGGATAATGGATGGATGAATGGATAATGTATTTAATTCAAGTACATTGATGCCTTTCTTTAATGTCACTACGGTGCATGTTGTGGCAGACGGCTGGCATCCATGCCCAGCTGGGATGCCCTGGCACACTATATTCAGGGGGAGCAGCCCTGGACAGTGCAATACATGGCCGCCCCCCTGGGGTGGAGCAGTGCCTCTGTTTACCACAGGGCTCCCTGGGAATTGGAGTTCGGTGCAGCCCTTTTGGGTCTCGCAGGCACCGCCAGGGGGTGCTGTGTTTGGGACTCCTGAGCCTGGAAGTGCAGCCGGAACCCGGTGATCAAGCACCTGGAGCACTTCTAGGTGAACTGTAAAAGGAACTAGCAAACACCACTCAGGGCCCAGAGTTGGGTGAGGAGGAGGAGGACAAGGTTGCCTGGGAGGATTGGTGGTGCCAGAAAGAGAAGAAGAGTGCTGTGCTTAAGTGCTTGGGACTGTGTTGTGGCTGGAGGGATTACGGGGAAGACGTGTCCTCCAGCTGAAGAAAAATAATAGTTGAGTTTTACACGTGCCTCACTGTCAAGGCTGTGTCAGGTCGGGCGCTATATAGCGTCCTTAGCACAATGTCCAAGATTACTAGTTGGCTGGTGCTAGCTTCGTAAAATATGCAGCACTTTTATTTAAACTAAATGTGCAACCCGCCTAAGATGGATTGAAATCTAAGCAGTCCACATTAACATTTGCAGGGCACCAATCAGTGCATACAGTACAGGCCAAAAGTTTGGACACGCCTCCTCATTCAATGTGTTTTCTTTATTTTCATGACTGAAGGCATCAAAACTCTGAATGAACACATGTGGAGTTATGTACTTAACAAAAAAAGGTGAAATAACTGAAAACATGTTTTATATTCTAGTTTCTTCAAAATAGCCACCCTTTGCTCTGATTACTGCTTTGCACACTCTTGGCATTCTCTCGATGAGCTTCAACAGGTAGTCACCTGAAATGGTTTTCACTTCACAGGTGTGCCTTATCAGGGTTATTTAGTGGCATTTCTTGCTTTATCAATGGGGTTGGGACCAGCAGTTGTGTTGTGCAGAAGTCAGGTTAGTTGGACGATCATTTATTTTTCAACAGGACAATGACCCCAAACACACCTCCAGGCTGTGTAAGGGCTATTTGACCAAGAAGGAGAGTGATGGAGTGCTGTAAATGGTCATGAAAATAAAGAAAACACATTGAATGAGGAGGTGTGTCCAAACTTTTGGCCTGTACTGTATATGTCTGTCATATTCTGTTTAGTATGGGATTCTCAAAGGCAGTATTAATGTTTGTGATGCGCCATTTGTTGGAATGAAGTGCTCCATTGTCTTCAAATATGTTCCTTCATAAGGGGAGCTCCGTATTCTTCTAGGGAAGGTCCAAGAATGAGCAAAGACTTACAGTTGTGTGACGGTTTAAGGACTGCAATGGGCGGAATACCTGGGCCTAGCAGCAACGATCCTGGAAGAGATGTCACTCATCTTCTAGCACTTTCTCCACTCAAGGGATCCATTTTAGTGGTAGTGTTTCACCACCCCCTGCAATTCTCTCCCCCCCAATTCCATTATGCACAACCCACATGAGACACTCCTCAGGCTTAATGTGTATTACAACAGACATTTCATCTTGTTGGTGCTTTAACGTACTGTGTTAAAAAGCTCGCCGATTAGGTCTAAGAACACCTGTTCTTGTGTGCCGTTATTTGTAATGCTAGCCCAGTTAATATTTAGATTAAAAGTGGATCAACTTTATTAATCCCAGATGGAAATTTAAATGCATATAGCAGCATAAAATTAAGAAAAAAAATTAAAAATATGGATACGAACTCATGGGACAAATAATACAATTAATTGAAAGGTAATAAATAGTGCCCTATTATTCGGAGTACCGAATGAGGCACATTACCTGCATTGTGAGGGAGCATCAGTTTGGTCACTACAGCCATGTGGTGCAATTCCCCGAGGGTGATCCGACTCACAGGATCCTTATTGTTGAGGACCCAAGTGGCTGGACCAGGATAAGGGGACGCCCACATAACACTTGGCTGCGGCTGATAGAGGTGTCATTTTCAAAGGTTAGGACTGGACCGTGTGTCTGCCTGGGGGGGTCCCGCCAAGCAGGATCCAGAGCTGTTTCGTCGTGTGATGGGTGCGGCAACGCACTGTACCAGTGCATGCTCCCTGACCTGACCTGTAGTCGATACACATAACCACTGACTCTGAAAACTCGAGCTCCCGTATGTGTAATTAGCATTATATATTTACTATGTTGATTCAAAGCACACAAGATACAAGACATTTCATCACTGGCGTCGTGAATCTTCTGGCTAAGTTTTAGCACCCTAACCTGTTCAAGATTTAAAGGCTGTAGTGAAGCCACTTTGGCTTTGTGATATTATTCCTAAAATCATAGATATTAAAAAAAAAAGAAAAAAAGGCTATATTTTTACCAAAAGGCAAAAAGAAAAAATAGTTTAATTGAGATAGTATAAGTGAAACTGGTAATTTTAACTCATTATATTACAATTTACTTTTAGTTGGAGTCGGTCCAATTTCATCAACTCCTGTAACCCAAAAATTGCTTCTGACTCCACAGCCCTGTGTATTACACATGGTAATTAGAGTCCCCCATATCTATAATATCTCCGTCAATCCATCCATTATCCAACCCGCTATATCCTAACTACAGGGTCATGGGGGTCTGCTGGAGCCAATCCCAGCCAACATAGGGCGCAAGGCAGGAAACAAACCCTGGGCAGGGCACTAGCCCACCACAAGGCGCACACCCACACACCAAGCACACACAATAGGGACCATTTTGAATCGCCAATGCACCTAACCTGCATGTCTTTGGACTGTGGGAGAAAACCCACGCAGACACGGGGAGAACATGCAAACTCCACGCAGGGAGGACCCGAGAAGCGAACCCGGGTCTCCTAACTGCGAGGCAGCAGCGCTACCCAATGCGCCACTGTGCCACCCATCAACGTCAATACTTTCCTTTTTACGACTATTAAAATTTTTTTCAATATACATGATTTGGTAGTATTTTATTAAATATGTCCATTTATAAAATTGTCTTACTTTTTTATATATAAACTCATTTAAGTTGCTAAATGTTTTGTAAACATGAGGCCAGAATGACAGCACACGTTTCTGTCTCGGTGACTTTTTCTATACAAGGTATTTACCCTCAATGAGTTTCTGAATAAACACTCAGGAGTTCAGTCACCGTTCTAAACTGTAATTTATTCTGGCACCCTCAGTAATGTGAGGTTAGTAGGTGCATCAGTTTCTCATTTTATGGCAGTTGTGGTTGTAACCTCTGTTGTGCTTGTGTCCCTTTGCTTTAGAAATGCAATTTCTAGCATTGCCTGATCGACTTGCACTCGACTGCTGTGACACGTTTTGGTTAATATGTGCTAAGCCTTCTCCAAGCCAGATTACAAAATGTTTACAAGGCCATTTTTATAATCTTGAACTGCCGTTTTATTGAGCCATTTTATCATTTTATGGACGTGGCACCAAAACTGAACTCTGGACTGAAGATTTCATGTTGCTAATATGTATTACTAGGTGGAGTACGTATAAAAATAAAGCAAACTAACACTGTCCACATGCTGACATTATGCACTCTGTACTTCACCCCATCATTACTTCATTTTTTTTGTTTGGTATGTTTGCATTCTCCAAATCAGTATTGTCATCCATTTCCATATTCAAAACTGCTTAGCTTTTGGCCTACTGATTGATTTCTGACTTCGGTATGCATACGTCACACTGAGAGGTCCTGAAAATCTAACGGGGTTGGTCAGTTATAGGCCAAACCCTCCAAAAGGCACTTCAAAGGGATTCTGAATTAGGAATAACTGAACCTTACGTTTCGGGGGCATATTATGTTTATTGAAGACAATAATTAGGATCATGAGTTAACAAAAAAAAAAAATCTAAAAAAAAGAATGTGGGAGCAAACGGGCTAAAACAACACTAAAACTATTATTGGAGACCACAACTAGATCTATCCATCCTCCAAACCTGGAAGGGGTCACCAACCCATCACAGCTTAACTAGATTCAGCAAAATATAATTGTAAGTAATAGAAGTGGAATACTAAACACTAGGAAAGGAAATGGAAGGTCTGACTCTTCTGTAGGAAGAATAATGACCAGATAAAGGGAACAAAAACGGGGGGGAAAAAAGGAGAGAGTGGTGCCTTAAAACCAGAACCCGTGACAACTCGCAATTTTGTTTTTTGTTTCTGGCTGCCACGTTGCATTTCGTTGTCTAGGTAGCTTTCCTATCACTTTTCCCCAGGGTCATGACCCAAAGATAATTGCAGCTATGGGGTTAAAAGGTTGTTCAGTTCACCGTGTTCTCATCTGAGCTGCAGATAACAAACTTTGCTTCATACTTTTTTATAGAGAATGTTCAATTTTTACTTTTGAGTATATGAAGTGTAGGGAAAGCATTGTAATCGTCCAAAAATTTGACCTTGAGATTTTGATGAATCTCGACGTTGTAGACCTCCCTGAGTCCGAAAATACCATTTTTGAAATTATGTCTGTGTGTCTGTCTGTGTGTGTGTGTGTGTGTGCATGTAAACACTAACTTGAGTACGCTTTCACTTAAGTCAACCAAGTTTTGCATACAAGTATTAAATAGATAGATACTTTATTAATCCCAAGGGGAAATTCACATACTCCAGCAGCAGCATACTAATAAAGAACAATATTAAATTAAAGAGTGATAACAATGCAGGTAAAAATAGACAATATCTTTGTATAATGTTAACGTTTACCCCCTTCCCCCCCGGGGATGTGTGGGGTCTCCTCAGTCTGTCAGTCGAGCAGGAGGGTGACAGCAGTCTGTTGCTGAAGCTGCTGCTCTGTCTGGAGATGATCCTGTTCAGTGGATGCAGTGGATTCTCCATGATTGACAGGAGTCTGCTCAGCGCCCGTCGCTCTGCCACGGATGTCAAACTGTCCAGCTCCGTGCCTACAATAGAGCCTGCCTTCCTCGCCAGTTTGTCCAGGCGTGAGGCGTCCCTCTTCTTTATGCTGCCTCCCCAGCACACCACCGCGTAGAAGAGGGCGCTCGCCACAACCATCTGATAGAACATCTGCAGCATCTTATTGCGGATGTTGAAGGACGCTAGTCTTCTAAGGAAGTATAGTCGGCTCTGTCCTCTCTTGCACAGAGCATCAGTATTGGCAGTCCAGTCCAATTTATCATCCAGCTGCACTCCCAGGTATTTATAGGTCTGCACCCTTTGCACAGTCACCTCTGATAATCACGGGGTCCATGAGGGGCCTGGGCCTCCTAAAATCCACCACCAACTCCTTGGTCTTGCTGGTGTTCAAGTGTAGCTGCTTTGAGTCGCACCATTTAACAAAGTCCTTGATTGGGTTCCTATACTCCTCCTCCTGCCCACTCCTGATGCATCCCACGATAGCAGTGTCGTCAGCGAACTTTTGCACGTGGCAGGATTCAGAGTTGTATTGGAAGTCCGATGTATGTTGGCTGAACAGGACCGGAGAGTACAGTCCCCTGCGGTGCTCCTGTGCTGCTGACCACAATGTCAGACCTGCAGTTCCAAAAATGCACATACTGAGGTCTGTCTCTAAGATAGTCCACAATCCATACCACCAGATATGAGTCTACTCTCATCTCTGTCAGCTTTTCTCTAAGGAGCAGAGGTTGGATGGTGTTGAAGGCGCTAGAGAAGTCCAGAAACATAATTCTTACAGCACCACTGCCTCTGTCCAAGTGGGAGAGGGATCGGTGTAGCATGTAGATGATGGCATCCTCCGCTCCCACCTTCTCCTGGTATGAGAACTACAGAGGGTTGAGGGCGTGGCGGACCTGTGGCCTCAGGTGGTGAAGCAGCAGCCGTTCCATGGTCTTCATCACATGTGATGTCAGGGCGACAGGCCTGAAGTTATTCAGTTCACCAGGACGTGATACCTTTGGGACTGGGGTGATACAAGATGTTTTCCAAAGCCTCAGGGCTCTCCCCTGTTCCAGGCTCAGGTTGAAGATGCACTGTATAGGACTCCCCAGCTCCAGCGCACAGGCCTTCAGCAGTCGTGGCGATACTCCATCTGGACCCACTGCTTTGCTGGCACAAAGTCTCAGGTTTAGGTACCTATGTTTAGGTACAAAACATAGATTTCTACCAATGTTTGGGCTATTTCTGCTAACCAGAAGTGATATTTTTTATTTATGCTACTGCAGAGTCAAATGTCTTCTTTTACTTTTATAATCATTATTCAATATATTATTGATTTGATTTGTTGTTGATGGTTCTTTAATGTACATAATGTAAAAATATAATCATTGTCTTGAGGTTTACTCCAAGTATACGAGAAAGTCAAGGGGAGACCACTCCAGATTTTTTTTTTTTTATCTCTTATTTTCACTTCTTATTTCGGTTTTGACGCTTCATTTTTCTCCATTTCTCGGTTCTGACCCTCTTTTTCTGTCTTTCATGAACTTTCCCAGTTGAAAACGAGATGGCTTGCTGACATGACAGTAACACATGCGCAAATAAAATTTTGTATTAAATTTAACACACATTGGTGCAAGCAAATTTCTTCTTTTAACTCCATTTAATCATCGATCGATTAAAACTCGGTCTGCTGTTTGTGTGACAGACGTGGTTGTTGGACCACTGAGAACTGCTAGAAAACAATATGAAAAGGGTGAGACTGATTACATTTGAAGAAAAACTGAGATGTTCTAAAACTTTTGAGCAATAGGGTGTATATAAAAAATATACAAAAAGTACCTGGTTAGTGTCATAGTAGTTCATATACCGTACATCCGATTAACCGACAGCACTAGAACTGAGGACTGATTTGTCTTAGGAAATTTCTCTGCCGCAGCTGACTAATACTGTTAGTACAGTGGAACCTCAGGTCACGAACGTCTCGGAACACGTACAAATCGGGTTACGACCAACAAGTTCGGCAAAGTTTTGCATCTGTTCATGACAACACACTCGGGTGACGAACAAGCCAGTTTCCCTTCCGGTTCGTACGCGCCGATGATTCAGTCTCTCCCTGTACAGTACGTTGTTCTCGGTCAGACGTGCATCGCGCAGAGGGGCTTTACCTCAAAACTGTAACCTCCTCTCCACCCAGCTTCCTGCTCACTTCCTTCATGCCAGATCTCTACTCATGCAAGGTTAGCTTTCTTGGTTGTTTATAGTTAGTTTTTGTATAACTTAAGGATTTTTGAAATGTTCATTTTTTCCCTGTGCTTAAAACCCGTTAAAAAAAGTGTTTACAATGAGCGGTTCGTAAGGCTGTAGCGGGAACTCCTGCAATGTTAGTTTTCTCTGTTCAAGGTGTTCTCAGTGTTATTCAATGTTTTTACTTTTAGTTCACTATTACACTGTGCATTCTATGGTATAATTAACTATTTTTGTGCTTAAAAATCTTTAAAAAAACATATATTTACATACAACTCGTACGGTCTGGAACGGATTAATCGTATTTACATACAATCCTATGGGGGAAATTACTTTGGGTCACGAACAAATCGGGTTGCGACCAGAGTTTTGGAACAAATTACGGTCGTGACCCGAGGTTCCACTGTATCATAAAATTTGTGCAGGATGTCAGTGTCATCTATCTGTTTTGGCCAGATGTTTATTTGATTTGGGATGCCATTGATGTACATTTTGGCCTTTCTCGTTTCCTCCTCTTTTCCTGCATATGTTGAGAATGATAAACTTTTAGAATTTCCCTGTATAAAGTAAATGGTTATGTATTCTGTGTGGCTTGTTTATTTCTGCCTTGGGCACAAAGTGGATTGTGCTCAACAAAAATAATTCTTTCTTACCTGTCATGCCTTAAGGCACTTTCTCTTTTTTCTGTACACTGAAGCCGCTTTTTAATTTAAGTCTTCACCCTGCAGGTTTTGCAGTGAAGGCTTTTGTCTACATTCAGCAGTGGCAATGAGTTAAATGTGTAAGTGTTGATTAATATTGCACTGCTTACTGTAATCTGTGGTATTACGCAGTGCCATTTTCTCCACCTGGCGCAAGTAATTAGTAACCCAGGTATTAATTTGATCTGCTCTATTTTTGCTCAGTCTGATTTTCTTTTGATTTCCAGATCTAATATTTAAAACTAATGCATTCATCTGTGTTCACAGGAAACATCATCCAAATGTTAAAGCAGGCATTGTGTGGGTGACCTGGCACTTCTAACTATGGAGTACTGTTTCCAAATTTAGGCTGAAGCAGTTTGTGGTATGAGTGTGTAAATACCTACATAATTTAATGTAAGGGGTCATAGTTAATGCTGTTTGTTTATTTAGGATGTTAATCCTCCAAAGCCTTTTGTATTTCCGTGTTCTGTGTTTTAATGTTGTAAGTATAGATAGAGAGACAGTGGAAAAATTATTCAGACCCATTCACTTTTTTGCCTTGTGCTAAAATCATTTAAACTTATCATTCCAAACGTCAAGCAACACTCAACACCCCAGAAATACAAAGGTTATGTACACGTTACTATGCTGAAGTAACTTGTATCCATTTTTTTTTTGTTCTCCTCCTTATGTGGTCCTAGATCAGATACGTATCCAATTTGTGGCCATGCAACATGAATGAGAACAAGGAGAGCAGAGCACGCATAGGCTGAGTGCTGCCGACATTTGTGGAAGATTATCCATCCATCCATCCATCTTCCAACCCGTTGAATCCAAACACAGGGTCACGGGGTCTGCTGGAGCCAATCCCAGCAAACACAGGGCGCAAGGCAGGAACCAATCCCGGGCAGGGTGCCAACCCACCGCAGGACACACACACACACACACACACACACACCAAGCACACACTAGGGACAATGCAGAATCGGCAATCCACCTAACCTGCATGTCTTTGGACTGTGGGAGGAAACCCACGCAGACACGGGGAGAACATGCAAACTCCACGCAGGGAAGCGAGCCCGGGTTTCCTAACTGCGAGGCAGCAGCGCTACCACTGCACCACCGTGCTGCCCCTGTGGAAGATTACTCATGCCAAAATTAAATGCAACCCAACGTGTAGACTCTTGTTAAAATGCAATACATATGCAAGTGGGCTATTTAATTTTGCCATGGTTTTATCACGTCATAATTAAAAACATATCACCCAAACAATCAAATACTTTTCACTATGGTACACAATTTTCGTGTCACTTTTAAAATGCATTTTAATTCATGTTCATAGATTATGTGTTGTAACAAACTGCAGAAAAGATTGGTAGAAAAATCCCCAAATCCAGGCGCGCAAAGCTTGCTGTGTTAAACTTAAGAAGACTCCAGGGACTTCAACAAAGCAGTTAGTAAAGGGTTTGAATACTTGTGCCAATGGGATAGTCAGTCAGTCAGTCAGTCAGACAGTCATTACCCGACTCGCTATATCCTAACTACAGGGTCACGAGGGGGTCTGTTGGAGCCAATCCCAGCCAGCACAGGGCGCAAGGCAGGAACAAATCCCCGGGCAGAGCACACACATATACACATACACATACACACCCATACACCAAGCACACTCTAGGGACAATTTAGGACTGGAGCACCCGGAGGAAACCCACACAGACACGGAGAGAACATACAAACTCCACGCAGGGAGGACCCGGGAAGCAAACACCCAGGTCTCCATACTGTGAGGCAGCAGCGCTACCCACTGCACCAGCATGCCGCCCCGCCAATGGGATAGTTTAATAAATTACTAAAATTAATACAATCCTCTTTCTGATTTGTCTTCCTGGAGTAATGAGTGTTGCTTGATGAGGGGATAAGGTTAGGGGAATTTAAATGATTTTAGCACAGGGCTGCAACATAAAATATGTAAAAGTGAAGGGGTCTGAAAACTTTCAGAAACTGCTGTATATACAGATATGGTGCTGTCTGTGTGTGTATGTATAAAGGTATAACTGTGTTAATGACTGCTGGTTGCAGGTCTTCAAATCTACTGTATATACTGATTTACAAAACCAAAAAGCATAATGATTCTCTTGTTCTGTGAATATACAGTATCTGTAATTGATAATGGTTTTGAAGAAAGGTTTAAAAATAGCCAGTTTTGTGGTGTTCTTCTAAGTTTAAAACTCTTCACTTGTGGTGGTCAATTCTGAAACTTTGCCCTGTAACACTTGTTTCAAAACTGTCCCCAGACTGATATTGTTTGATTTATACTTGACCTCTTTTTGTCATGGAAGCATCCAATGATGACCTTATCCTTGCCTTAGAACTAAGGGCCAGTTTATACTTCACGCTCAGAACGTGTATGTGTATGCTTCATGGCTGCCACGCATTCCCAGCGTTCATTTGACGCGTCCCCTGAGCACGTCCTTGGAAATGAACGTGATGCGAGTGTGGGTTGCAGTATCAGTAAAAAGTCGGGCGGCGCAGTGTGATAAAAGTCAGAATGTGACCGCAGAGTCTCTGTTTACTATCTGCATGTGATAGACAGCCGCTTTGCAGGGTCCTCCATGATCGATGTGCCTGCTTCGATGTTTCATGAATGGTTCGATGTGGTGAAGCAAAATGGCAACATACAAATGCATTCGTGGTGTTTTTATATTCAAGCGTCACATATTCCAAAACGTAATGACACGATGCATTTTAAAAGTCTCACATGCTGTCTTCTGTGCCGTCCTTTTTTTTTTTTTTTTTTTTGCACCTTCACAGCGTCAGAATGTATGGCAATGTATTTGAGCCGTAGAGAAAAAAAATGAAGGACAAGGTGAAAAGGTCTATTTTATGATTAAAGTGGAAACTTTGCCGTTGATCTTGAAATTTCCACTTTAACCTCATATTTTATTTTATCATTAAAGCAGACTGTCATAAACATCATCTTAAAACCAACTTATTTATTAATCGCAACTCGCTTCGGGGTCTTCCAACTGAAGTGACAGCAGCAATCGCCACACACAGAGCACATTACATTTTTGATATTCCTGCTCTCTGCACAGAATCCTTAGATTTATACTTGACTAGGGGGCTCTGCCCCCTGCTCGCTTCGCTCGCCCAGCCCTGGGTTTGGTTTACCTGATATACAATTTAAAGAGATTGTTATTTTCATGGGAATTGTTACATATCCATTATCCAACCTGCTATATCCTAACTACAGGTTCACAGGGGTCTGCTGGAGCCAATCCCAGCCAACTCAGGGCGCATGGCAGGAAACAAATCCCCGGGCAGGGCGCCAGCCCACTGCAGACATATGCATTATTTTCACTTTTACTTTAAAATTTTTGTATAAATAATACTTTATTTCCGGCCCCCGGCATAGTTAAATCTCTTTCTCGCAGGACGTATAACACTGCTCGTGTTGTAAAGGGGGGCAGCTGAACGCACACTAAGGAGAAGCGGTTGGATCATCTGCTGGCTTGTTGCTGCTGCTGCTGGCTCGCTGCGTCTTCTGCTTGTTGCGCTCCGCGTCTATAATTTTAAAGCTTGTACAACAGATGTCCTTTTGCCACTTCACGTCTCTACCGCTCGCGTTGTGAAGGGAGGGGCTGAATGCACACTAAGGAGATGCAGTCGGATCATCTGCTGGCTTGCTGCTGCTGGTGATTCCAACAACTGCCGTCTGTGAACGTGTTTTAAATGTTGTCTCGCTGCCTTGTCTCGCTTGACATCAAATTGTCTCGTCTCCCTAGTCTCCCTCCCAAGATTTTTTTTTTATAATAGAGAGATATCATTTTCATGATGAAATGCATTAAAGTATGTATGTTACATTTTACAGATAAGTCGTTAATTTAAATAATGAATACTAATAATAATTACACATGTTGTGGCAACACGGCGGCAGAGCCGTAGCGTTGCTGCCTCGCAGTATGGAGTTGCGTCCCTTGTGTTCCCTGCCTGGAATTTGCATGATTTCCTGGTGGATTTCTACAGTGGGCCCCGGTTTCCTTCCAAAGACATGAAGCTAGTATATGTGTATGCTTGTTTTCACCTTGTGATGAGCTGATGCCCCGTCCAGGGATTTTGTTTCTTTCTCGCGCCTGATGCCTGCTGGAATGGGTACATCCCCAGATTGATGGATGTAATCATTCAACATCCTTTTCTTGGATATCGTGGCAAGGTGTCATCGGCATTTAATGGACGTTTCAGGCAATTCACACATTTTCTCCACGTGATATCTCGCACTGCCACTTCGTGGAATCTTCCAGATTTACGTAAGGTATGCGTGCAATTATAAACAGTAAAACACTTGTGTAGCAGTAGTGTCCACTGGAGCATGTGTCGCTTTTCGCATATAAACCTGGCCTAGCTGTGTAGGCCTGAATACATACGACTGAATATATTGTCGTGGAGATGTTGTGTAGTCTGCAGCATCACTTGTGGACACTGTCAGGATGCACCAGGGTTGACGGAGTTCAAGGAGAAGCAAGTTCAAAGACTCTGTATAGACTAACTTTTTGTAAGCTGTGGTTCATAATGTGCGATAAACAGAAGCAAAGCAAATGGTTGTGACGGTTCATAACCATACAACCTGAATGGATTGCAGCATATTTTTCTAGGAGTGTGGGCACCCAATGTGTCCTGATATCTGGTGATCTTTTCAGTCTTGCATTGCACTTCTGTGCTGATAGGTCTTTGAGCTGGCTTGGTCTCTGGATGGAAATCGATGGAAGGAGAAAGATTGACAACCAGCTGCTGGTGTGCCATATATTTATGCCAGCTTTCCTTACTACAGCACTTGTACCAATGAGGTGCTGTAGCTCATGGGCCACTTCTCTTCCTGTGTTCTGGTCTCATTCTTCTGGACCAGTCTTGAATAGGCAGAAGCTTTGTTCTCAAACCTTCAACTACCTGGCTGTGTGCTAAGTGAAAAACATTTGCAGCACCAAACCTATGGTTAATGAGTCAATTCAGACGGTATGGAGCAGTTTAAGACTAAAATGTTAACAAGCGAGACAACAAATATAAAGCAGAAAAGTGTCACTTGAGCAAGAATTTCTTCATCAGAAATAATTGACTTCTCATTTAGCAACTGGGTTGGAACAAAAACCTCCAGCCACTTCAGCCCTCCAGGACCACCCATGTTGAACACCCCTCATTTAAAGGGTCCAAATCTTAAATAGCAAATCAGTGAAATGAAGTTAATTAGCAAAAACTGGTCACTCGTTAAGAAAATGGTTAGGATGAAAACCTGCGGTCATATAGCACCGACGCTGATCACCATTGGTCTAGATCAGTGGTAGTCAACCTGGTCCCTACCGCCCACTAGTGGGCGTTCCAGCTTTCATGGTCGGCGGTAGCGGAGCAACCAAACGGCGCTGCGATTACATACTAATCGACAGAGGTACTCAGCATTTATTACTCTGTCAACACATTCATCATTTCAACGTACGAGGAGCTACGATTACTACATCCTGATCCTGACTCCCAACAGCTGTTGTTGGATCCACATATCTTTCAACATTACGGTCTGACGAAAACCTCGCGGGATCATGATAGCCAGCGCCTTGACTGACCATCCACGTCCAACGTACGCTGTGCTGTCCAGCGACCGGAACGCCTGATCCTGCCTGACCAACGCCAGGAGACGACAAGGACGTCTCGAATACCGGATCGGAAAAAGTGTGCAGCCTTCCAAAAGTCGCGACCACGCAACAGACTTCAAGCTCATAAGTTTTGTTCACGTTACGTAAGTGAAGCTAAATTGTTATGTAATCGAAACTAAAGTCAGTACGTAGTTAGATTTCTGAGAGCAAGCACGTGCTTACAGCTTCAAACAAAATATTGTGAAATATCGTGAGCCCATGTCTCAAAAAAAGAAATATGCACGTGGCTATTCGCCAGAGTATCTAAAGATGGGTTTCATAGAATCTGTTGCAAATAACATCCAATGTGTTTGTTGTGCCATAAAACATTATCCAATGAGGCAATGAAGCCAAGTCGATTGCGAGAACATCTTTCTACAAAGCATCCAAATGACAAGGACAAGCCCATTGAATATTTTCAGGAAATATATAAAAAAAATTCAAAATCGTTCAACTATCGTTGCATCATTTAAGAAACAACATACAACGAACGAAGATGGATTAATTGCCACTTATCGTATTTCACAATTAATTGCAAAAAGTGGTAAAAGCTATAATATTGGAGAAACTGTAATAATACCCTCTATAAAAGAATTTATCTCAACAGTAATGCATCAGGATATACCTCAAATTTTAAAAATGTTGCCCCTAAGCGATAGCACAGTAAAGCAACGAATTGATGAAATGGCAGTTAATGTTGAAAACAAACTTATAAGTATTCTCCAAAACTCTTCATTTTCCATGCAGTTAGACGAATCTACCATTGCAGATAATGATGCTTTATTGATGGCATATGTACACTATTTTGATGAAAACAATATATTACGAGAAGAAATGCTATTCGCAATAAATCTCATCACAGATACAAAAGGATTGTCTATATTTAATACTGTGAGAACATACTTTACAAAAAATAATATTCCTTTGAATAATATTGTTGCATGTGCTACTGATGGAGCACCATCAATGGTAGGTCGCTATCGTGGATTTGTTGCTTATTTGAAGCAGGAAGTGCCAAATGTTTTATGTATTGATTGTGTGGTGCACAGACAACATCTTGTAGGAAAACATCTAAATACAAGTCTCCATTCATCATTAACTATAATAATTTGAGCCGTAAACAAGATCAAATCCAATGCAAAGAATGATAGAATGTTTCGGCAGCTTTGCCAGGACAATAATGAAGATTTTATTAAATTACTTTTGCACACAGAAGTTCGGTGGCTGCCAAAGGGTACATCTTTGGCTAGATTTGTAGCATTATATGATAATGTCATACAATTTTTTGAAAGTAATAATGAGACCAATCTGTGTCAACAGTTAAAAACAGTAAAGAATGATGCCTTTTACTTGGCAGATATTTTCAAGAGATTTAACAATGTCACTCTGCAGCTTCAAGGAGCTAATAAAACTCTTATAGGTTGGCAAAGTATTGTGCTATTATTTATTGACAATCTTGAACTACTTCGTCATAATCTATTGAAGAGAGAATTTCTTCATCAGTTTCCTCAATTATCATCTATAAAAGATGATGTAACTCCAGAGGATATTGACAGATTCAGTAGCCACCTCAACGAACTTAAATTGGACATGGAAAAACGATTTGAAGATATTTTGAAATTGAAGGTATATGACTGGATGAAAAATCCTTTTACCGCAAATATTAAACAGGCTAATACAACTTGCCAAGAAGAACTGTTAGAAATTAGATATGATGAAGAAAGTAAACATAAATTCGACAGTGGTGGATATAAAAACCTATGGCAAAATAAAAAAATGCCGGTCTTATATCCAAATATGTGGAAAATGGTATTCAATTTATTGATACCTTTCCCTACCTCATTTCTTGTGGAATCAGGATTTAGTGCTGTTAATCGTATTATGACCAAAGAAAGAAACTGCTTGAATATTTCCGAAAGGGGATACCTTCGTTTGTTCCTCACAAAAATTGAACTGGATATTCAATATTTTAGTTTCCCAGCATCAGCCTCAGGGATCCCACTAATAATTCAATTAACTAATGTCATTTCTATGTATGCAAAGTATAATAAAAAGATAGATTTAACTATAGTAAGTTGTTTTAAGAATAATAAAGATTTATTCTGCCAAACTTAGTGAAAATCTGACATAAAGTACTTATTATTAAGTAATTATTATATGCTTTAACTTGCTGTAACTCTGCTTTATAAATTTTAT
>JANRMT010062810.1:6588113-6621392 GCA_026402145.1 Polypterus bichir lapradei
GTGTTTACAAAGTGTGTTTTAACAAGTTTACATGTGTTTAAAGCATGTGGAGGGGTATTTTAAGGCTTAAACTATAAAAAAAAAAAATGTTTATTTTTACAGTCTTACTATATCGCTGATTTTCACCTATTGCTGATGGGTGTGGATCATAACTTCCGTGATAGGCGGGGGGTCACTGTATATCTATACGTGGGGCAGTCAAAGTTCCCATATTCCCGTGTAGTATTGTTGCAAGTGCTGCAGTGCCGTTGGCATATCGGAAGCTGATTTCCCCAATTTGCACATGAACTTGATGTTGGCACATTGTTCAAACTGCGACATTGCACCGAATCACTATGCACACGTCTAACTCAATTAAAATTAAAACAGTACTACACGCCAAAACCATTCCAGACCTCCTATAACTGGTCTACAGACATGCTGCGCTCCCCTCCACAACAATGTGTGCATAATCTGATCTCTCACTCTACCGCTATATCACAGTTCTGAGAACTATTTGACTGCCCCTCGTTTAGTCCCTTTCATGCCCATCTATTATATAGTGCCTTTCATATCTCTCTCTCTCTCTCTCTCTCTGTCCCTCCCTCCCTAAAATGGACTGCATTCTTAATTAAAGTAGCTTTTCTTGCTGTCTAATTGCACAGGACGACTCCTCAGATTTCCTTTTCTCCACTTTCTTTAATGTAAAGGCTAAATGTTCCAATAGTCTCTTGCAAAACAAGTCTCGACTTCATGCTCTTTGTTTACACTGCAGGACAATTGATGGGGGGAGAAAGACACGTTTGCTGGCTCAGCTACTGTAATACCTTGTGTAAAGGAGAACTGCAACTAAATTACTGTAAAGCTTAGAAAAGCAGGGGCTAAAAAGATCAGTTTTTGTGATCGACCAATTCACCGATCTACTATTGATTCCTTTTTTTTTTTTTTTTGGTGTGAAAATTGGCCATTTTAGATTGTTGGCTGATCAGTCAGAGTATCCGTAGTATTTGGTAAGTAGTAACGGTGCGTGCAGTGAATCCGCTTGACTTGAGTGTTCCTAGTTATCATCCTCTTTCTCTGTACGTTTTGCACTCGTTTGCTCAGAGGTTGATGCGCTTGATGCTTCCTGAGCAGCTCTTCTTTTTTCCACCCTAGTGGCCCACTTCTTCTTCTCCTCTTTCGCGTTAAAACCGATTAAGTCAGTGTTTGTGTTAAGCTGGCACTTAAGTCTTCAGTCTGCCTCAAGAATGAGTGGGTAGGGGAAGTGACGGTGAAGGTGGTAGGAATGAGAAAGGCGTCCGTACACATGCGGCATATGGCTGCCCTGCTGGCTGCTGGCCAGAGTTGTTTCTACAATAAAATAAAATAAAAATTTAAAGAGGAATAATGTTGGAGGCCAATTATCACCCCAAACGCGAATAGTAGACGTCACATAGTATATGTGTACCAATTTTCAGGTCAATAGTTCAAACGGTTTGCGAGCTACAGCTGATTTAAAATCCTGGACAGACAAACGAACAGCCATTGTAGCGTCTTTCCTGCCTTGCACACTGTGTTGGCTGGGATTGGCTCCAGCATACCCCCGTGACCCTGTAGTTAGGATATAGTGGGTTGGATAATGGATGGATGGATGGATGGATTACTTGCATTGTACCTTAGAATTTGTCATAATGCTCTATGCCTGCTGTTTGTGAAGGATGCTATACAAAAGTAAACTGAATTTAAGAGTACATTAGGTGATGAGTGTTGTTATGGTATATAAAATCTGTACATTTTGGTTCCCATTATATTTTGTTCGAGACAAGACAACAGATGAACCAAGACAAATTAAAGCAGGTTTTCTTCCTTTACACCTTACTTTTATAACACTTGTTCATAGCTTAATATTACTTTATGGATGGACATCTGGAACAACAATTTGGTTTGCAGCCTGGGAAAGGATGCTGAGCTGATACCTCAGGCTATTGATTACTTTATGGATGAACATCTGGAACAACAGTTTGGTTTACAGCCTGGGACAGGAAGAACTACTGACACCTCAGAGTACATCAAAGGTTTTGTTGTTTGGGAAAACGGACAGTGAATTAATTCATCAATCATTTTGACAGCCAGCCAATCAGGTGCATGTGTTGTGAAACCAAGGCATGACATTTCATAATAAATATGCCTTGGTTTGAGACAGAAGACAGAAAGAAGCAAAGAAGAAGGAGAAGAAGAAGAAGAGGAACGGATGAAGACGGCCCTGGTCGTCAGAAAGGCATCATGAACATCGATTGCTAAATCAAACCCCTCCCTGGGATATTCATCCTTGTCATCTGTAACTTTTTCGTAAGCTTTTTTCTAAAGACTATATATTCAGACTTTCCTATCAGTACCTATTTTCTAGTATTCTTTGTTCTTGTGGTATTATTATTATTATTCTTGTAATAAATACCATGCTGCTTTTAACTTTCTATGCTTTGTCTTAATGTCTAGAGTGATTGAAGTAATAAGTTAGATTTCTTTGACCACCTGGTGACAGCCAGATTTTTGCCATTATTTCTGTGCTGCGAGGTTTATAAGGCTGAGAGTGAGAGCGCTACTCAATAGAAGGGACAAATACGATAAAGAAGGTTTTCTTGGCTGATAAATGGCCTATAGTCAAGAGTGCTGAGTCTTTGTATGTTTAAATGTATTCTTGTAGACCAAAAGTAATATTTAGGTCTGAGATATCACTAAAACATTGTATGTTGTTCGTCCCGAAAATAAGCAAGTCTCTTGAAGTGCTGAATGACAGGCTGTTATTCCTATAGCACTTGTGTGGTTTAAAGTGCTAAGGGTTAATCAGCGTGTGTGTGTCATTCATGGGGCACTGTTGTGGTTAGGGTCTGTGTGTGTGTTTATCTATGTGTGTGTGTGTGTTCATCTTAAAGTGCAACAGTAGACCAACCCGATAACGAACTTGACGAGAACACTTACCCTTGAGGAAACAGGTAAAGGGCAATTAGAGGGAAATACCACGATAATACAAGTGTTCTCTACTAATCAAAATGAAGTTCTGTATTTGAATATGTTCTTGTTTATTGTGGCGTAGACCTTTAGAATTGTGGAATAACAATGACGCCCGGCCAGAGAGCCAAGTAGCACATTGATTATTCCCACCACAGTTGTATACACAGTGTCTTCAAAACCCCGGGCTTGGAATACATCATTCCTGACATTCTGTGACTCTTAATGGCTTACAGATGGGCCTTGCGCTCTGACAGCTGACAAAACGAGAAGAGTTATGCCAAGGAAAATGTGGCTTCTGTTGGATTATAGAGGGCCCATAATTGATGCTTCTTAAAATAGAAAAATGATAAAAGTGACACTCAAGGAGGAGTACCAAGTTGAAGACTTGGCATTAAGACAAGGAGACCACACGCTCGTGGAGGTTTTAGTGAGGCTGGCACGGGCTCAAACCCGCACACTTGATTGTCAGTGATCCTAATTAGGCCTGGGGCAAACCTCAGCAGGGCTTTATTAGTCATTTCCAGTTTATTCTTCTGCTTTTACTACCCAATACAGATTATGGGTATAACGATTGGTGGTACTGTTTAAGATGACAGGTGAAATAATATTCTCTGTAGCAGGGGTTCTCACATTCAGTCCTTGGAGGCCTCTGTGCCAATCAGCTTCTGCTATTCTTTGGACACTTAAGCATGCTGTCATTTTACCAGTTGTTTTATTTTTTGTTGTCAGTCCAGAAATTATAAAACTGAACACTGTCATTTTTTCTTTGAATTTCTTTATATCGCTTGTAGTTCTAGGGTGATGCACCATGTTAGCCATTATGAATGTAATTAGAAGTCAAGCAAAATGGTACCTTTTATTGGCTAACTAAAAAGATTATAGTATGCAAGCTTTCAAGGCAACTCGGGCTCCTTCTTCAGGCAAGATGTATTAGTTATTCAATAAATGCAATTAGAAATGATCAAAGATCTTGACGATACATTGTTTTCCTCTCCTGCTAAATGAATCTTCGGCTGGAGAGGTCTCTTCTTTTTTTTTTTTTTACATTGAAGATGACCAACTTAAAGGTTTTTGAGTGCTGTTTCTTTCCTAGTGTCTATATAAACACAGGGAACTCCAGTTTCTGTACTACAACTTCCCTGAAGATGGGGCCTGAGCTGCCGTGAAAGCTTACATATTGTAGTATGTTTATTCAGCCAATGAAAGCTGTCAGTTACACAGTAATAACATCACCCTACTATTTAATATTGCATGGAAATAATTTTTTATCTTCATCTTTATAAATGAAATTGTAATACTCTCTGTCTTTTGAGTTTTTCATCTTTGCCCGATGTTATTCATCTGCTTTAATGTATAATTTATGCAGTGCCTTTCCCAGGATCCAGGCCATCAGCAGTGTGTCTGTCTTTTCAGAGAGTGTCGACCTCGTCATTGAGAGGTTTACTTACCTTGGCAGTGACATTCATGTGTCTGGTGACTCTTCCTATTAAGTCCATAGATGTATTGGGAGGGCATGGAGGGTCATGAGGTCGCTGGAAAGGAGTGTGTGGCACTCCCGATATCTCTGCATAAGGATGACAGTCCAAGTCTTTACAGTCCTGGTGCTTCCTGTTTTGCTATATGATTGAGAGACATGGATGCTATCCAGTAATCTGTGACAAAGACTGTACTCCATCATGTGTGTCTCTTCGGTGGGTCCTTGGGTACCCCTGGTCTGACTTTGAGTTGCTCACGGAGTCCCGAATGAGGAAAGTTACCTGCATTGTGAGGGAGCGTCTGTTATGGCACTACGGGCAATGAGTATGATCCTCATTGTTGAGGACCTGTGTGGCTGGACCAGGCCAAAGGGACACTCGCATAACACCTGGCTGCGGCAGATAAATGGTCATTTCTGGGGGTGGGACTGGACTGCATGTCTGGTGGTTGCCAACTGGGATCCTGAGCTGTTTCGTCGTGTGGTTGGTACGACATCATGCAGTACCAGTGCATGCTCCCCAACCTGACCTGTTCTGACCTTTCCCAAGGTTGAAAGGGCTTCATAGAAATTCAGAAGAAATAGCATGGTACAGTTGTGAACCCTTTAGAATTTTCTATATTTCTGTATAAATATGGCCTAAAACATCATCAGATTTTTCACTCAAGTCCTAAAAGTAGATAAAGAGAAACCAGTTAAACAAATGAGACAAAAATATTATACTTGGTCATTTATTTATTAAGGAAAATGATCGAATATTACATATTTGTGAGTGGCAAAAGTATGTGAACCTCACGGATGATCAGTCAGTTTGAAGGTGTTTTCAATCAATGGGATGACAATAAGGTGTGAGTGGGCACCCTGTGTTATTTAAAGAACAGGATCTATCAAAGTCTGCTCTTCACAACACAAGTTTGTGGAAGTGTATCATGGCACGAACAAAGGAGATTTCTGAGGACCTCACAAAAAGAGTTGTTGATGCTCATCAGGCTGGAAAAGGTTACAAAACCATCTCTAAAGAGTTTGGACTCCACCAATCCACAGTTAGACAGATTGTGTACAAATGGAGGAAATTCAAGACCATTGTTACCCTCCCCAGGAGTGGTCGACCAACAAAGATCACTCCAAGAGCAAGGCACACGTGTAATAGTCGGCGAGGTCACAGAGAACCCCAGGGTAACTTTAAGCAACTGAAGGCCTCTCTCACATTGGCTACCTACCTTTAGGACTTGAGTGAAAATCTGATGATGTTTTAGGTCATATTTATGCAGAAATATAGAAAATTCTAAAGGGTTCACAGACTTTCAAGCACAACTGTATGTACAACATTACTTGCAAATAGTGCCCTGATTACCCACTTAGGACCTCATTGTTAGCCCTCAGATCACATCTTGTTTGTCTGTTTCAACCATCTGATTCTCCTTGCCACCCTCCCTGACCTTTGCATCATTTGCTCTCAGGTGGTTT
Source organism: Polypterus bichir lapradei (assembly GCA_026402145.1). NCBI lineage: Eukaryota > Metazoa > Chordata > Cladistia > Polypteriformes > Polypteridae > Polypterus > Polypterus bichir. The sequence goes on from JANRMT010062810.1 coordinate 6,594,025, forward strand.
GAGTCATTAGAACATTTATTTAATGACAAAATAAATTTAAGGAATTAAAGTGGAAATTTCAAGATTTAAAGGTGAAATGTCGACTTTAATCACAGACTATACCTTTTTTTTCCTTCACAGTGTCAATATTTTTATTTTTCCCTCTGTAGCCCTCATGTATTACCGTAAGAAGGACATTTTCTTTTGTGTGTACTTTTTGTATTCTTTTTTTTTTTCCCCTTTCCCCTTGAATATTGTTTTTGGGTAAGGACAAAGATAAATTTTTTTTGTGTAAATAGTGTTTTTGAATAAGCGTTTAGTTTTTCTTTAACTTTCCTGATTTTTTTTTTTTTTTTTGTAACACTAGGACTCTCATTAGGAGTGGGTTTTATTTAATGACATTACATTACTTTGATTTTGGCCATTTTGTTTTTGTACCTTTTTTGCTTGAAGCACCTATAATTTTGTGTCTGTCTCTCCTCTCTCGCCGTTGATACGTTTGGTCCATGAACTACAAGGGCCCACAGTGTAGCGTGGTGCCATTTTCCATTACACGGGGTTGACAGGTAGGCAAATGTCACTCCTCGTTTCAAATCACAACATTGGCTCCTTGTAGCGGCACATATCAAGTTTATTCCTTGATGCTTGCCTAGGAGTAGTTAATGGGTCAGCATCTGAGTATATGGAGACACTTTTGATGTCCTGTGCTGCTTCTCAGCCACTCTAGTCTGCTGAAGAACAGCACCTAGTGATGCCATCTCTGAGTGGCATCAAATTTTAATCCAGTTACATACCACCATTACTTGTAGGGTGATATACAGTAGAACCTCTGCTCACAAACGTTTCCGAACACGTACAAATTGGGTTACGACCAAAAAGTTTGCCAAAATTTTGCATCTGTTCATGACCACACGCTGTGGTGGCAAACAAAAACACTGGCGGCCAGTTTCCCTACGCGCGTTCGTAAGCGCCAATGATTTCCTATTCTCCGTTTTCCATTTTCTTTTGTTTGTGTATACAGGGCCTAACAAAGCAGCTGATGCTGCAAAAGGAGTTATGTTAGCCAAGCAGAGGCCTCAAGTGCTGGAAGTTTCTAGAATTTGCTTGCACATTCCGGATGATTTTGAGACTTCTCTCATTGCACTAAGAATCATAGCTTGCCTTGCAGGAACGATATATTCACGCTAATTGGAGACAGAGGCTGCGGGCCGAGGTGAGGCGGACATGTGATGTCAGGAGTGGGGAGCCGGGCAGGGCCCTCCTCACTGTCCAGTTTCACTATTACGCGGGTGAAGCTGTGAGCCACAGCTGCTAACCCATAATGACAATGTGTTCAGAAATGCTTTTGAAAATGTGTTCAAAGTGTCATTCAGGTATTCAGACCCTTTGCTGTGTCGCACCAAACTGTGCTCAGATGTCTCCTGTTTACTTTATTTCTCCTTGAGATGTTTCTAGAACTTGCCTGGAGTCCACTTGTGGCCAGGTGAATTGAATGAACATCATTAAGCAAGGCAACCCGTGTACCTACAGTATGTGTAGAAGGTCCAAAAATTCACATTGCATATCAGGATAAGAACCGAGCCATGAAGTCCAAATAACTCTCATAATCTAATTGTGGTGAGGCACAGATCCAGGCAATGGGATGAAACTATTTGTAAACCTTTTGAGTGTTCCCAGGAGTGCATTTTCCTCAATAATTGTGAAATGACAGAAATTTTGATCCACCAGGATTTTTTCTAGACTTGGCCGTCCAACCAAACTGAGTAAACAGGCAAGAAGGGCTTTGGCTAACGAAGTGACACTGAACCTAGTTGTCACTCTAACCGAGCTTCAGATGTCCTTTGTCAAGATAGGAGAACCTGTTGAAATGCTAAATACCTCAGCAGCATTCCATTAATTGGGCCTTTATGGTTGAGTTGTTAGCTCCTGCTAGTAGTTTGCCAAATGTCACTTGAAGAACAAAGAACACTAGGAAAGAGATTCTCTGGTCTGATGAGACTAAAAATTGAGCTCAGTGTCTGAAGACTAGGCATCATCACTCATCGCGTGCCTAATACCAACCCTGTGGTGATGCTGCCTATTTGGAGTTTGCCAGGTATCATTTAAAGGACATGAGAGTCTTAGGAAAAAGATACTCTGGTCTGATGAGACAAAATCTGAAGTCTTATATGGCAGAACTCCAAGTACTAGGTGTGATTAAGACCGGGCACTGCTCTTCACCTGCCTAAAACCAACCTTACAGTGAAGCATGGTGGTGGCAGCATCATACTATGGGGTGCAGTGACCAGGAGACTTTTCAGAACTGAGGAAAGAATGAAAGCAGCCAAATACAGAAAGGACCTTGAAGAAAACCTGCTCCAGAGTATATGCCACCTCAGAATGCAGCAACAGGGCAACTGTCCTCATGACATTGACTTGACGCATACAGCCAAAATGACTGACAGTCAGACAGACTGAAACCCCATAAAACCTGTGTGGAGTCACCTAAAGATGGAAGTTTACAGATGCCTCCCATCCAATCTAATGGATCTTGAGAGGATCTGCCAGTCAGAATTGGATCAGCTGCCCAAATCCAGTTGTGCAAAGCTGGTAGAGACTTACCAAAAAGGCTTCCAAAGGGGCTTCTACAAAGTGCTCAATGAAGGGTCTGAACACTTCTAGGATTGAAGGATTGCAATTTTTGATTTTTAATAAATGTGCACATCTCATGTCTTCACTTTGTCATTATGGGTTATTGAATGTAAATTGGTAACTTTATCCCTTTTAAAATAAAATCTGCAACACAATATAGTGTGCAGAGAGTGAAGGGGTTTCAATACCTTCCAAATCCACTGTACATTTTACTAACAGCATCTACTTAATTTGGCAAGATTTTCTTGCCAGCCCAACCTACAGGAAAAACCTGGGGGTTGGTGGCAGAATTGACACTCCAGCCACCTTAAAAAAAAAAAAAAAAAAAAAAACTTGCACTGATTCCATTCCATCTGAACTGGTGTGGTGTTGAGGTGTCACCCGTTGCATGGCTGCACTCAAGATTCAAGAGTATTTATTGTCATTTCATCCATATACAGTAGTACAGCATACAGTGAAACGGAACAACGTTCCTCCAGGACCATGGTGCTACGTAGAACACAGGACAACAAAGAATCCATGACACATAACATAAAGACACATAATATATGACAAGGTGCACGCGAGTCAAATGTGTAAACATGTACCACAATGTGCAACATTGCAGAGCAGAACACATACCGTAGATCCCGGAATATAAGCCGAGAATTTCGTCCTAGATTTTTGGCTTGGAGTTTGGGGGGTCGGTTTATACAACGAGCATCGTTTCAGATTCAAGATTTCCAGCGCAATGCCGATCAATACGGAAATAAATAATGACGAAACCACATAGCCATCTTTCAGATAAAGAAGTAACTTTGCATGCCGGTACTTTAAATTAAATAAAGAATTTATTCAAAAAAGTGTTTTAGTTGTTGATTTTATTAATAAAATGTATAATAAATTATCGGGAAGTTTAAAATAAAAATTTTTCTTTTGATTTACGACCAACATCTTGCGTTACGACCCGAATGCGGTCACGTGTATCCGCTTGCACGATTGTAAACAAACAACCGAGAGCGTTAGTAGTGTCAGTTGGAGCCCAGATACATGTGTTTGTGGATGTCGGTCATTGCAGTGATTTACCTATATATACGAGGGATATCCAGAAAAAATGGTTACAAGTGCCCTGGAGGGTGCAGGGAATTTTTTTTTTTCGAAGGTTGGCATACCTGCGTGTAGGGGGGTCCAAACGGTCAAAATAAGCCCGGGACCGCGTCAGTCAGTTGTGAAATGTCATTACAGCAAGCGAGTTCGTCAGCCTCTGCTGAGGCCGTTTGCTCCACCTACCACCGATGCGAGATTCGTTTGGTCATCAAGTTCCTCACTTTGCGTTGTGAATCCGCGGCCGAGATCCATCGTCAGCTTGTGGAAGAATTGTGAAAGAATTCTTGGGTGGGAAACATTTTTCCAACGATGAGGAGGTGAAGGAGACGGTGGAGAAGTGGCTTTCGGAGGTGGAGCGGAGTGTATTCGACGAGGGTATAAAAAAGCTGGTGCCCAGGCTGAAGAAGTGCATAAGAAGTTGACGGCAATTATGTTGAGAAATAAACACATATATTTTGAAACATACCCTGTAAATTTGGTTGAAATATATTCATTTTTTGATTTTTAACAGCTGTTGTAACCTTTTTTTCTGGATATCCCTCGTATATAATTCACTAAGACCATGCAAGCAAGACACATAATTGCTAAGGAAGGAAGGAAGAGAAGGTAAAGAAAGCGATCACAATTGAAACGAAGATGGAAATTGTGTGGAAATATGAGAGTGCTGTTTGTGTGACCGATCTCGCTAATATGTACAGCATGTCAAAATCCACCATCTCGACAATTTTACAAAGAAAAGATTTGCATAAGGAGGCTCCTTCTAAACAATAACCAACTTCCGTTTCATTCTCCTCCTCCTCCTCCCTTCCTGCAGCCCAAAGATGTCAAATTAAATGGTGAGTACAGTATGAAATTGTTGTTTCTAGAATATAATAGAATGCCTTTTATTGTCACTATACACATCTACAATGAGATTTAAAGCAGCTCCTTCAGTGCAGAAAAAAAGTTCTGTATAGGGCTTGTATGGTTGTTTTTTTAGCCTTAGCATAACGCCGGATCTGTGGCCCCGCTTCTGCTTTCTTTCCCTCCTCCGTCTGCGTCGTCTCCTAGACCCGACAACAATCCACGGAGAGCCCGCTGGTCTCGCTATGTTGTCTGGGATGTTGTGCGTGTGATGAAAAACACTCGAAACAGATGTCTGGCTCTGGACACCGATGTCTATAAGGTTCTGACAGGTGTAGCAGATGTTCGCCGAACCGATCGTGCACAAACAAGGAAAAAAAAAAAAGTATAAAAACAACAAAAAAGTGCACTGAAAAGGAGAGCCCTGAGCCGCTGCGACCATGCGCGCCGCCATGCTCCTAGCTTAATCTAGCCTACTTCTAGTAGGCTAGGCACTTTTTATAACTTTTTGCTTAGTACATTAGAAAAATTATTGGTGTTTTGGTAAATTATGCACATTATACAACCCTTTTTTATTATGAAAAGGTTAAGTAAGTGTTGCATTGGGAGGTTCGGAATGCATTATGGGTTAGCCTTCGCGAACGAATTAAGTTCTTAAGTCAAGGGTCCACTGTATTGCGTATTTAAGTTAGTCAAATATATAACGAGTCTCCGGAAATCCACCCACCGTATTTGCGTATATAGTTTCAACACAAAGGCTTCATTTTACCAAACTTCTCCGCAATCACTTCCTGGTTTCCATCAAAAATGCCGGCAGTCTCAAATTCTCGCCGATAAACATGATAAATATACCTGAAGAGACACTTTTAAGGAAATTTAGAAAATTTTGCTTGGAGAAAGGGGTCGGCTTAAATACCGGTCATCGGCAAATACATGTAATTTAGTAGGTAGAGAAGGGGGTCGGCTAATATACCGAGTCGGCTTGTATTCCGGGATCTACGGTATATCAGATCGGTCCATGAGTGTTCAGGAATCTGACTGCATGGGGGGAAAAAACTGTTACACATTCTGGTGGTGAGGGCCCGAATGCTTCGGTACCTTCTTCCCAATGGCAGGAGTGTAAACAGTGAGTGTGCAGGATGTGTTGGGTCATTCACAATGCTGGTGGCTTTTTGGATGCAGCGTGTGGTGTAAATGTCAATGTCAGCTTTATTTATATAGCACATTTAAAACAACATAGGAATGCTCTGGCCAAAGTGAAAAACACACAATTAACACGAATAACATAAATAGAAATAAAATAAATGAACATAAATAAAATAAATAATACATAGAAGTAATGTTACATAATCACAATGAGGAAGCCATCAGTATTACTGAAGGTCACAGAATGCAAGTGAATAGAAATGAGTCTTTAATCTTGTTTTGAATTGTCGACGACTCCTTTATGTGACGAGTTAGAGTTCCACAGGCGAGGAGCAGCAGCTGTAAAAGCCCTGTCTGTCCTGCTTTCGTTTTCCAGTTTGGTACAAGGGACAACAAGAGACAACTGACCAGAAGATCTAAGCACGCTAGCTGGCTGGTGTAAAGCACACAATTCAGATAAATAGAAAGGAGCAACCCCCATGTAAAGATTTAAAAACTAGCAACAAGATTTTAAAATCATTTCGAAAACTGTCAGGCAGCCAGTGTAAAGAGGCTAATATTGGAGTAACAGAATCAGACTTTCTTTCCCCAACCAGAAAGCGAGCAGCAGCATTCTGGACCAACTGTAACCTGCATATCAGCGATTTGCTAATCCCAGAATACAGCGAGTTGCAGTAATTAAGGCAAGAGAAGATAAAAGCAGGAGTAGCTTTCTCAAGATCCCTAGAAGATAAAAAAGGCTTGATCTTACCTAATGGAAGAAGCTGTAGTAATCAAGGCGAGAAAAGATAAAATGTCCATGATGGAAGGAAGAGAGACACAGATGATCTTCTCAGCTGTCTTCACTATCTGTTGTAGGGCTTTACGATCCCTGACCGTGCAATTTCCAAACCAGACTGTGATGCAGTTGCTCAGGATGTTCTCTATGGTTCCTCTGTAGAATGTTGTTAGAGTAGCTGGTGGAAGATGGGCTTTTCTCAGCCTATGTTGGAAGTAGAGCCGCTGCTGGGCTTTCTTGGCTAAAGGGCTGGTATTGTAGGATCAGGTGAGGTTCTCTGCCAGGTGGACACCCAGGAATCTGGTGCTATCGACAACCTCCACAGTTAAGCCGTCAATGTTCATTGGCAGATGGTCACTCTTAGACTTCCTAAAGTCAACAATCATCTCCTTTGTTTTGTCTACATTCAGAGAGAGGCTATTGGCTTTACACCAGTCCGTTAATCGCGGCACCTAATCTGGGATCCTGAGTTGATTTGTCCTGTGATGGGTGCAGCAGTGTGCTCCTAATCTCTCTCTCTCTCTCTCTCTCTTCTTGCCGGCATTATTTATCTTTTTTGTTTCTTAACGGTGTGTGTTTATTTATGATGACCAGCTCTTTATTTATTTCTTTTTACTCTTTATACAGCTTCTTTGACTGTACGGTTCTTTAAGGAATGCATGAAGGAATGAATCAAGTTCTTACCGTCTTTGATGGCAGGTGAATATAAACACACGCACACACACATCTAGTGTAGTTCACATTATTTCTGCAGGGTGGCACTGTTCCCTCATGTCAGGGGTGATTGTGAGCAATTGGCTTTAATAATGAAATTCAAAGACTCGTCAAACAGATGTGCCAAGCCTACTGCGACAGGAAATCAATGGCAAATAAGCAGATGTGTGTAGCAAGTGCTGTTTTCATTTGTGCAGTCCTTGCCTTGTCTGGATCTTTTTGAGCTGGACAATTTGAAATTGCAAATAGGAAAAGTCAGAGAAGGCAGTTTTATCTATTTATTTTTTCTTTTTCCATTAAGGCCAGATTTGGTCTTAGTATTATATTTTGTAAGTGAGCATTTTAATACTGTTTTTGTTTTTAGGGTGGCATAGTGATTAGTGCTTTTGCTTTGTAAATCCAGTGCCCAGTGTTTTGAATTGTGCTCCCAGTATTTTTTATTTCTTTTTTTGTATATGTGGAGTCAGAATGCATATTCTTCTTCACAAATAATCCTGTGGCAGTAGATGGTTGTTGGCTTTCCACAGTCACCTGTCACTTAATTGTGACAAATCTGACTTACTAGCATTTTTTTTTGTTAAGAAAAGTAACCAGTTTTAATTATTGCCAGTCTCCTTGGCTAATGGTGTCAGCTAGCCAAGTAATAATAATAATCATTTTAAATGGCAAAATGTGAACAGTGAATGGAACATCTGTGGTTTGGACTCGTTTTGGTTTCAAGATATACCATAAAGAAGAGCCAGAAAACTTAAGAGGTTATCAGCTGGCCTTGTGTCAAGAAAGGTACTTGTTAAATTCTCAAATACAAGTAATTTGCGGGCAAGTTTAGAAAAATCACTGTTTTCAAATAAAAATGCATTCAAATTGTATGTTTAAATGAACAAAACAATGACAGCGGTACTTGAACTCTTCAAACAAACATCCATTCATTTTCTGTCACTTATCCCGGTGAGGTTGGCAGATGCCCACATGTCCCTTTTTCCTCCCACCGCCTTGTCCAGTCCTTTGAGAGGGATACTGAAGCATTCCCAAGCCAGCCAAGAGGTATAAACTCTCCAGTGTGTCCTGTGTCTTACCTGAGGTGGTCTCCCAGTTGGACATGCCTGAAACATCTCCCCAGGGATGTGTCCAGTGGAACCCCTGAACCTCCTCAACTGTCTCCCTTCGATGTGGAGGGGCAGCTGCTCATCTTTTGAGCTCCTCCCAAATGTCTGTGCCCCTCACCCTTTTTCCAAGGCTGAGCTCAGACGCCCTGTGAAGGAAGCTCATTTCTGCCTCTTGTATCAATGATCTTGGTTCTTTTGGTCACTACACAAACCTCCTGACCATAGATGAGAGTAGGAATGTAGATTGACCACGACTGACTGGTACAACGTCCACTTCTGTCTTTCCTAACTTGTAAATAAGACCCAGAGATACTCGGACTCCTCCGCATGAGGCAGCACCTTCTCCCAAACCTGGAGTGGGCACTCCACCCTTTTCCACCTGTGAATGATAACATCAGACTTGGAGGTGTTGATCCTCATCCTGGCTGCTCCACACTCAGTGCCACAGTGCATTTCTGAGGTTCCAGCCCAATTAAAGCCAACAGGAAAACATCATCTGCAAAAATCAGAGGTGATATCCTGATGTCTCTGAACCTGAGGTCTCTGTCAATTAAAATTAGGAACAGAATTGTTGAAATAAAAGGGCAGCCCTGGCAGAGTCGCACCCCTGCAGAGGGAACAAATCTGACTTACTGCCAGAAATGAGAATGGAACTGTCGATTTGGTTGTACGGAGACTAAGTAGCCCTCCACAGCTGGCCTTGTACCCTGTGCCCCTTGAAATATGGCCCACAGGACACCCTATGAGACATGGTCATATAGAGACCCTAAACTGGGCCCTTTGTGGTTGTGTGAGGCTGAGTAGGTCCTGTTATGGACCGGCACAATGTCCAGGCCTCTTTCCTGCCTTGTATCCGGTGTTGCCAGGGTAGGCTGCAACTGTCGCAATCCTCTTTTGAAATAAATGTTTTTGAAAATGTTGTTCACACTACAAAAAAAAATTAGTTTAGGTGTGTCAGTGTGTGAGTGAGTCGGGCCTATAATACATTTGCCACCTCTGCAGGGCTGTTTCCTGCCTTGCAGCCAGTGCTGCTAGGGAAGGCTCCTGCACTCTACAACCCTGATTATTAAGCAGGTTTGAGAACTGGTATGGTATGTTTAGCATTATCATCACAAAGTTATAGACTGTCACCTCAAGTAATGCTATGCAAAAATCATGTTGCCTCCCTGTGCAACAGGGGACTGGGCGGTCTCATGGTCTGGAATCCCTACAGATTTTATTTTTTTTTCTCCAGCCGTCTGGAGTTTTTATTTTGTTTTTTCTGTCCCCCCTGGCCATTGGACCTTACTCTTATTCGATGTTAATTAATGCTGATTTATTTTGTTTTCATATTGTGTTTTTTATTTTTCTATTCTTTATTATGTAAAGCACTTTGAGCTACTGTTTGTATGAATATGTGCTATAGAAATAAATGTTGTTGTTGTTGTGCAGCACATATTCAGTGCATGTCTTTGATGCCGGCCTACAGAGCAGTCAATAGGGCAGCACGTCTAAATATGGAGACACTGTGCCACTGAAATGAAAGCCCAGTGAGACCATACACTCTCTCCATTCAGTGTTAAATCCTGAATGGCATTTAACTTTCGCAGCTCAATGATAACAAAACTGAGATTGTGACGTTGGGATGACCGGAGATTTAGAATTTGTCCCTGATCGTGTTCTTGAATCACTCACCTTACCTCCTTAATCTTTAGTTTTTTTGGACTGCTCCTTCAAACTTGACCAACCGGTAAACTCTGGTTAAATGCAACATTAAACTAAGGTAAAGGTCTTTATATCCTTTAGTGATTTTTTGAAAAGGCCATCCATGCTTGTATACCATTGTGTTTAAAATATTGCCACTGTATGTATGTAGGTAAGGAGGAGAGGATGCACTGACACACTGCGTTGCCACACCCACCACGTGACCAACCACGTCAGGATCCCAAATTCGGAACCAAGCGCAGCCGTGCAAAGGGCGACACCTCAGCACTGCACTGCACTGAGGGCTTTTTTATTTTTTTATTTTTTTAAACATCTCATCCAAAGGACGGAGCCATATTTTCAGCACAGTGTCCCTTTCATTGCACTGGGGCATTGGGATCCACATTCAGACCACAGGGTAAGCGCCCCCTGCTGGCCTCACAGACACCTTTTCCAGCAGTAACCCAAGCTTTTCCTAGATGGTTTCCCTTCCAAGTACTGGCCAGGCCCAAACATGCTTAGCTTCAGGTGGATGACCTCTTCTGAAGAGCAGGTGGTGTGGGACTATACTCCTCCTCACCCTCTCAGGTCTGCTGATGAACGGTGCCCTGTGATGACACCTCTGCATGCGATCAAGTCTCATTCCAGACTCTCTTCTCATGTAGAATGAGCTGCTCACCTCCATTTGATGTTCAGACTCCCTCATTGTGTTAAAGATGATAAATAGATATCACTGTTCATAATGGTACTCACTCAGTCAGTCAGTCATTTTCTAACCCGCTGTATCCTAACACAGGGTCACAGGGGTCTGCTGGAGCCAATCCCAGCCAACACAAGGGTGTAAGACAGAAATAAATCCCAGGCAGGATGCCAGCCCACCGCAGGGCACACACAAACGCACACCAAGCACACACTAGGGACAATTTAGGATCGCCAATGTACCTAACCTGCATGTCTTTGGACTGTGGGAGGAAACCCACGCAGACACGGGGAGAACATGGAAACTCCACGCAGGGAGGACCCGGGAAGTGAACCCAGGTCTCCTTACTGCGAGGCAGTAGCGCTACCCACTGTGCCGCCCAATGGCACTCCGTTTTGTTTTCATTTTCTCCCTTGCTCCTGCATCTCATAACTGAGCCTGCCCTTTTATTTTGGTTGGTGATTCAGTGGGCTTCTCTTGATGTTCCCAGCCCAGCACACAACATTGTAGAAAATCTCACTGGCCATCACAGTTTGAAGACTCTCTTGTTCGGTAAACGACCGTCTAACTGATTTTTTTTTTGGCTTTGAGAGGTTTTTGTAACTAAGGAATTGTAACTTGTTGGCATTTTGTTCTGAACTCTTCACTTGTGGTGCTCAATTTTGTGCCCGTGTCCTTGTCCTGTCATACTTGTTTCCCAACAGTCCCCCAAAGACTGATGTTTACTCAATTAAATTGACCTTTTTTGTAAGTTGCTTTGTAGAAAGGCATCTACTAAGCATATAAATGTTAATGTAAGTGTTGTTTTCTCATTATAGATGGGGGGAAACTGAAGGACGTCATCTGACTGTGTACTAAGTCGTCCGCAACTCATCAGAATCATGGCCTACGTGTTGTTTGCTGTCATCCTATCACTGTTGATGCCAGGCTGTTTATCAAGTCACGGCAATCTTGAAGGAGTCCACTACATTGAGAGCTTAAACATTAGTGAAAGTGAATGTAAAAAGGCTTGTGGTAAGTTGTATTCTATGATGCAATTGCATATGAATTACACTAAAGTAGCTTTAATTCATTCATTCATTCAGTGTGTTCTTGTAAGAAAATAAAAATAACTTTCAGTCTTTGTTGCTCTTTTGATTAGCTAATGGCTGCGTTGTCCGCCAACATAATGGTTAAGAGGTTCATCATAGCCACTTATAGTATATTGCCAAGGGGACAATGTGTCTGCATATTATCACTTTTTTTATACATTGTGTGTGTGTGTGTGCAGTTTTGGTTCCTGCATGTTTTTAATAGTGCAAAATAAAATTCTGTGTTTTATATTACTTGCTGTAAGCAAATTTCCCTTAGGATGTATTTATTGATCCCCAATTGATCTTTATATTATTCAAACACTTTGTTCGTTAATTTTGTTGACATCTGCAGTTAGACCATATATATGTGTGTGTGTGTGTGTGTGTATGTATACATGTATATTGGGGACGTGCGGTCATGAGAGGCAGGTGAGGCTGAGTCTCACCTGTCATCATGAAAAGTAAAAAAAACTAATAATGATAACATAAAAAACATTTGTCCAGTGGTCTATGCTATAAATGTGTTTCCTGTTTGATTCCAATAATTTTGATCATTTTTATAGTCAAAATCACTGAATTTGCACATTTCCCGTTCAAATACTGCGGAGAAACACAAGGTGCGGCAGCGACGAGCCTCACCTCACCTTGGACTGTGCTCACCTCACACTTAGGGTTGATGTGTACAATTGCCGCGTGCCTGTTGCTATCTCTCTGTATGTCGCCAATATAAGGTTTGTAGACACCCTGACTTTCCACAGTCTGGCTTATATCTTTAATGAATGTGTGTGACATATTTAGTCTCGCTGATTGGACATAAAACCCCAGTGAGAAGGCGCAAAGGTGAGGCAGACAGTACCGTGCCGGCCTGAAGGGGGGTGCATGTGAGCCCAACAGGCGCTTGTTACTGCTGTTCTTCTGTGCAGAGGCTCTGGGCGTCAATAAGTTGCCGATATCAGAAAGTCACGTGCACTGCAGCGGTCCGTTTATTTTTATTTTTCGTTCCGACTGACTGGCAATATGGAAGATTACATATCTAAGCTTAAAAATTTCTCAAAACTGGACTTTCTGTCAAAAACAGGAAGTGATAAATAACTGAGCTAAAAAATTCACTGCAAACTAAGGAACAACTAAATTTTGACCTTAACTATTCTTTTGTTTTTCTTGTTGAACAGTCTGGATTAAAATTGGTTAAAGCATCAGAATTAAAAGCTTTTAAGAACAACTAAATATTTCAGTTACGGTCAAAATTGAAATCCGTTTTTTTTTTTTGTACACCACTCTGTACTCTCATTTGTATTGAATGAGTGTGAATTGTGGAATTGCAACGACAAATTTAGAACACATGGAGGGTGCGGAGCAAATGCGCTGTCTCTCGCCACTGTAAACGTAACGTTCTTTCTTAGCCAAATATGCGCCTTACCTGTGTGTGTGTAAAGAATGCTGATGAGATCTGAAACATAACCAGTAGTCAATGTGCTGGCTGCCACCGAACAGTCAATAAGCAACTCTTTGGGGTTCACATATTTGTAAATCTGACTCTGAAGGAGTTACCAGCCATGAACCTCACCGTGCGTCACTGGTGTACAGTATATACAAACGTTAAATTAGGCAGTGCATTTAAATTTTTAAGGGGTGTGTGTGTTTAGCAATTTTAACTAAATACTGAACATATTTGTTAGCGTTCCTGAGCTCGGTTTCTTCACAGCTTTTTATTCACACCCTAATAACCAGATATTTATTTACAGTATTTATTCTTTCAACACGCAAATCAATCAAAGTGGTCATTTAGCTCACCAGCTTCCACCCATTCAGTGAGATGTTGCATCCCCTGCCTATCCCCTCTCTCTTGGTTGCCTTTTATTACACACTCATGATGGGAACGCCGCCTTCCGCAACTGTTCACGCCCCTTGCCCCACCTTTTGATACTGATTGGTCATTTGATTTCCTTTAAGCTTTAGCACGTTGTAAACATGGTCTTGAATCAAAATGCATTGCACTCAGAGTTGCCACTGAACAACATGCAAATGTCTGCTTTAATTTTAGCTGTGACGTGATCTGTGAACGTGATTTAAAATACAGTACGCTTTTGTATTGCATTTTAAATGGACACAAAAATTGCGTGCCGTAGTGAAAAGCAAGTTGGTTGATATGATTTTAAATATGACACAATAAAGCCACAGCAAAATTAAATGTCCCACTTGTTATGTGTGTTACGTTTCTATGTAGTTTACATGTTAAATTGCATTTAATTTTGGCACAGATAATCTTCCATACTAATACCAGGTATAGAGCTGAGTTGTTTGGCTATGCTGTATATGGACGTCGCTCTTTGAAGACCCCAACATAGCACGTTCTTTTGACTATCTGTGAAAAGTACATCCGTTTTATTCTGTTAAGGTCCCTGCCTGAAAGAATTGTTCTTGCTTCAGCTGCATTATTGTATGCTAAACATATTTAGGCACACAAATCACAATTATCAAATAGTTTCATTCTCTCTGACTTGGATTGTTTTGGTTTAGTTTTAGTTCTGACTAAAAAAATTATTTTGAGCCCTCACTAACAAAATTGGCACAAATTTTGTGCACACGTTCATCTCCTGATCTTGTCTCGTTTTATAATACCATGGCCGTTCTTCGAGAGGATACATTTGCCAAGCTTCAGCATCTGGCGTCTGTTCCTCGGTAAGTTGGAGATCCAGAGAAAGAGCAGAACAGTGCTGAAGATAGGTCAGAAACAGGCTATTAAGGACTGCAGTGTGTGGAATGACTAATGAGGAAAGCGTGGAGGGCTTGAAATGTCACAGTTTAGCAAATAAAAAAGCTTAAGAGGAGGCGTGATAGAAGTCCTTACTTACGGCAGGATCACAAAAGACAGATAACAGACATGTTAAGTGCCGTTGGAAGCTGGTACGTAACAAAATTCACACAGACGTTTTTGTTTACGAGTTTACTTGGGAAACTGTTGATGCATAGAGAGAGATATTCCCAGTAACATAACTGAAAGTGGCACCTTGTGGACCCTCTCATCCCATTTTTAGTTTATTGGGACACATGAGATGAACAGGGATGGTCAAGGTGTGGTGAGCTGAACAGCCTGTACTACAACAACAACAACAACAACATTTAATTCTGTCACACATTTTCATACAAATGATGGCGCTCAAAGTGCTTTACAGGATGAAGAAAGAGAAAGAAAGACAAAATTAATAAGAATTCAAATTAGGGAACACTAATTAACATAGAATAAAAGTAAGGTCCGATGGCCAGGGAGGACAGAAAAAACAAACAAAAAAAAAAAAAAAAATCTGCAGGGGTTCTGAGGCCACAAGACCACCCAGCCACCTCTAGGCATTCTATCTAACATAAATGACCTCAATCGGTCCTCATTGTATTCAGGGTTCACATGGAAGAACCTGATGATGACGGTCACGTGGACTTCTGGCTTTTGATCCATCAATGTAGGGACATCACGGTGCTTTGATCAGGTGGTGGTGGGTCAGATCGCCACCACAGAAAACCGGAAAAAAGTACAGAAGAGAATGTAGGGGTTAGTAGCGGATTTCGGAGCCACCATGAATGGTAATGATAATTTATTGAATATATAGAGCATCAGGATTAAACTAAAATTAAGCTATGAGAAAGCCATGTTAAAGTAATGTGTTTTTAGTAGTTTTGTAAAGTGCTCCACTGTATTAGCCTGGAAAATTTCTATCGGTCAGCTATTCCAGAGTTTAGGTGCATAACAGTAGAAGGCCATCCGCCTCACCACTTCTTTTAAGTTTAGCTCTTGGAATAATAAGCAGACCCTCATTTCAAGATCTAAGGTTACGATTTGGAGTGTAAGGTGAAAGACATTCTGAAATATAGGATGGAGCGGATTATTTAAGGCTTTGTGTTAGGAAAAAAAATGTAGGCTTGAAGAAAATAAAAGGGAATGCAGATCTTAGTTTCATTAGTCATATTAAAATAGTAATTAAATCTGCATTTTATTATCTGAAAAACATTTTTAAAATCAGAGGTTTGATGTCAAAAAAAGATTGGGAGAAACTTACCCATGCCTTTATTTTCCGCAGAGTAGATTTCAATGCTTTTTTCTCAGGCCTGCCCGAAAAGACTATTTAAAAATTGCTTCAGATTGCCACTGCTTGAATGCTTTCCAAAATTAAGAAAAGTCAACACATTACTCCAGTACTAGGATCACTACATTGGCTTCCAGTCAGCTATAGGACTGATTTTTAAGATACTGGTTTTAGTATACAAGTTACTAAGCAGCTTAAGCCCAGAATACAGTAAGTTTATAGACCCAATAGACCTCTTAGATCCTTAGGGGCCGGATGGCTGATTGTACCCAGAGAGAGAGAGATCTAAACAGGATGAAATGACTTTTAGCCATTATGCAACACACAAATGGAATAATGTACCAAAACATGTTAGAGATGCACCAACAGTAGAAGTTTTCAAATCAAAATCACTAAATCACTAAGAAGCACTTTGAGCTACATTTTTTTGTATGAAAATGTGCTATATAAATAAATGTTGGTTGATTGATTGATTGAAAATCAAAAAAATTCTTATTTTCCTGTGCATTTGACTGGTTATGTACTGCTCTGGACTATTACTGAACTGAAATGCTGTTGCGTCATTTTATTTTTTTCATTTTGCATATTGTTTTAACTTTTGGTTATTTTGCTGTCTCTCTAACGATCGTTTGCTTATATTTTATTTCTTTATTGTATTTTATCCTTATCATGTAAAGCACTTTGAATTGCCTAATTGTACGGGATGTGCTACATAAATAAACTTGCTTTGCTGCAGAATCTGCCTGAGCATTAAAACACGGCAAAGTTATCTGGATCAGTCTTCAAGTAGCTAATGAAAGAAACCGTTTAAAAGGCTTATTTGACAGACCTGAGGACTGAGTCGTGTGGTTCTTGGATCTTTGTCTCTTCTCAGGGCAGGACCTAATTGGGCAGGTGGCATTTCTGCTTCTTCTGCCGCTTTTGCTTCTTCTGCCGCTTTTGCTTCTTCTGCCGCTTTTTTTTCTGCTTCTTATTCTGCCGCTTTTTTTGCTGCTTCTTCTTCTGCCGTTTTTTCTGCTGCTTCTACTGCCGCTTCTTCTGCCGCTGCCACTACTTCTTCTTCTGCTGCTTCTTCTGCTTCCCTCAGCCAGTATAGCCCTGGTGATGACAGTGCTGACCTCATTTGCCTTCTTGACGGTGCCAAACAAGCACAGCTGCAATGGAGAAACCACTAAAGGACTTTTCGCTAGATCATTTTCCTTCTGTATTTATATTTATTCCAGGCCACGAGTCTAAAAGAAATACTGGCTAGACGGAGACAGGAATGTATTTTGAAGATGTAAGAGCTAATATAACTGGTATCTAATGTGAATGGCACAGATTGGGACAAATGCCAAAAGAATGCTTGGAGCACCAGCATAGAGATCCCTGCTTAATCAAAGGAAACAAATCGGGCAAAAATGTGGTGCACATACACAAAGTGATGCTGTGCTGCCTATGGTGTTAATCTTCCTAAGACTCTATAAAAAAATTCACAAGGCTATGCCTCGTTGAATTGTCTTGGTCAAAAGACGGCCTCTTGTCTGTCTTGCTTTGGGGGCTTAGTTTGGAGATAGTTAGGCATTGTCTGTAGCCTGAGCGTTGGGTGAAATGAGAGAGGTTATTAGCATCAATATCCACCCACATTTCCCCAAGGTTGGTAGTGCTTTACCTTTCCAGAACTCTTCAGGTGTCCCTTGGACACATTGTTATAAAATTTACTGTCAGTTTAGCCCATGATAAATAGGATGCTGGTGTTTGCATTGTGTATACCTCCATGTTTTATCATCTCTGGCCTCTTTTGGGTTTTATTCAGAGTATAATCCATGTTTCCATTTTACCTCCTTGCAGTTTCAAATCTGACTCGCGCTCAAGGTAAATCTCATATAAGTATGGTTATTACTGAGTGAGACTCGAGGTAACATGTAATGTTCTGCTTTACAATATTAAGCCTGAATAACTCTGGACAGTATTCTGCTGCCATCTAGTGGATTAACTGACTTCATGCTGCAAAAAGTCTTTTAATATTTCTATGTGTTTTTCCACTCTATAAGATGCAAACCCAGGAGTTGGAGCTGGTAACCAGGGCTCTTGAGTGTCACACTTGTCACATGCAGAAAAGGTTTAATAGGTTTTTTGTTTGTTTGTTTTTTTGTAAACACAGAAACTGGGAAGTAACAGCTTGTTTAAGTTACGAGACAAGTTAAAAAGAATGCTGATTGGTTGGGATGCAGCCCCCAGTGGTCCACTGGGACTGAACTAGGGAACCACTGATGTATACAGTGCAAAATTAAATAGAATTAGGAAAAACAAAATTGATCAAAACTCAAATCAGACCTTGAAACTTCCACTAAAATCCATTAGCTTGGCCTACAAACAGGAGAAGGTGAGGCTCGTGTTTGAGCTGAGTGACCCTCCTGACCTGTCAATTCAGTACACCAAGGTCCACGTGGAATGCGGTGCAGACAGTATACTGGGCTACTGAAACACCAGGAAATCGTTGGATCGCAGCAGATCGGCAGGGCCTGTTTGGATGAGGGGCAGCACCAAAGATGTGGTCTGAAGCCATAAAGAAGGAAAGTGGAGACCTGATGATCTCCAGAGTTGTGAGGATGGAAGAAGAGGAGAATCATAAGGTCTGAGATGTAAGCGCACAGCAGCAAGAGAACTAGACAACCTGGCAGGCAGCGATCAACAGGATTGTTACGTTGGCAGTTATTCGGTGGATGCCCCAAGCGAGGCCGAGTTTCATTTTTAGGGCCACACACAATATCCTTCCAGTCCACGGTACCTGCAGCTTAGGTATGGTTCAGATGAGACCTGCCAACTCGGTGATTCCCAGATCCTGAGTTTATAGCGTTTTCTTTCAATCTGCATGACATCGTTGGAGCTGGGCTCCATGATCAGGTTCTTCGGAAGCTAGCTGAAATCCTGGAGGCATGAAGGCTGGAAGCAATCGGGGCCCTTGGCAAATTTTGGCAGCTAATCCAGTTTCTGAGGCAAGAGGGTGAGGCTCAGAGTGGCAGCACAAGGGCATAGTACCCCCCTGTTACCTGGAGGCAAATATTACATGAGAGCTGATCTCGACCACCAGTTGAAGTTCCCACAAGTGATCACCCCAACCTCCTTACAGCCAAATATCATGCTCTAGTCTTCCTTATTATGGAGGAATTGACTGTTCCATGGGAGGAAGGAATGAAGGCCACATTTGAGAGAAAAATAAAAGTACACAGAACTGACAGCTGTGTACTCACAGGCAGGGTGGAGGGTTTTTACCAATCCGGTAAGAAGTCAGATGCAGAGGCTACACTGGAATATCCCCCCAGTAGTTCCTGAAGTCTCTTGGGGTCACAGGCTCCAAGCAGAGGAAGGCTCTGAAAGATCTGACGCAGGAGGTGGCGCAAGGGAGCTTCTGGCTTTGACTCTGTAGAAACGATAAGGCGTGGAGAAAGCCAGGATCTTAATGCTGGCTGCCGGGGTTGGAGAGGAGACGTCCTCACTGCTGCTCCACCTCCTTGAGATGTTCTGGGACTGAAGGAGTGAAACATCAATGAAGGGTGGGTTCTTGCTGATGACCCTGTAGCAGTCAGCACAAGGGCACTGTCAAAGATGTGTCGGGCAGAAATGTCCAGCAGATGGATTCATATGTGCTTACCGAACCAGAATCCTAATATAAAAAACCCTAAAGTAATCACATATAAAATGTGTCATCTCAAACCAGTTACAAGTGAAATCGGGTTGGGTGAAGACTGCTTTCGTATTTCCATTTAGAAAACGCTGATAAAAGCGGCCAATTTGGAATTCTCAACTTTTCGTAACTAAGAAATATGTCCCTTATTCAGTAGATAAGTTGGTACATGTTATGTTTTAGCCAGGATTCACCATTCAGAGGCTCGTTTTATGGCAATTTTGTTAATTTTTGTTTGTTTAATGTAACTTTTGTTAATTACAGGTCAATTTTCGTTAACTCAGTTTTAATGGAATCCTCATTTTAACAAGCCAATTTCCTATAGAACTAATGTTTAAAATTGCCTGATTACATCAAAGTCTACTTTATCTACAAAATTCATTAAAACGAAGTCCTTTTTCATGAAGTAGCATGACATGCATACTTATTCTGAACTTGGTCCAAAAATCGTAACTCGGGAGCTCCATTGAACAGCCAGTTAGATTGCACGTTTACGTCACTTGGTTTTCTCGATAGTTGTTATATTCTTGTAGCGGAAAGGAGCTCAAGAAGGACTACTGCAGACGGGAGGCATTGTGGGCGTATCTAGAGGGTGGGACAACTGTCAATCAAATGTGACTTCATTTGTACTTGTGGACTGCTGGAGGCGTGTTGTAGCTTGACTCTGTTGCTGAGTTTTTCGATGCATGTGTTGACTTCACTGAGCACATTGATCAGATTGTGGATTCATTCTTGGTTTGCCCTTCAGAAAAAGTGCTGACTACTGAGCTTCCCCCATACTTGCGCTGCTCAACCAGTTTTCAACATGTTTAATAAATTCATCAAGATTTTACCCTTTGAACATCTGCATTTGAATATCTTATTTAAATTTTGTGCACACAAATTTATACATACAAGGATTCTCATTTACGAATGTGACCTTCAGTTCCTTGAACTTTATCTTGAGTTTTTAACTAACAAAAGAACAGACTGCAGCCAGAGAGAATCGGTCAGTCCATTAGGTGTCATCATCCAAGAGTATTATGAACACTGGCGGGAACTGTTCACGTAACTCTAGTGGCACATGCTCTGGACACCGTGAGGAAATCGGACCTTGAAGTCTTAGAGGAAGTCTTAAATTAGAACTTCTCGCTATCATTGGTGTAAGCAAGAAGAAAATTGACATTACAATCGAGTTCGGCAGTCCACAGTCAGCTTTGGCAACTGTATGTGCCAAAAGACTATGCAATATTCCAATTATGTTATAATGAAATACCCATCATAATATAAATATATAATATAAAATACAGTGGAGCCTCGGTTCACGAACATCTCGATACACGTACAACTCAGTTTATGACCAAAAAGTTCGCCAAACTTTTGCCTCGGTTCACGACCACACACTCGGTATACGAACAAGCCAGTTTCCCTTTCGGTTTGTACATGTTCAGTCTCTCCTTGTGCATTTCCTGTGCAGCGAGCAAGAGAGAGAGAGAGTGAGAGAGCACGACACACACACACACACACACACAGCACGAGAGAGAGCTGACACACACACAGGCAACGCAGAGACGCGCACACACACAGGCAGCGCGAGAGAGAGCTGGAAGCATTAAGGTAGGAAGGCAGTTAAAGAATGCACTGGGCTTGAGTAGCGTGCATTGTTGCAATGTTATTTTTCTTGGTGGTTTATTAAATTACGGATTTTTTTTCAAATGTTCATTTTTTTCCCTGTGCTTAAAACTCATTAAAAAAAGTGCTTTTAGCCAGCGGTTGGTAGCGCTATAGCGCAAACTATTGCAGTGTTAGTTTTCTCTGTTGTTCAAGGTTTTCTCAGTGTTATTCAATGTTTTTACATTTAGTTTACTATTACGCTGTGCATTCTATGGTTTAATTAACTATATTTGTGCTTAAAAACTTAAACATATATATTTACATACAGTTCGTATGGTCTGGAATGGATTAATTGTATTTACATACAATCCTATGGGGAAATTGCTTCGGTTTACAACCAGAGTTTTGGAACCAATTATGGTCGTTAACCGAGGTTCTACTGTGTGTGTGTGTGTGTGTGTGTATATATGTGTGTATATATATATATATATATATATATATATATATATATATATATATATAATACACTATATTTACATTATACCTGGTGTGTGATTTTTAATTTTTTTTTGTCTCTAAGCCGTTGTTATTTGGGTGGTTCCCCAAGAGGCAGGAACACCTTCCCCTTACCTCCAGGGACTGCCCTCAGCCCTGTAAAGGTGAGAGTTTCCTACAAGTACTGGTGGTTCATCTCAAATGCACTAGGGAGCTGATGTGTTTGTATTTCGATTGTGCTTATTGTTCTTTCTGGATTTTTGATCTTTTGCTCTGCTTTTTACTTTCTTGTATACGAAGTATAGGGAAAGTATTGTAATTGTCCAAAAATTCGACCTCAAGATTTTGATGAATCTCAATTTATTAGACATCCCCGAGTTTGATTTACTTTCTCATAGGGAAAGTATTATAATCATCCAAAAATTCCACCTTCAGATTTTGATGAATTTCGACGTTTTAGACCTCCCTGAGTCCAATTTATTTTCTCGTAGTGGAAAGTATTGTAATCATCCAAAAATCTGACCCTGATTTTGATGAATTTTGACGTTTTAGACCTCCCTGTGTCCAATTTACTTTCTCGTAGAGGAAGCATTGTAATCCTCCAAAAAGTCGACCTCAAGATTTTGATGAATCTCAACGTTTTAGACCTCCTTGAGTCCGAAAACACCATTTTTGGAATTATGTGTGTGTGTGTGTGTGTATGTAAACATGATAACTTGAGTATGCTTTCACTTAGTTCAGCCAAATTTTGCATAGGTACAAAACTTAGATTTCGATCAACTTTTAAGCTATTTCCGCTAACCGGAAGTGGTACTTTTTTATTCATGCAGCTGCATAGTCCAATTTATTCAACTTTTACTTTTATAATAATTGTTCAATATATTATTAATTTGATGTGATTGGTTGTTGTTGGTTCTTTAATGTACATAATATAAGAATATAATCCGTGTCTTGCGGTTTGCTCCTGAAATATCCATCCCCATATCAGTCTATACGAGAAAGTCTAGGGGAGACCACTATCGATTTTCTTTTTTTCCATCATCACCGTTGGATTCTTGTGTTGGGACTTTGTTTGCATTGGGTTGCCTTATTGCTTCAGGATTTTTCATTTTGCCTTTTGTGCTCTATAGAGTACAATTATGAAGGGAATTAGTCAAGTGGGTTGAGACTGTTGCATTGAAATGAGTCCATTAAGAACACGGGCACAGAGTTGGAAACTCGTTAAGGGTAAATTTCACTCAAACATTAGGAAGTTCTTCTTCACACAGAGAACCACAGACACCTTGAATAAATGACCAGGTAGTGTGATGAACAGAAGTACTTTAGGGATCTTCAAAACTCAACTTGATGTTATTTTGGAGTGAAGTGGATAGAACTGGCAAGTAATGTTGGACTGAATGGTCTGTTCTCATCTAGATTGTTCTAATTTTCTTTCCTTATACAGCAGTTTTGTAGAATAAATATTTTTACTTTATTTAGATTGTGTTTTCTATCTAGCCGTGGTTTATGATATAACTGTACACAAAACAAGTGAGCTGATTTTCTCCAAGAAGGGACTAATTGCTGCAGGTTGTGGCGTCGCATTCGACTTTACTGCCATGACTCAAAAAGTATGGCTCAAAGAGCAAGCCTTAAATTAAAAAACAGGGGTGGTGTGTGTGTGTGTGACTTTTTTTTTTTTTTTTAATAAATGCAGGCAGTCCCCTTTGCTTGCTGTCTTGAGCAGATTATTAAGATGAGCTGCTGTCCTGCATTCAGATCATATTTTGGTAAGGTTGGTAGCAAACTCTTTTAATTAGAATGAAAATGTTGTACCAGAAAAACGTGCACCCCCTGCCTTTGTAAAGTACCACCTCATAAACAGCACAATTAGGCAAAAACATGCCTTTAATGTTAAATTTAAAACACATGGCATCTTTCTAATTACATATCCTTTATAGTTGCCGAAAAGTCAAGAGACAAAAAAGAAAAGAAAAACACCCACACATGCTTTTGCCAGCCATTCTTTTATTGGTAGAGTTAATAAGAAGCGGTGCAGGTTGTGCCTCAATTTGTTTTTATTGCTGCAGGTTTGCAGTGATTTTGATTATTTAGGCACTACGCTTGGAACAGGCTAATTTATTACAGTATGTTTAGCACTTCTAAGAAACGTTTTTGATTTTTCTGGAGTATTTTGGTGGCATGAAGGTTAAGGAGGAAGAAAAGGCAGAAAGGGGTCAGCCTCTCCATTGTTCTGCCTCATTAGATTTTCATGCTACCCCTCTTCCTCCGGCTGTCTGCATTTCTCTACAAGCTGTTTCCTCTTTGATTACTTAGTAGTATTCTGATTGGATGGTAGCTTGGACAACTTCTGTCTGTCATTTATTTGGAGGTTCCTCCAAAACAAAGGCTTCTATTCAAGCAGACCAAGATCTTCACTAGTCATTCCAGCAGAGCCTTCCCTTAACCCAGCTAGGACTCCAAATACTTATTGCTGGTTTTACATGGATCATGGCCTAAAATGGGGAATAGGCACAAAACCACTATAAATATCACAAATATAAGAAAAGCCCAACAAGAGGAGGGATGACTGTAAGCTTTCAGCTTATAGTAAAAGGGGAGAAATAATTTTTAAAAAAGAAAGATTTATTAACAGAAATGTCAAAATACAAAGAAAGGCTTAAAAGAGCATAAAAGACGCACATAGGAGTTGCCTAAAAGCCAATCCACAGGAAGCAAGTCGTAATACAATATTGAAAAATCCGAATCCTTCAGACATAGCGAAATATAACCAAACTAAGGGGTTCCCCCCGATCACCTCACTCACCAACCCCCCCGGCTTGTGCTACACTCCAGCCACTTTATGTCTCTGCCGTTCGCATTGTGAAGAGGGGGGGTGAACACACCCCAAGGAGACGTGGTTGCTCCTCCAAAACCCCCTCTCAAACGGTGGCACAATGGAAAACAAATACAGGTTTTTTTTTTGTTTTTTTTTTTTTACGTCCCTTTTGCTTGACCAGCTGCTGGCTGATCTGCATCTCATATGGCACCTCGAACATTTAAAAGCCTGTACAGCAGCTGTCCTACTCTTTGTCTTTTATTTCCGGCCCCGAGTTGTGTCAAATGTCTTGGCACAAAGTCTTGTCTCGCGGGACATGAGTTCTTGATATTTTTTAGTTTATAATTTAAAAACGGAATAAGAATCTGAAAATCTAACAATATTACATTAAAGTTTGATAAATTCTGAGAAGAATGATACCAAACATATATATGTAGGTTTTAAAATAAGCCCGATTTTAAAGCGTGACTAAAAACGTCAGATAATATCGTTGCACAAAATTGTTGCACTTTTAGGCTTATATACATACACTAGCTGATTACCCAGTGGCTTCACTCACTGAGTGCAAGGGAAAAAAGTAAAATGTAGTATATAAATTGTTAAACAGTAAAACATGTAAGAAGTAAAGATACATTGAGCACTACTGAAGTGCTTTCGGGTAAAGCACATTTTAAAGGCACTATAACACAACAGGTAAGTAGCACTAACAGCAGCTTAAATGTATTTGGATCATCTCTCGGTAGCAGACCCCTTGTGAAAGGTGCTACACGACCGCTGTGGTATAGAAATTACATTTTCTGTGCGATCCTCCAAATGTCTGCCTGACATTGTTGCACTACGTGCCTGTGATTTCAGAGAAAAATTATTCTGAGAAACGTGGACGCTGCCCTTCCGTGCTTAACGGGCAGAAGGTCCTAACAATTCCTAAGTCCAAATCTTAACATGAAGAGGTCGGTACATCTTCTTAGATGTAAACCCTCCATCTTCTTAAAAGAATTGATCACAAAAGCAACCTTCAATGTAGTGACCTGATCTCACCTTAAGGGACAGTAAATAGGCATGCAGCGCAATTTACAAAGCCAATCACACTCATTCGCAAAGATTTCCACTCTCCCAGGAGCCGACGGGTCACTCGAAGTGTCACAAACAGTGCGAGAAGAGAGGACGCTTCCCGAAACTGCGAAGCTCTTGATCCAGCAGAGCAGCCCGACATTCCACGCCTCCGAGTGTCCACTTTGTTCTAACGACCTCTCGTCGCTTAAGGCGGTGTCTTCTTCATATTGTTTACAGATCGGCGCAGTTAAAAAGCAGAAAGACGTTAAGCTGTTTTCCTCATCTCTTCTACTATCAAGTACAGTCAATTAAAAAAAAGTTATAAAGTGGCAGTTTCCACGACAGTCACGTGGGCGAATAAATAAAACTTCTCTGTCAGAACACGCCTGGCGACGGACAGCTCAGCACTAGAGTCCAGAGAACAGAGCTTACTTTTTACTTCTTTTCAATATCAGTAAAATAACTCACACCAATAATAACAATTCGTAAACACAATATAAAAATGGTGTTCACAAACGAAGTGATTAGTTTCTGTATTATAATATGTTCTGTGGTCATACGTAATTTCCATTTCGCGTGGTCATACGTAGTTTCCATTTCAAACGCGAAAAGAATTTTATATATATATACTGTAGATAATATATATACAGGGTGCGCACAAAGTCTGTATACCCCTATCTTTAGGAGTATTTACAGGAATAACCATGACAATTTGGTTCCTGTGGACATCAGCCCAAGTCTTCCCGGTATTTCGAGGTGTGTTTCTGACATCCTGGCTGGTGCTGCCACCTGCTGCCGCTCAAGAAATCGCAACAACGTGGCGGTCGTTCCAAGACGAAGCGATGGGTGACACAAGTGTTTTCACGATCGAGGAGCGTTTGGTGGCCACTGTGTGGGTTCATGAGCAGCCTGTTACTGGGAAATCGATCAAAAATGTCATGGATGACTTCGTGGTGCATTTTGGGAAGGCATTGCCGACAAAGAGGACATTGTTGCAGTGGGAGAAGAAGGCTTTTGCAACGGGCAGCGTCCGAGATACGCTGCGAAGTGGAAGACCATCCACAAGGCATGAAACGTGTGCAGATGTGGCAGAGTCTGTCCAACGATCCCCAATGAAATCCACTCTTAAACGTGCTGCTGAGTTGGGAATAGCAGAATCGACAATGTGAAAACACATCAAACAGGATTTGCAAATGAAATGTTAGCGTCCATTGCACGTTAACGAGTTATGAGATGCCGACTTGGACAGACGTCAGGAAGCTTGTGATCTGATGCTGCACCAATTTCCAACAAATGCTGAGAAGGAAAAGATTATGTTCTCTGACGAGTGTGCGATTTATCGCAGCTCCCGCAATCGAAACGTGTTTTTCTGGGGAAAAGAAAATCCACATTTCTTTGAAGAAATTGAGCATAACCCACCACACGTGATGATCTGGGCCGGAATGACAGCACAGCATTTGTTTGGCCCTTATTTTTTTGATGGTTCTGTTAACCAAATCAGTTATCTGGAAATGATGAATGGCTGGCTCATCCTGCAACTGAGAAACCAGGGCGTCCTTGACAGTGTTTTGTTTCAACAAGACGGGGCACCTGCCCATTTCGAAATCGCTGTGCATGATCTCCTCAACGAAGTTTTTGTGAATCGTTGGATCGGACGAGGATCAAACAACAATCCTTCTCCTTTTCACTGGCCTCCAAGAAGCCCTGATCTCACAACTCTAGATAATGCACTATGGAGGTTTATCAAAGAAGACATGTGGAAGCGCCGTTATTCATCGAACGATGAACTGAAACATGCGGTTCGTGCAGTGTTCCAGAAAGTCACCCCGCAAATGTTGCAGAACATGAGCAGGGGAACCTGGCGACGCATTTGGCTATGCAGAGATCATGGAGGGACCCATACAGATGTTTTGGATTCCTAAGA
>JANRMT010062810.1:6621792-6653056 GCA_026402145.1 Polypterus bichir lapradei
GAGAAGCCGTGGATTAAATAAAAAGGCTGCAGTTATCAGCAAGGAGACATGAATAACGTGGCGAAGCAAGGAAGGGAATGTAGAGACCGGAGCGACTGATGGCCTTATATGGGCAGGCAGCTAATTACGTGGGAGGCGTGGTGATGGGGGACGCAACTCCACCTCACACGGCGACCGAGCTGCAGGCTATGGACATATATATGTACGTAAGTAGGATTCAGTTATGACCGTTACGTGTAGAATTTCTAAATGAAACCTGCTTAACTTTTGTAAGTAAGCTATAAGGAATGAGCCTGCCAAATTTCAACCTTCTACCTACACAGGAAGTCGGAGAATTAGTGATGAGTGAGTCAGTGAGGGCTTTGCCTTTTATTAGTATAGATATATAATATATATAAAATATATACAGGGTGTCCTCGGGTTACAACGTCTCGACATACGATGTTTCGAGTTTACAACACTCACGTCCCATAAAAACTTTAAAAAAAATTGAGATGTGAGAAAGAATAAAGGTAAGGATTTTTTTACACTCATTGTTTCTGTTACTACAGTACAGTGTACAGTACAGTATATTTATCTCCTTTTTCTGTGGCTTAGTTGTGTTTTTATGTTCTAGATTATGATTTTGCAAATGTGTTAGGATAGGTAAGTGACTTAGGCTAGGGTGTGTTTCGACTTACACCAAAATTCGGGTTACATCACTGTTGTAGTAACGGAACTGTGTTGTAACCCAAGGACCCCCTGTGTGTGTGTGTGTGTGTATATATATATATATATATATGTGTATGTATATATATATGTATGTATATATGTATAAAATATGTATAAAATGTATTTGCTGCATCTCATTTTCTGGAGATTGTTGGTTTACATCACTAAGAATCGCCAGGAATGTCTGATTTCTTACTCAACATCTCTCCATCAAGGGCATGTGCAGCACTGACTCTCTTGATGTCCCAGAAGATGGCACTGTTGTGCAAAAATTAATATAGTGGTTTCAGAAAGTATTCAGACCCCTTCACTTTTTGCACAATTCATTGTGTTGTTTAAATTTAAAATTGATCATAAATGAAAAATGCATCATCGGTCTACACTCAATAGCCCATCATCATCTTCATCTTTTCCCACTTCTGTGTTGGGCTGATGTGATTGAACAACCCTCTCCAAAGAGTTCAGACCTGCACCCCCTCCCCAGTCTCAGACCCTTTTCCTTCAGATATTCTTTTACTTTATCCATCCATCCATCCATCCATCCATCCATCCATCCATCTCCCCTTTGGAATCTCTCGCTTTCACTTCCCCTGTACTTCCATATCCATCACTCTTTTGTCCACATATCCATTGTCTCCCCTCATCACATGTGCATACCACTTCAGTCTACTTTCTTAGATGTTTCTCCCACTTCTATTATACCTCTGGTTGCATCATTTCTTACTCTGTCTTATTTTGCTAACTCCACACATCTGAACATTCTCATTTCTGCCCCACCTAACTTCTTCTCCTGCACTCCCTTCACTGCCCAAACCAATTACCAAATTTTGTAATGCATGGTGAGTCACTCTTGCTAAGGATATAGTAATAAATGAATGGTGGACAATGTGATTGAGTGAGTAAACACACAAACACTTGCTGATCCCAATCAATCTGTAAATACACAGCGAGAACGTGCAAAGTCCTTATAGAACCTGGCACTGTGAGACAGCAATGACAGTACTGCTCTGTCACTCTGGCTTTGTTTAAGTATCTGTACTGAACTTACTAAACTTTAACTTGGCTAATCCCAAATGTCTCTCTAGTGCTGAATTCTATGTAAAATCTATTAATCCCAGGTTGTCCTAATTAGGGTTCCCTGACTGACATCATTTTCAGTCATTGTTAGATCCATTTTCCCTCATTGCTAGGGATGTGTCTTTTTGGGTTGTGACCCACGTGTAATTGGTGCAATGGGAGAAAACGTCAGCTAGGAATTGTTTGGATACAAACCTCCTTTTATATGTTGTATTATTTATTTGTCGTCCTCTTATTAGTAGTAGTATTGTTATTAGCTATTGTAGTAATCGTAACCACACATCTTTTTTCCATACGAGCAACTGTAAACCTATTTTTGCCAGTGGAGGCCACTGACATTTTTCACTCCTCATCTGTTTTGTCATTCATTTTGCATTTGGCTACGGTCAGTGCCACTACTGGTATCATGAGGCCATACCTGGACCCTACAGAGGTGGCACAGGTAGTCAGACTTCTCCAGGATGGCACATCAATATATGTCATTGCCTGAAAGTTTGCTGTATCTTCCAGCACAGTCTCAAGGGCATGGAGGAGATTCCAGGAGACAGGCAGTGACTCTAGGAGAGCTGGACAGGCCCCCTAGTAGAAGGTCCTTAACCCATCAGCAGGACCCACCGCTATCTGCACCTTTGAGCAAGGAGGAACAGGACACCATCCATCGTCTCATGAGGAGCATGCCCAATCCCCTGACGTTGTCAGACATGAATACAAGCATATGGCGGGGGGTGGCATACAAACTACTGAGTACGATTTGGAGTTGCTGCAATGAAATTTTGGCCAAATGGACTCACCTCCCTGCCTGCCGCATCATTTTGTTCCCTTTGGTTTTCGTGGTGTATTTGAGTTCAGCCCTCTGTAGGTTGATCATTTTCATTTCCATCAAACAATGCGTCATCTTTTTGTTCCTAACATGTTACCCAGTCCATATCAGTAGAGATATCCCAGCTATAGTTCCACAAAGAGATAACAATGAGTCATGTATCTTATAATAGTTTTTTTTTTTTTTTTATTCCTAATAACTACGGGTGTCAAACTCCCGTCCTGGAGAGGCACAGTGGCTGCAGGTTTTCATTCTAACCATCTTCAATCAACATTTTTATCAATCAACATTTATTTCTATAGCACATTTTCATACAAAAAAATGTAGCTCAAAGTGCTTTACAAAATGAATAGAAAAGTAAAAGACACAATAAAAAAATAAACATAAGTCAACATTAATTAACATAGAATAAGTAAGGTCCGATGGCCAGGGTGGACAGAAAAAACAAAAAAGCTGGAGAAAAAAAAAATAAAATCTGTAGGGGTTCCAGACCAAGAGACTGCCCAGTCCCCTCTGGGCAATCTACCTAACATAAATCAAACAGTCCTCTTTGTATTTAGGGTACTCATGGAAGGACTTGATGATGATGGTCACGTAGACTTCTGGCTTTCAGTCCATCAATGTTGGTGCATCATGATGCTTTGGGTAGGTGGTGGTGGCGCAGGTCACCACCACAAAGAAACCGGAAAAAGAAACAGAAGAGAGAGTAGGGTCAGTACGGATTTTGGAGCCATCTTCTTCACTAGTGACCCGTTTTTGCTGCTAATGAACTTCTTTTTGCCTTAATTTGAATTAACTTGACTCGGGCCTCTCTTTTTCTTTATTTAGCAGCCAAACAAGTTTGAAGTTTGAAATCCCAGTTTAGCTGGTCATTTGTTGGCTCGTTTCACGTCTCATTTCTGTTTGGCTCTCATTTAATGAAGAAAGGAATAAATTCAGAGGATTGAATCCTTAGAAACTGCTATTAAAATGAAGGGAAAAAGAGTTAATTAGCAGTGAAAACTGATTAGAAAAAGGTTTAGAATGAAAACCTGCAGCCACTGCGGCCCTCCAGGCCTGGAGTTTTCTACACCTCTGTAAGCTTTCAACAACCTACCAGGTGTCATCATCGGAGGAAAATGACTAGACATACAGGAATCTAAGGCAATATAAAGCAGGTGGGGGTGGAGGGGGATGTTGTAAGTATTGGGTTTAGAAGGTGTTGGTTATAAGTTATTTTTTATTATTTGGATGTTATTCTTTTTAAGACTGCATGTGCTGGTTTTATTTGGTTTGATCTTTGCTTTTTTTTTTTTTTTTTTCTTTTTTTCCCCAAACTTTAATTCTTGTATCTTATTAGGGTTTGATAGCTAGGTTTATTTTTTATTTATTTTGGGTCAATAATTCAACGCTCCGTTTCTGTGCAAGATACAAGTGTTTTTGGGGTTAAACCATTATAAAACTGATGTACAGTGTTAATACTGAATAATACTCGGGGCAGTATTCTGCTGCCATCTAGTGGATAAAGTAACATGCTGCAAAAGAAAAAATCGTGTGTTTTGCCACTCTGTGGTATTTTACCAATATTCATGAGTTGGGGTGGAGCCTTCAGCCAAAACTGTGGTGGTTAAACAAGAAGCTGTAAAGCCAGTTTAAGAGTAAGCTGAAAGAGAGCCGTTAGTTGAATCAAGCAATAGTGATGACAATGTGAATTGGTCATCAGACATTGACATGGATAGTAAAAATGATGCATTATTACTGTACAACCAAACCATCATGATGTGCCTGGTGACTTCAGTCATGTAACACTGCAGCAAGGGGAAGTATCAAAATGGCAAAAAGACGAAATGATTGCGATCAAGAAGAACAACAAGAAAGATGTATAGTAAATCTGCCCCAGTACAGCAGTCGACAGTAGGCAGGCCCTTCCCAACGTATTTATGTTGATGGTTTAATATTTACATTTCTGTCACGCGTTCTTTTCTGGTTCAAAAAAATGCAACATTTTCACTTGCATTTCTAGGTGTAAAGATAACAGGAGGTTCAAACTAAATGTATAGCTGTAATGTCTGTTCTTGTCATTTGTTTGCATGCTACACACATGTTCAATATTTCAATCGCTAGACGACACAAGCATTTGTATCAATTATTAAACCATTGGCAGCAGGTAATATCGTTGAAAAATAATGAAATAAGCTTCTGCATATTGAAAGGATGTAAGGGATTGTGTGCTTTTATCGATTATTTTTGTCTAGTTGTCTATAGAACAGAGACAGCAATTCTCATCAAGGCACTGACATTGAGGTAATGTCAGTATCGGGGCTTGGAGATGACTTATCAAGTTGAAAAGTATATTCTGGAGGAAACGGCATCCCTGGGGCTCGAAGGGACTAAGACAAGCAGTGAAGTGAAGCGCACAGCTGATCTCCTTATAAAAATTGCAGAATAACACAAGCGTGTTTTGCTTTTTGCCTTGTTCCCTTCTTTAATCAACAGGGATAAGCTGTTTTGCAAAGTGTGTGTAATCTAAAGATCTAATGAGGAGCACTAGGTCGACTGTAAATGTATGGTATTTGTAAAAGTTAGCTGTTTTTTCAGTTTTATTCTGTCAGTCATGTTCACACACTCCCTCACTCCCCCGCCTCCCCTTCTGATCTTACTCTAGCTAACAGCACCAGTATAAATTCACACCTGATCTGACGCTGTTCGTTTTCAAATAATATTGCATTAGTGTGATGATGTTTTCTGATTTGTACAATTCAGGTCATACAATGATTTCTTCAAAATGTCACATACAGTGATCCCTCCTCGATCGCGGGGGTTGCTTTCCAGAACCCCCCGCAAAAGGTGAAAATCCACAAAGTAAAAACCATATGTTTATATGGTTATTTTTATATATTTTAAGCCTTTATAAACTCTCCCACAC
This sequence comes from Polypterus bichir lapradei, assembly GCA_026402145.1. Lineage (NCBI taxonomy): Eukaryota > Metazoa > Chordata > Cladistia > Polypteriformes > Polypteridae > Polypterus > Polypterus bichir. The sequence goes on from JANRMT010062810.1 coordinate 6,627,306, forward strand.
TGTTATAAACATTTCACGCACAGTTATACGGCATAAACCCTTTATATTCTCTTAGATATTAGGTAAGATTCGTTGAAATTATGTATCTAAACACACGGTTTATTTAGGACGCACAAACATATGTATCGTATATCATTGAGGAGTTTTATTTAATACGTAATATAGTTTTAAACACATTGTAATTGATTAGCTAATATAAAAATAAATGAAAAATCTACAACATGTAAATATAAATAAAACCTAAATGTTATTTTAAAGATATCGAGTGTCTCCGATATCACATGTGTTAGCCATTACGATAGACAGGCCACCAGCAATAAATATGTACAATGCAAGAAAAATTGTATACAGTAAAATGTGTGTACAGTGACACTAAATGTGCTTACATGTACTAATAAAGTATCTTTCTATCTATATATCTATCTAAGTACGTAGAAAATTAGTTATGGGTACTCGCCAACAATGACACGACGACTTGTCCAATAATGATAAATGTTACTGCACACCATTACAGCTCTTCTAAAGGAGCCTCTTCAGGCGACTGTGGCACATGGGCATGGCCCCAGAAGCAGTAGCAGGAGCAGATCGTTTTGGAGACATAATGAAGGGCTCGATTACGCACAAAGATAAACACAAAAGAGCACAAAAGTTAACTCTTTACACAGCGAAACGCGTTGATGCTGAATGAGCGAGACGAGATGCTGGCTAACGCAAAGTAGAATCGAATGCTACTCTCTGTTGCTGAGCCAATCATCACCCAGGAACTTAACCACGTGCTGTGATTGTGTAGCTTCTCAGCCATCCGCCAATAGCGTCCCTTGTATGAAATCAACTGGACAAACCAACTGAGGGAGCATGTACCAGAAATAAAAAGACCCATTGTCCGCAGAAATCCGCGAACCAGTGAAAAATCCGCAATATATAATTAGATATGCTTACATATAAAATCTGTGATAGAGAGAATCCGTGAAAGTCGAAGCGCGATATAGCGAGGGATTACTGTATATTTGTCTCTTTCTTTTTTTTTCTCCGGTGCTGCATTGACATCGTGCATCAGAAGGTGTGAGCTTATTCAGTGCGAGCAGGAACACGCAGATGGCCAGTTGCTGTGTGCTATAACAATCTTGACCTGGCGGCGATCAACGCGCATGTTCTGTACAAGGCAAATGAAGAGCGTTCATGGCTGACCTTGCAGAGGAGCTTCGTCGTCACTTCTTACAAAAAAAGGCGATGGATAAAGCAAAATAGGATGCAACATCGACAAGCTTCTGTTCCAAGACCGCTGCTTCCTCCAGGAAAGCAAACTCAGTAAGTGTCAGGCACCCCTTCCATGTAATAGGAACCACAGCACAGAGACGAGTGTTGTACATTGCAACAGGTACACATGTCGTAAATGTAGGAAGGGCGGTCCTTGGGTGTCTGGGAAAAGTTAACATTTGAATCTGATGATTGCCTATAGCGCAGAACTGACCTCTCTGTACTATTCTTTCCTCTGCATGTCCTGGAGTACAAAAGAAACACCCCATGCACCCAAAAGTGGAGACTGCATGGGCAAGATCGAAAAAAGAAATGCGGTCAATGATTACAAGCGCAAGAAGGCATGCGAATGAATATGAATAATGTTGCATCAGTGCCACAATGTTTTCTGAAATGTACTATACAGGTCATAAAATGAGTTGTTTGAAGTATCATATATACATATGTCTTTGTTTCTTGTCAGTCTAGCTTTGACATCATACACCATAAGGTGCATACTAATTCAGCGTCAGCAGGAACACTCAATAAAACTGAATAAAAAAAAAAAAAATCAAGTGACGGTGAGATACGAAGAAGGCAGATTCGCCAGCGTTTGTGTGTCAGCTTTTATCCCTCCAGATCAGAGAATTTCCAGTTCTGTTGTCTCAAAACACCACTCATATCTACAGTTATTCCCGGTTTCAGATAAAAAGTAACAGCGTCCGATCGGGGGGGTGGGTATTGGGTGTTTTATCGTGATTGTGACTGAGAGAATAAAAGTGGAAAAAAAACGCTAACTTTTACAAGTCCTATAAATTTACACCGGCTGTTACAGACACAAATCAAATGTATGTTTTTATTGTGTAATATTAACAATAATAGCAGCTCACTACTCCAAACGGTAAATTTGCAGGGAGGTAGTTTCGAACCCACGACCTCCAGATTATAAGTCAGCAGATCTTACCGCTACACCAAGGAAGTTGTCGTATCATACTTGCACCTTTTGTGAAAGTGTTTATTTGATATTTGGCCATGAGCCTTCACACATTATACTCTTCATGTCTACATTTTGTTATTTATTACTAAAACATGAAAAACGTTTCTGTTTTAACTATGTGTTTTACATAGCTTGTTGTAGACACAAAACACACATCAAATTATTTCTTACAATTCTAGGTAGCTCACTCCCAGATAATCAATCAAGGCAGGAACTGGGAGAACTTCTTGCCCATTCTGAGGTGGGGTGGGGGGGGATGGTGTAGCAGGCTGCTTGGGATTACCGACACATTTAGAAGACAAAAGAGGCTGACGGAGAGTTGCAAAGGGATTTAAGGTGGGCCGGATTTTCGAGTTTTATCATAGGCTCTGGTAATTCTAGTGTTAAACAGAATCATTCATTTTCTGTGTTTTAGTATGAGAAACTCACATTCTAAACAAATAAAGCAAACACTTTTGTGCATTTTAACTGTTTTTGGGCAGATTTCGACTTTTGTCGACGGGAGGGGCTGAGGGCACACATCCACATAAGTCGAGATCTAAGGATAGAGGGTGACAATCAGCTGTAAATGGCGACAAAACTCACTGTTACATTAAAGGCATTCCCTCTCTGCTTGGAGGAATGTTAGAGTCATTGACTCGGCATCTAATCCTTGCGTGTGTAAGGCAAGATGGCATCAACATCTTGTGAGGGAGCGAAGCAAGCGCAGAAAACAAAATACTCAGCAGACAATGTTTTGCACATTATCACTGAGTCGAACTCTGATTTTTCAGAATCTGATTTTGTTGAGAGTGATCAGGAGATCGAGCAAGAGAGTGAGGAACTGGCATCAGCTGATCGGACACCAGCCGATGCCGCCCCAGCTGAGCACATTCGTGCAGCCGATGCACCTGCGGCAAGATTCGTGTGGGAGGAATACCCAAACATTGATCTGTGGGAGCCAAACTGGCTACCGGACTTCACAAGACAGCACGGCTTGCTGTTGGACACGACCGATTACCAGCCGCTGGACTACTTCAGACTGTTCTTTCCTGAGGCTTCCTTTCACCTACTGTCAGACGAGACAAACAGGTATGCTGAGCAGTTTTTTGGATTGCGGGCTGCGCTTGCACCACATTCTCGTTTTTCAAAGTGGAAACCCACAACAAAAGACGAGATGAAGTCCTTTGTGACATTACAAATGGAGATGGGACTAGACTGGTGATATAACTTCAGGGAGCATTGGTCCAAACTTGCTCTGTCCCCTGGTGGCTTTGGACAGGTTATGTCGCATGATGATAGGTACGTGCTGCTGTAAAGTTTTATTCACTTCTGTGATAACCAGAAGCAAATCCCAAGGGGTGAGCCAGGCTATAACCCCATGTAGAATGTTCAGCCCCTGCTTGACATTGTGGAACCAACATTGCTGAGTATATGTCCTGAGGTAGTACGGGCAGTAGTATTCTCATTCATCCTGAAAATTGTCCTTGGGGGGGTTAGAGGATTTAGTTAAGGATGGTCTTATTCTTGCCTGTGTCTTCTATTTCAGAGCCAGGTGGCCCCTCCTGTGACTTTTGTGACACTGCTCTCACCTGATTTGTCAATGATCTCTGCTCTTTATTGACTCATCTGTGGTGCTGCGACTTGTCTGAAAGCACCCCCCACCCCCCCCCCAATCTGTTACTGGTGCCATGGACTACCTAACTCTGCCCTTGTTTCACTCTTTCAGGGCAGTTGTTGACTTTTGTCAATAGGTTGGGTTGAGAGCAGTAACCAACTTTATAAACGGTGACAAAACCCACCATTACGTTTTAGTTTGACTCTCTTTGCTAGAAGGAAAGTTAGCTTTGTTGGTTTGACCGAGATTCCCATGTGCTTGTGGGAGAAGTGAAGAGCAAACTTTACATCTGGTGAGAGATTGAAGCGAATGCACAAAGCAGAAGACTCCGTGGACGACGTTTTGTACATTATCGCTGAATTGGACTCTGACCTGTCGGACTCCGATTCTCATGCAAGTGATCTGGAGATCGAGATCGAAAACGAAAGTGAGGTACCGGCATCAGCTGATCGATCTCCAGCTAATTGTGGTGCTGAACACATTTGTGTAGATGAAGACCGCCACTCGTAATGACGTGAGGTACAAAACAGATTGCGTTGCACTATGACCGTGACTGCTGCTGTCCCTGTCACGCCACGCGGGAGTGTCTCAAGCCACAAGAGCCTGTGAACTGGCAGCCACAGCACCCAGCAACTGATATTTTAGGTTGATTTATGTGCGAGACCCTTGCTTTGGGTGCTTTTCAGAAAACTGCATGTTTTGGAAAAAATGTTTAGCCCTCAAAAGAGTTAATGACTCCTCTCAGGTGCAGCAACTTTCCTGTCCCCAACCCCATCTCGTGATTTGTCACTGGTGCTGTGTCCTTTCTAACTTCCTCTAAGTTTGATGACTTGTCACTGGTTAAGAGTTCTGTAAGACTCTGCCCTCATCTTGTGTCTTGTCACTTTCCTGCTCCGTTGTTCACATGCATGCTGTTCTGATTTGCCTAGCAAACCATTATAGTCCACTTAGGTGATGTGCGAGCGTCGCACAGTCTGATCTTTGGGTGAATTTTCCGCGATCATCCTGGGTTTCTGATTTGCAGTTGACTCTCGCTCTGCAGCATGGAAACACAGCGGCACAAAACGACACTTGATGAAGAGCCTCCACTCAGGCCTATTTAACTGAGGAATTCCCAGAGCTTTTGGCATATACTCAACCAAAGACCCTGAAATATTTGCTTACTGTAAGAAATCCTCTGTGTGAGGCTGTCTGATCCCTGTCAAAGGGCCAGATATGTGGGGAATGTGACGTGCTTTCTTTCATTTGTCGGGGGTTGGGATAATCGCAGTTAATCTGTGCACTTTTAACATTGTTAAGAGTGTTGCGGCGTCTTTAGAACTCCTCATTAATGGAAAAATTGAAGTAGTTAATACTTGCGTTGCTTAAAACCATCATCCAAACAAAAACAACTGCTGATGTGTTTTTCCACGGTCGCTCTGTTGTTTAAAGCATCTGGCTGTGACATTTAAAGTAGCACGGTGTGTTTTCATGTTCTTGTTTCTTTTCGGGTGTTTTGTTTACTCCTACGGTCCACTGGCCCTAAATTGATCTGACACATGTGAGTGTGGGTTTGTAGCTGAATATACAGTACCTATAAAAAGGACTCACCCCTGCAATTTTCAATGTTTTATTATAAACAGACATGGAAGTTATGTGAATTGGCGATCCTAAATTGGCCCTAGTGTGTGATTGGGGTGTGTGTGTGTGTTCATCCTGCAATGGACTTGGCACCCTGTCTAGGATTTCTGTGCGCATCTGTTCACTAGCAGCTACTGTCACCTTCAAAATAGTCTCCATTCACAGCTATTGTATGCGTTTAGTTAGATGACGGTGCCATTGTTGGAAACATACCTGGAATACCCTTGGAGTTACTCTGTCAGGTTACGCTGGACGTCGTAAATGTCTAAAAGCTTTGCCCTGTCATGGTAGTGACAGAAATCACAAGGGGCCAAGTCAGATCAGTAGGATGGATGGTCCAATTGGGACTGTGGAGTCAGAATCGGAAGCAGTTATTGGGTTACAGAAAAAACTTACCAACTCTGACTGTAAATGTAAATTATTATATAAATTTCCAATTTCACTTATGCTAATTCAATTGAACTATTTTCTTCTGCTCTTTTCATACAAATATACAGTAAGTATTTAATAAGATAAAAAAGCAACAGCAGCACTACTGCAGCCTTTAAACTCAAACTTTAACACAGGGGTTCTTAACCTGAGCTCCATAGACCCCTAAGGGGTCCATGGATAGGTTTCAGGGGGTCTGTGAGGGTCAGATAAAAATTAACATTTATATTCACTATACAGCCCGGTACTGGTAAAGCGAGCTATGAGTGTTCTGCGGTGACGTGCGGTGAGGTTCATGGCTGGTGACTCCTTCAGAGTGAGATTTACAAATACAGTGGCACCTCGGTTCACAAACGTCTTGAACCACGTACATATCGGGTTACGACCAGAAAGTTCGCCAAACTTTTGCATCTGTTCACGACCACACACTCGGTTGACAAACAAGCCAGTTTCCCTTCCGGTTTGTACGCGCCGATGATTTCTGCTCGTGTTCAGTTTCTCCCTGTACTGTACATTATTCTCGGTGCATCGCACAGAGGGACTCTCCCTCAAAACTGTAACCTCCTCTCAACCCAGCTTCCTCCTGAGGTATAGCCGCTCCACAGCTCCCGTCAAAAAGGCCAGTTTTAACAAATAATCACCGCACTCGCAGCTTAGCGAGGGGGCGTGGTGGTGGGTTGCCGAAGCAGTTCCTGAGGAGTTCGTGATGAGGGTGTTTCTCATCTAAGTGCACAGGTGAGAAGCGGTCCGCATCCGTAATTGTTCCCAGGAGCTGCTGATTGCCACGACTACCACGTCCTCTTCATAAATAGAAGCGCGAGTCGGCTAAAGGGAAAAAGAAGAGAACAGGAAACAATGGGAGATTGCAGGAGAAGGCAGGAAGCAGGAAGAGCAAGCCGGTGCATGAGAGGGAGAGAGAGCGAGCGAAAGAGAGAGAGAGAGAGCAAGCGCAGGCTCGCGTGCAGTTGAGAGCGAGTGTGCAGCTGAGCAGGGAACCTGGGTGTTTTTCCCAGTGTTATTCAATGTTTTTACATTTAGTTTACTATTACACTGTGCATTCTATGGTATTATTAACTATTTTTGTGCTTAAAAATCTTTAAAGAAAATATATTTACATAAAGTTTGTACGGTCCGGAACGGATTAATTGTATTTACATACAATCCTACGGGGGAAATTACTTCGGGTCACTTCCAAATCGGGTTACAACCAGAGTTTTGGAACGAATTACGGTCGTGACCCGAGGTTCCACTGTATATGAACCCAAAAGAGTCGCTTATTCACTGTTCAATTGGCAGCCTGCACATTGACTTCTGGTTATATTTCATATCTCAGCAGCATTTTGTACACATACATCCGTAAGTACACATTTGGCTAAGAAAGAACGTTACATTTATAGCAGCCAGAGAGAGCACATTTGCTCTGCAGTCTTCAAATGTATAACTTGTAAATGAAGTCCATCCGCCTATCCTTCCCCATGAAAATCTCAGTCAATTTTTTTGTAAAAGTCCACCTTATTTTCCTTTAGTTTTAAAAATGTTAATCTTCCATTTTGGCTGTGTGTCGTAACAAAAAATAAAAATAAACGGACTGCTGCAGTGCACTTTACTTTCTGATATCGCTAACTTATTGGCGCCTCTGAGTAGAAGAACAGCAGCAACGAGCACCTGTTGGGCTCACATGCACCCCCTTCAGGGCAGCACGGTACTGTCTGCCTCACCTTGTGCCTTTTCACGGCGGTTTTATGTCCGATCAGCAAGAGTAAATATGTCAAACACCTTCATCTATACTAATAAAAGGCAAAGCCCTCACTGACTGACTGACTCATCTCCAACTTCCCGTGTAGGTAGATGGCTGAAATTTGGCATGCTCATTCCTTACAGCTTACTTACAAAAGTTAGACAGGTTTCATTTCAAAATTCTACACGTATCGGTCATAACTGGAACCTACTTACGTACATATATACGACCATAGCCTGCAGCTCGGTCGCTGTGTGAGGCGGAGTTGCTTCCCTCATCGTCACGCCTCCCACGTAATTGAGTGCCTGCCCATATAAGGCCATCCGTCAGCAGCAATCCAATAGACACGCTGCCGCTAAATATTCGCGGGTGAAGGACTGTGCTTATGCAAACGAAGATGAGTTGGTCAGGGATAGAATAGTGTTTGGCACAAACTCAGCGAAAGTGCGAGAGAAACTTTTAAGTGCCGGGTGTGAGCTAACATTAAATAAAGCCGTGGACATCGCAAGATCACATGAGATAGCACAAGCACAGCTGAGAACCTTCGATGCATGTACTCCGAGCGGCTCACGTGAACTGACTGTGAACGCAGTACGCAAACAACAAGCAAGAGCTCCAAAGAGCGCTGAACAAAAAACGCATTACACAATTGAGAAGGCAACAAAAGAATTTGAAGCGAGTGACGCATACAAGCATATTCATAAGTGCAGCTACTGCGGAAACAAAGCACGGTGTAAAGCTTAAGTTTAAATTAAGTTCATAGACACGCTGCCGATGGCGTTTGTCATGCCTACGACGAATATGATATTCGCGAGATACAAGTTTAATGAGAAGATGCGGGGTATAAACGAGACTTTTGATCACTTTGTAACGGAGTTAAAATTGCTGTAACAGAGTTAAAATTTCTGGTGAAGGACTGTGCTTATGCAAACGAAGATGAGATGGTCAGGGATAGAAAAGTGTTTGGCACAAACTCAGCAAAAGTGTGAGAGAAACTTTTAAGTGCCGGGACTGAGCTAACATTAAATAAAGCCGTGGACATCGCAAGATCGCACGAGATAGCACAAGCACAGCTGAGAACCTTCGGTGCATGTACTCCGAGCGGCTCACGTGAACTGACTTTGCAGGACTGGGAAAGGTAAACCTGTGCATGCGGTGTGTGATGTATCAGATAAAGAGGAAGGCGAGCTGCTTATTGATGCAGTAGGAAAGGAACAACCCTCTGAATCTGAACAAGCCTTTGTAGACATATCAATAGGAAAGCAAGGTGTAAAGCTTAAGTTTTAAATTACGTTCATAGACATGCTGCCGCTAAATATTCACAGGCAAATCCACAACTTAATACCGGGAATGCCTGTTAAACATCTTACATTCACGAGTACTGATTTGGGTAGAGAACACATCGATGAATGAAACCTGTTACCTTTACAACAGTTGACAAACACGGAATGTAACTTGAACACAACACATCCTCCAAATACGAACCTGATTGAAAGAAATAATGATAATCAAATCAAATCCTTGATGACAGTAACGGTGAGTTTTATCAGCATTTACAGCTTTCTTTCACCCTCTGCCCCAAATATCCATCCTCAACCCCTTGTGTCGACAAAAGTCAACATCCGCACTAAAAGAGTTAATTTTTTTTTTTTTTTCTTTTCATCATGACCCAGTCTTGCCCTTCTGAGATTCTTCATGACGATCATCAGAATGGGGGCAGAGATTCACAGACGATCATTAGCGACGTTTGGGATTAGGTATCCAGCCTTGGAGATTCAGGGACAATTATTAGAGCGGTGGGGTATCCCCCTTGAAAATTGCCACCAATTGTCAGAGATTTTGGGGTGGTGAATGGGTAAATATCATCGAGGAAGGTCGTCATGGCAGTATTAACCCAGTTCACAAACCATACGCAACCTATTCACATTAAATACAACAGCGACTTGTATCCCACCAGCGACCCTTAGTTTTACAAATTCTGTTGTAGAACAATAAAATGAAAAAACTTCCAAGGGGGTGAAGATTTTTTTAAAGGCACTTGTGAAAGTAAGCAAAGGACAAGTTAATGGAGGATTGGGTTCATGGCAGATACCCTGTTTATGTAGGATGAAAAGCAGACAGCATAAATATTCCGTTTCCACGTGGCAGAACATGGGGTTTGTGTGAGTGTACTTTGTGATATCCTGGTGCTGCAGACATACACAATGGCGCTCCAGATCTCTGACCTGGATAATCAGGCTATAAAATCAGTAAATGGATGGATATTTCCCGTCTTTCTCCCCAGTTCCACGCTTTGTCCGTCTTTCCTCATAACTCTGAGTCAGTTTTCTGAACTACAGCACTGTTTGGTTCTCTTTTGTAATAATTGGGTCTGCGTCCTAGGAGTGTCACTAAGGCCCAGGTCTGTCTGTGCTTGCACTGCATGCCCTTAGATGTTAATGCTGGCGCCCTTATGGTCTGTTTGACTGCTTCAGTATGCTGATCTGGTGTGAATGATGATGATGATGATGAGTCTGCGTTTTTTCAATTGATGCACTCGCTTTTTGTTCCCGTCTCCAATATTTTTCTTTCCTACATGTGTAACTTATTTACATCCGTCTTCATGATGCATATCTGCCTCACACTAATTCCTTCCAGAGTCGTCTCTGTTTATTCAGATGCCTCCAAGGCAGACCTAACAATGCAGCGAATTTAGTGTCATCTATAAATTAAACCAATTTGGGACCACCGGAAGGAGACTCGGAGAAGATAAGAAGTGTTTTTGTAACTTTCCAGCTCCGGTTTATTTTTGCTTATCAGTTGAGGAGCTGTTTTGGGGCTTTACATTTGACATCACCGTGAGTCTCTCTGAGCCACTATAGTGGTGCCTTCTTGGTCAGACTAAAATAACGTCGTTCTGATCTTTCCTCATTTTCCAACTGCTTTGTGTCTCTGTTCTCCTCTTCCTTCTCTCATCTTTGATTAAATATATCTCCAATGCCTGACAATCCTTTTGGCTTGCTTGAATCTAAAGGTAGAGTGTCTGTCCAGTCTGATGTTCTTCAGGAGAGCAGAGGCTCCCTCAAAACTGATAAATAAATATACAGCATTACTTTGTGTTATCCGAGGAAATTTCTAGACCTTTAAGTGTCTTCTCAGTACCTTTGGTAACATCTGTGGTGATCTAAAAATAATAGCACTGCAACGTGGACATACCAATAACTGGGATGGGGGCAGCCTTGATTAAAAGTCTCATTGCTTCTTCATTGTGGTAATGAGCCTGTCAGGCCCTCACTAGTTATAAGACCAGTGTAACACAACCTACAGTGCATCCGGAAAGTATTCATAGCGCATCACTTTTTCCACATTTTGTTATGTTACAGCCTTATTCTTAAATGGATTAAATTCATTTTTTTCCTCAGAATTCTACACACAACACCCCATAATGGCAACGTGAAAAAAGTTTACTTGAGATTTTTGTAAATTTGTTAAAAATAAAAAAACTGAGAAATCACATGTACATAAGTATTCACAGCTTTTGCTCAATACTTTGTCGATGCACCTTTGGCAGCAATTAGAGCCTCAAGTCTGAATATGATGCCACAAGCTTGGCACACCTATCCTTGGCCAGTGTCGCCCATTCATCTTTACAGCACCTCTCAAGCTCCATCAGGTTGGATGGGAAGCGTCGGTGCACAGCCATTTTAAGATCTCTCCAGAGATGTTCAATTGGATTCAAGTCTGGAATCTGGCTGGGCCACTCAAGGACATTCACAGAGTTGTCCTGAAGCTACTCCTTCGATATCTTGGCTATGTGCTTAGGGTCGTTGTCCTGCTGAAAGATGAACCGTCTCCCCAGTCTGAGGTCAAGAGCACTCTGGAGCAGGTTTTCATCCAGGATGTCTCTGTACATTGCTGCAGTCATCTTTCCCTTTATCCTGACTAGTCTCCCAGTTCTTGCCGCTGAAAAACATCCCCACAGCATGATGCTGCCACCACCATGCTTCACTGTAGGGATGGTATTGGCCTGGTGATGGGCGGTGCCTGGTTTCCTCCAAACGTGACGCCTGGCATTCACACCAAAGAGTTCAATCTTTGTCTCATCAGACCAGAGAATTTTGTTACTCATGGTCTGAGAGTCCTTCAGGTGCCTTTTGCCAAACTCTAGGCGGGCTGCCATGTTCCTTTTACTAAGGAGTGGCTTCCGTCTGACCACTCTACCATACAGGCCTGATTGGTGGATCACTGCAGAGATGGTTGTCCTTCTGGTAGGTTCTCCTCTCTCCACAGAGGACCTCTGAAGCTCTGACAGAGTGACCATCGGGTTCTTGGTCACATCCCTGAATAAGGCCCTTCTCCCCCGATTGCTCAGTTTAGAGGGCCGGCCAGCACTAGGAAGAGTCCTGGTGGTTTTTGAACTTCTTCCACTTACGGATGATGGAGGCCACTGTGCTCATTGAGACCTTCAAAGCAGCAGAAATTTTTCTGTAACCTTCCCCAGATTTGTGCCTCGAGACAATCCTGTCTCGGAGGACTACAGACAGTTCCTTTGACTTCATGCTTGGTTTGTGCTCTGACATGAACTGTCAACTGTGGGACCTTCTATAGACAGGTGTGTGCCTTTCCAAATCAGGTCCAATCAACTGAATTTACCACAGGTGGACTCCAATGAAGCTGCAGAAACATCTCAAGGATGATCAGGGGAAACAGGATGCACCTGAGCTCAATTTGGAGCTTCATGGCAAAGGCTGTGAATACTTATGTACATGTGCTTTCTCAATTTTTTTATTTTTAATAAATTTACAAAAATCTCAAGTAAACTTTTTTCACGTTGTCATTATGGGGTGTTGTGTGTAGAATTCTGAGGAAAAAAATGAATTAATCCATTTTGGAATAAGGCTGTAACATAACAAAATGTGGAAAAAGTGATGTGCTGTGAATACTTTACTGATGCACTGTACACTTCGTAAAGTAAAGGCATCTGCCCTTTTTAAACAAAGATTTTAATTTTGCTCCAGCAGGACTATGCTGTGTGACGCCAGCTGCTGGGCATACGCAGGTCCAGGAAAGGCCTACTGGACTTCATATGTGTCCAGTCAAAACAATACAATACATTTTTTTTTTTTTTTTGTAAAGCCCAAAATCACACACGAAGTGCCGCAATGGGCTTTAATAGGCCCTGCCTCTTGACAGTCCCCCAGCCTCGACTGTCTAAGAAGAACAGGAAAAAACTCCAAAAAAAACCCTTGCAGGGAAAGAATGGAAGAAACCTCGGGAAAGGCAGTTCAAAGAGAGGCCCCTTTCCAGGTAGGTTGGGCGTGCAGTGGGTGTCAAAAAGAAAGGGGTCAATACAACACAATATACACAACAGAACAAATCCTCAATACAGTATAAAAATAAAAATTTTTGAATTACAGAGTAGAATTTAACAGTAGATGATATCACATAACATAAAAACATGACCATCACCATTGCCATTCGCCAAGTGAGTGTGAATTGTTAGTTTAAGGCATGCATTATTTCAGTGAAGGGATCCTGAGTTAAAACGACAAAAGTGTAACCGATTATAGCCATTCTGGAGAAAGGGTTGGTGTGTCTGGCTGTATCATGTCGTTTGTGCGCTCATGTGGCCACCAAATAATTTAATAGAGGCCTTGCAGAGTTGTGTGGCGTAGCACACAATCGGAACGTTCAAACATCAGCCGCGATTGGAGGAAGGGAGCAGCATGAAGCAGGATTGGACAACAGTAGCACACCATAGTATAAAAGGCACTTTCCTGCCTGCAGGGGTCATCTTTCTGCCTTTCGACCGAGTAGTGGGAGCGAGTTGGTGACATTGCAGAGCATTCCGTTGTGTAATACAGGTAAAAGTCCGTTAAAATGAAATTTTCATTACAATGAAGTATTTGTATGGTCCCAACAGTTTCCCCATATGACACGAATGTTTGTTTTCTGTGGTTTTCAGTGATACCTTTTGCTTATCGCTCGTCAACATTTGAAGAACACCCACTGGAATTTAACTCATTGTCACCCTCCCATAGAAATGGCAGACATGAAAAAACAACAGTTCACATTAGAAAAAAGAAAAAAAAATCTTTACATTTTTTGGGGCTCTCAATTCTGGCAAAAAGAAAAAAGAAGTTGCCAGTGAATTCAGAATTTCGCCGTGGACACTATCAACTTTCTTGAAAGACCGAGCAAATAAAGAAGAAAAATCTCAGGTTGCAAACGTATGTGAACTGCTGCATTTGAAGACGATGAAAAAGCCGTTTTTATGTGGTTCAGTGATGCTCGTTTAAGAAACGTTCCTATTAACGTGGCACTCATTCAAGAAAATGTGAGGTTTCTAAACTCTCTTGGGACCTCCCCCAACTGGACAACACGCTGGAGAGCGTCCCGAAGTGCGATCACTGGGTCTGTGGAAGACTGTTTATCCATTGCCGGGCCAACGTGGCTCGCCACCAAAGCAAATAGAAAAGATCTCGATGGGTGATGCAAGGAACATTGTAAATGCAGGGCACAGTATAACTTGGCCACAACCCTACCTGACTGCTATGTCTGTGTATAGGAGAGCGGCAGATCCCGCTGCAATAAATAACCCTGCTGTTCCCGTTTCAAGCTGAATAAAGCTGGCAAGGCAGAAGTACTAAGACTTAGCTTCGTGTTCTGTGGCGCTTCACTGCACCGTTGTGAGCCTGATGTTGCCCTGCCCCGGCAATGAACAAACAATCTTCCACAGACGCGGCAATCGCACTTTGGGACGCACTTCAGCGTGAAAACCTCACAATATGAAGAAGAAGAAAAGGATGATTCATCTTCTGATTGATAACTGTGCTGCACACAACATGCTTCCACATTTCGATAATGTTCACGTTGAATTCCTCCCACCCAATTGCACAGCATTGCTTCAGCCATTGGATTTGGCCATCAGTCACACCCTGAAAATGTATCATCGCAAGGAAATGCTGAGAAACGTTCTCATCAGCATAACTTTTAGACAGGAGGAGATTTAAATTAACAATAAAGAAGCTATTGAAATGATTGCAAACGCCTGGACACAAGTTAAAGAAAGCACTATAGTGACAAATAAGGAATGTCATTACTACGAAATGTTCATTTCAACAAAATATTTTATAGGTCCCTGGCAGTTCATTGTAGCGGAATTTTACCTGTAGTTGCTAACGGCTTGCGTCTATTTTTTGGTGGAGGTATTTATATTGATTGGGCTTCGGTGCACTTTTTATTCTTTTTTTGAATAAAAACTTGATTCTTTTTCTCGTACATATTGTTGTGGATTCTTTTTTGGGACTGAATTGTTTTATGTTTGAAGGGACTTCTTAAATACAAATATCAATAGAGGAAGACTGCCATCCATAGTGTGTGTGTGTTTTTCCTTTTGATTTGGGGACATTTTTGGACTGTGTTACAAAGCCCACTTGCCACTTGTTTTCCCTGCACCTGTAAATAAACGTCATCTTTGTGTTGAAAGCTAATATTTTTAGCGGTGGTTCTGTGACTTAAATCTCTCCTGCTTAAATCTCTATGGCAGCATGCATTGTGTAGTTTGGTGTTCATATTCTTACTACACAGGGTGTCATATCTCTAAGCAGAAAATCTGTGGCACATTAACCACTTCTCAACCCAAAAGGCCCTCTGTCACCCATAAACTAATGGGGCTTGAATCTTAATCTCAATGTTAATTGAAAGCTTATGTACCAAAGGTATCACGTCCTAGTGAGCTGAATGACTTCCGGCCTCTCTCTCTTACGTCACATGTGATGAAGACCATGGAGCGGCTGCTGCTTCACCAACTGAGGCTACAGGTCCGCCACCCTCTGCAGTTCGCATACCAGGAAAAGGTGGGATTGGAGGATGCCATCATCTACATGCTACACCGATCCCTCTTCCACTTGGACAGAGGCAGTGGTGCTGTAAGAATTATGTTTCTGGACTTCTCTAGTGCCTTCAACACCATCCAACCTCTGCTCCTTAGGGACAAGCTGACAGAGATGGGAGTAGATTCATACCTGATGCCATGGATCGTGGTCTATCTTACAGACAGACCTCAGTATGTGTGTCTTGGGAACTGCAGGTCTGACATTGTGGTCAGCAACACAGGAGGGCTGCAGGGGACTGTACTTTCTCCGGTCCTGTTCAGCCAACATACATCAGACTTCCAATACAACTCAGAGTCCTGCCACGTGCAAAGGTTCGCTGACGACACTGCTATCATGGGCTGCATCAGGAGTGGGCAGGAGGAGGAGTATAGGAACCTAATCAAGGACTTTGTTAAATGGTGCGACTCAAACCACCTACAATTGAACACCAGCAAAACAAAGGAGCTGGTGGTGGATTTTAGGAGAACCAGGCCCCTCATGGACCCCGTGATCATCAGAGGTGACTGTGCAGAGGGTGCGGACCTATGAATACCTGGGAGTGCAGCTGGATGATAAATTGGACTGGACTACTAATACTGATGCTCTGTGCAAGAGAGGACAGAGCTGACTATACTTCCTTAGAAGGCTGGCGTCTTTCAACATCTGCAATAAGATGCTGCAGATGTTCTATCAGACGGTTGTGGCGAGTGCCCTCTTCTATGCGGTGGTGTGCTGGGGAGGCAGCATAAAGAAGAGGGACGCCTCACGCCTGGACAAACTGGTGAGGAAGGCAGACTCTATTGTAGGCACGGAGCTGGACAGTTTGACATCCGTGGTAGAGCGACGGGCACTGACCAGACTCCTGTCAATCATGGAGAATCCACTGCATCCACTGAACAGGATCATCTCCAGACAGAGGAGCAGCTTCAGCAACAGACTGCTGTCACCGTCCTTCTCCACTGACAGACTGAGGAGACCCCACACTATGCGACTCTTCAATTCCACCCGGGGGAGTAAACGTTCACATTATACAAAGTTATTGTCTGTTATACCTGCATTGTTATCACTCTTTAATTTAATATTGTTTTTATCAGTATGCTGCTGCTGGAGTATGTGAATTTCCCCTTGAGATTAATAAAGTATCTGTCTGTCTATCTACACACCTACCTACACACAAACATAAAAATAACATATCTAATAAACACGTTCAGTACTTAAGCCAGCGCTAAACAAGAACATGGGCTGAGCAGGTGCTCTTCTGGGATGTTATCCAGGCAGTGAGACAAGACTGTGAGTTTGTAGAAGATAGTGAGCCTAAATGGAGACATCCAGGCTTTCCACAGACATCTGAAGAACTAAAGACCTTGGTTAGCCCTGGAATCTTATTCTTACCAAAGAATGGATTTGTCCTGAGTGACCACAGCAAATCCACATAATTGAAAATCGGATGGCAGTTAATAAGAGAGTTAGACAGTCGAATTGTAATTCCCACTACAGTAAACAAATTCTCCGGCTGGGAATACCTCCAATCTGCGGGCATGCAGTGTATACTCAAGACGGAGAGTTCAGAGACGGGCCAGGATGTCAAGAATGCTGCAGCATTAAACGGGGAAAGTTGCCAAGAAACATGGACATCATCATTTGGATCTTTCACAATATTGTGTGTACCTCATAATTTTAATTCTTTATCATTTTCATGTCTTCTGACAACATTTGAGCGAAGTAAAATTCTGAGCGTGACAGAATTCTGTCTGGATGCTGCACATGTCTTGCCAAACTGGGCATTTCATAGTCGGGCAGAGGGACGGTCAGTCCTTAAAGTGGTTCTGAAGAAAATACATTTTTACAAAATCAATATACAGTGGGTTCCGAAAATATCCAGACTACTGTAACGGCCGACCCAAACGTCCAGAATGGCAGCTACACCACCAAGACCCGCGGCCTGGCAAACTGAGGGATCGTTAGACCATACAAGCGCTACTTCTTCCAAATCACTTCCCCCAATCGAATAAACAAGCAAAAAGGCAAACGGTATGTAGAATAATAATGTAAGAGCCATTTGCTAGTTACATAAGATACATAAATGCTTTACTAAATGTTAGTGCATAATCTATGGGAGGTTCCTATAACCCCCAGAAGTTGAATTGAATTGGTATATTCTAACTATTTCTAGCTTATCTGACCAAACATTATTCTCAATTAATGATCAGCCTTGCCATATGTAAGGTGTAGAGGGCACATGCTTTTAAACCGCACCTTTCGTACCTTGTGTGCATGTTTTGTGTGCCAAGTAACATGTAAGACAAAGCACTTAATCGAAAGTGCTGCGCTGTATGTTTTAATGTATACAGAAGAAGAAGTTAAGAATCCTTAAGTATAGAAACAACTAAAGTTTTACAAGAAAAGCTTAGTTTAGAGGAGATACTTTTTTTTTTTTTTGCCATTTATTCTACGTGTGTAACAACTTTTTTCTTTATTCTTGTGTGGATTGTTTGCTTTGAATTTTCACTAAATATTTTAAAACAAACTTTTGGACTGAGAGATTTCTTTCGGCATGCATTTTACCCGTGCTTGAACTCGCCTTACACTCCTGCAGCTACAAATAAGGTGAATATATATTAATAAAAAGAAATGAAACAAATTCCATATGATATATATTTCACCCACCCCCCAAAACCAGCCCCAACATATCACACAACCCCAAAAGTGAATGATGGTATGTAATAATAATAAGGTGCAGCAATAAATATACAATACAAACACTCCCTTGTCCCTACACTGAAAAAGATTAAACGGAAGATGATTTAATGAGAGTGAACCTTGTCCGGCTGGAGAGTGTCCCACGGTAGTTAACACACAGATGAAATGGTTGTTTACTCCTTCCCTAAATGACAAAACAGTCTCACCGTGCTGTCCTCGGCGTGTCGGTATGGTCCAGAACCCCGGGGTTTGAGTAGCTGTGGTGATGTAGTTAAATGTCTGGCATCGAAAGGAGTAAGCGAGAAAAGGCTATAAATTCTGTATCAACGTTCCTTCTTTGGTGAAGTGTCCGGGTTGTAACTGTTGTTTTTGGTTTTTCTTTCATCCTCTTGTTTATATAGAAATGACCCAGATGGAATTGATGAGTGGACAGGGATAATTACCTCGAGGGGTCACAGTTTCACAGCGCTCTCCTTCCCTCTGTGTTATCAAGGGGAAAACATTTAAACGGACACAACTGACTATTTAAACAGGACAACGCTATAAAAGACTCGACCCTTAAGATGCCCCCGTTCATGTAGCACCGCTACAACTTTACTTTTGCATTCTTTGTTGTGTTGAACTGTACATTAGGTTTAATTTTAAATGGATAAGTTTGCCGTTTTTGCCCTGAAATGTGGTAAAGAAGGAAATGAAGGCCTTGGAGGCATCGTTTGGATCTTCTAAAGTAAATGATTGTGATTCCGGTCGAGTACACAGGCCTAGACTTAAATATGCAGAATTTGGGTGGCCGGAGGCCTCCTTTATAAATCCTGCCGCTTACATGGGAGCTTCCATCCATTTTCCAACCCGTTGAATCCGAACACAGGGTCACGGGGGGTCTGCTGGAGTCAATCCAGCCAACACAGGGCGCAAGGCAGGAACCAATCCCAGGCAGGGCGCCAACCCACCGCAGGACACACACACACCAAGCACACATTTGGGACAATTTAGAATCGCCAATCCACCTAACCTGCATGTCTTTGGACGGTGGGAGGAAACCCACACAGACACGGGGAGAACATGCAAACTCCACGCAGGAAAGACCCGGGAAGCGAACCCAGGTCTCCTTACTGCGAGGCAGCAGCGCTACCCACTGTGCCACCGTGCCGCTACAAGGGAACTTGCGTATATATATTTTAAATCTTTTTGTGTGTGCACAACTTCCCACACAAACGACAGGATTTATCAACAACAACAACATTTATTTCTTTTGCCCATTTTCATACAAATGATGGAGCTCAAAGTGCTTTACATGATGAAGAAAGTGAAAAAAGACAAAATAAGAATTAAAATTAGGGAACACTAATTAACATAGCATAAAAGTAAGGTCTGATGGCCAGGGAGGACAGAAAAAACAAAAAAACTCCAGACGGCTGGAGGAAAAAAAATAAAATCTGCAGGGATTCTGAGGCCACGAGACCACCCAGCCCCCTCTAGGCATTCTACCTAACATCTCCACCAGTCCTCATTGTATTCAGGGTTCACATGGAAGAACTTGATGATGACGGTCACGTGGACTTCTGGCCTATAATCCATCAATGTAGGGACATCACGGTGCTTTGATCAGGTGGTGATCAGGTGGTGGTGGCACAGATCGGCCACCACAGAAAACTGGAAAAACAATAGAAGAGAAAGTAGGGGTTAGTAGGGATTACGAAGCCACCTGGAATAATAATATAATAATACATTTTATTTATACAAGGGCCCTTTCTAAGCACTCAAAGACACCGAACAAACAATGTGGCAGTCATTATGGTGCACCAGGAGGAACCAGCATAGGGTCTGACAATGGGTCCAAGGATTTCATCCCGATACCTAATGGCAGTCAAGGTGCTGTTTTCTAGTCTGAAGAGGTCTGTGCATCCCTCCGTGGATATTCCTCCCCAGACTGACCAACACTGAACCCCCACCAAACCAGTCATGCTGAACAATGTTACAGGCAGCATAACGTTCTCCACGGCTTCTCCAGACACTTTCACATCTGTCACTTGTGCTCAGGGTGAACCTTGTCTCATCTGTGAAAAGCACAGAGTGCCTGCTAATTCTGGTATTCTATGGCAAATGCCAATCGAGCTCCACAGTGCCCGCTAGAGGACGTCGGGCCCTTAGGCCACCCACATGAAGTCTGTTTCTGATTGTTTGGTCAGAGACATTCACACCAGTGGCCGGCCTGCTGGAGGTCATTTTGTGGGCTCTGGCAGTGCTCATCCAGTTGCCCTAAGGAGCAGATAGCGGTGAGACCTGCTGATGGGTTAAGGACCTTCTACGAGGGGCCCTGTCCAGCTCTCCTAGAGTCACTGCCTGTCTGTCTCCTGGAATCTCCTCCATGCCCTTGAGACTGTGCTGGGAGACACAGAAAACCTTCTGGCATTGCCACGTATTGATGTGCCATCCTAGAGAAGTTGGACCACCTGTGCCACCTCTGTAGGGTCCAGGTGTGGCCTCATGCTACCAGTAGTGACACAAATACAAAACGAGTGACAAAACAGATGAGGAGGGAAAAATGTCAGTGGCCTCCCTCCAGCTGTTAACCCATTCATTCCTGTTTTGGGGGTCGTCTCATTGTTGCCCCCCTCTAGTACACCAAAGCAGCTGAAACTGATGAACAAGCCCCTCTGCTACTTAACTGACCACATCAATAGCCCAAAAGTTTCATTTACTTGATGCTATACTCGGATTACAGAGTGTGCCTTTCATTTTTTTGAGCAGTATACTTCAATCGTGTTGATTGTTTCTTAAAACTGAATTCTTCATTTATGTGCTACCGTGGTTGAACCAACATCAAATTCATCTCTTTGGCCCGTGTATTCCATGTGCTTTGCACTAATACAGCCTGCTCATGATATGTTAGTCTTTCGTGTATATTTTATTCCTACCTATTATTGTGTTCTTAAGAATGACATCTGAACGCTTTGAAATCACTGCAGGTTTCTGTTTTGTCCTGCACCTCCTGACTCACCGGTAGGAGAAAAAACCCCGCAACTGAGTACGTAAGATTGTCTTCTGGGGAGTCTGGGAAAGGCATCTGGACAGGCAGCCACTATTACCTGGAACATGTAATGCCAAAATCGCTACCATTCAATACTTTTTTGTGAGGTTCCACCTATTTTTGCCCATCTTGACCCGAAAAACCTTCATTTTTAGGCTATTTTGGACTAGATTTTGTGCAGGGTATTATGCCCATATGATGGTGAGGAAACTAAGAGGTGTCCTCGGCAAAAATGATCAGAAGAAATTGAATTTTGGTTTGTTAAGTTTGACTTGATTGTATGGAATGTTATTTGCTTCAAATTAAAATCAATAAAAATATATATTTAAAAAAAAAAAAAAAAGATGTGCAGGTGACATCAAGTAACCTCAGGGGTTCACTCCCAAAATGAGATACAAGGGGTCAAAGGTTACCCCTTTTCACAAAGTAATACAGGGGATCGATTATGTAGTCATTTGAAGTGTCATTTTATGCTATTTTGAGGTTACTGATCATAAATATGATAACATTTTTGATATTTGATTCTGTTACTGTTGGTCCTAGTCCTCTAAGAGCCACGCCCAGAAAGTTTAAAAGCAGCAAATTTCAAACATAAGCACGTATCATTTATGACTATTTCAATGTCACTGATTACGAATAAGAGGTTATTTTACTGTTGCATATTTATTTTGGGTTCTTAAGGCTCATTTATACTTCACGCTCAGAAGGCGTACGGGCACACATTTCCAGCATTCATTTGACGCGTCCTCTGAGCAGGTCCTCAGAAATGAACGTGACGCATGCGCGAGTTGCAGTACCAGCAAAAGGTCTGGGGGCACAGTGTGATAAAAGTTGGAATGTGACGTCAGAGTCTCTATTTACTATCTACACGTGACAGAAAGCCTCTAGTGGATCCTACGGGATCGGTGTGTGCACTTTAATGAACGGTTCGATGTGGTGAAGCAAAATGCCAACATACAGATGCATTCGTGGTGCTTTTATATTTAAGCGTCGCATATTCCAAAATGTAATGACACGATACGTTTTAAAAGTCTCACATACCATTTTCTGTGCTGTCATTTTTTTTTTTTTTTGGCAACATAATGTACAGCACTGTATTTGAGCCACTGAGAAAAAATATTAAGGACATGGTGAAAAGGTGTAGTTTGGGATTTCCAGTCATCCCAGTTATTAATCGCTGCAAACTTCTAGGGCTTCCTCCTGACCTGCCGGCAGCGGCAAACATCACCACACAGAACACATTACATTTCTGATATATGAACTCTCTGCACGTTTAGAATCCTTAGATTTATACTTCATATCACTTTCATGATGAAATGCATTAAAGAACAGTGGTACCCCGGTGTACGTCCTTAATCCATTTCAGATCCTTTGACTTATACCAAACTGGACGTATACCAAACGAATTTTGCCCATAAGAAATAAAGGGAAAATGATTAATCTGTTCCCATGGAAAAAAAATCCTATTGTTATTGGCATATTATACATTGATGGGGTTGTAAAAAATATTTTAAACACTGCTTAATACTAAAATACATAAATACAAAAACAATTAGATGAAATAAGTGAAAATTTAACCTCACTTTTTAATAACGTCTTTGTTTTTCACAATCGTAGATACCGTCCTTCTCGGTATACGATATGCTGCAGCCAAGTCCTGGATACGTATGCCACCTTCATACTTATCAACAATCAATTCAAATTTACGCGAAAAAACACAAAATCACGTGAAAATTCACATAGAGTTATAGCGCGGGTTGTTCACGGAATGCTAGCAACTGGCATACTGACGCTCGTGGGCAGTCGTGGCTTTGTCTCGAGAGAGGTAAACAAGGGTAGCGCATGGTGTTCTAGCACACGAGTCGTATTCCAAACAAAGCTTGTACACCAAGCAAACTTTTTCTCGTCCAAACAGGATGTATACCAAGTTGGACTTATTCCAAAGTGGACATATACCAAGGTACCACTGTATGTATGTTATATTTTACATATAAATCATTAATTTCGTTTAAATAATGAATACTGTTAGCAATTACACACATGGAGGTGACACGGTGGCGGAGCGGTGGCATTGCTGTCTTGCAGGGAGTCACGTTGCTGGTATTCCCTACCTGGAGTCTGCGTGTTTTCCTGCTGGGTTTCCACAGTGTGCTCCGGTATCCTTCCAAAGATATGCAGATTTGGTGATGCTAAAATAACACGTGTGTGTGTGTGTGTGTGTGTGCGCTTGTATTCACCTTGCCATGAGCTGATGCCCGTCCAGGGATTGTTTCTGCCTCGTGCCCAATGCTAGCTGGAATGGACACATCCCTGGACTGATGGATTTAATCATTAAACATCCTTTTCAGAGATATTGTGGTAAGGTGTCATCGGAATTTAATGGCAGTTCCAGGCAATTCACAAAGCCGAACCTGTTCTCACCGTGATGATATCTCGCACTGCCACCTGGAGGATTCTTCCCGATTTGCGTGAACAGTAAAATGCTTGCGAAGCAGGAGCGTCCGCTGGAGCATGTGTCGCGTCACATGAAGTATAAACCTGGCCTTAGAGTCTGCTGTGACCGTGGACATACTGTGAGAGAGCCAACAAGAATAGCTGGGGCATCGGCCAGACTACCCCATTCAATTATGGACGTTGAGCCAAAAAAAAAAAAAAACCTGTTTAAAAATTTGTGCGCACAGGAATTAATCTTAAGTACAGCCAAAGACACCAACTAAAGGTGTCATACAAGGCATCATTAGTGAAAGTTCTGTCTCCTTTGTCTGTGGGTTCCAGAATGAGCCGCCATCTTCTGGGGAGTCGCCAGTTTTTATTGAGTCCAACCCAGAAGGGGGTGGGCGGAGCCATCTTGGGGCTGTCTACTAGAACTGCAGGTGATAAAGAAGACCATATTAGTGACAGGGTCCCCTCTGATCACAGGGTGGTTCTGCTTACCTCAATAGAGCCAGGAAGATGATCTCCAGGTGCACATGAGTGATGCAATGTTTTCGAAGATACTTTTGTCATTGGCCATTTAGTTGTATATGTCTTGCTATATATTATTTTAGTTTTTTGAAATCAAAAAGGCGGAAACGAGTATGACAGTGGTTACTGCATGATGAATTTCAGGAAATTTGATGGTGACATCAGAAAATCAGCATGTGAGGCTGCTCACACAACAGGAAAGCTGACTGAGTTTCGCGACATGATGGGAATTCTTCAGATAGTACAACAATCCCATCCTAAGATGGAATCATGTATCACAACTCCTTTCATAAGGCCCAAGAAACAATGACCAACGAAGGTGAAATTCGGAGTGACTCACAAAATCGGTCGTCGACGGCGAATCTGCCTTAAAATCATGCCAAAATCGCACAGTGTATTCATGGCTTAGGCAGGACAACTTTCCCATAGCTCATTTCCCAACATAAAACTGTTATATCTGTGCAGTAAATGCTTCTTATTGGACACACTTAAAAATTGACATTATGCAATACTGAGTTTACACGTATGACATGTTTTTATTGCCTTTTTTTCATTCAGATTTACCTTTAAAGGATAACGAGAAGTGCCATTGGTCTACATACATCTCTGGGATGTGCCTCACACTGTACTGCAAAGATAAAGAGGCCTGTAAGAATTTAACTTCAGATGATATCAAACAGATCCAAAGTGAGTATGAGTGGCAAAGCATATTTTAGATCATTGCTTCCTTAAGGTCTGCTCTGTTGAAATACTTCTTTGTGTTGTTTTTAAATTATAATTGTCCATATTTTCATGTAATTTCTATTATGTTTGTAATTCATTCCTTCCATTTATATGTGTTGATATTCCTTGTGCTTTGTGGGTGGTGCCCTAGGAGGCGGGCCCACCCTGACAATAGCCCTCCTAAGCCCGCCCTCTAGCTACAGGTATTTACCCAGAGCAGAGAAGGCTCTGTATAGGACAGGGGTGTCCAACTCCAGTCCTGGTGGGCCGCAATGGCTACAGGTTTTCATTCTAACCACCTTCTTAATTAGTGACCTACACTTGGGTCATCCTCAAAACTTTTGGCCATGACTGTATTGTATAGTGTTTTTTTTTTTTTCTTTTTCTATCCATATCATAGTACCTTTCCTGTTTCTCTATCTACCATTTAGTACCTTTCACTTCTTTCTGTCGATTGTATTTGTCCTATAAGTTTATATCTTTGCTTTTTATGTTTCTGTTGCTGTGCTGTATGCATCACAATTTCCCCTTGGGAATAATAATTTATCTAGTTAAATTTGCAAGTTTCTAGTCATCCGGTCCACCTCAAGTGACTGTTGGAATATCGATAAGAAAAGGCTATGAATAACATCCTTTATTTCTTTCAGTGCAAAGATATAAAAATAATCTCGTCGTGTCCAGGATTTGGTTTAATTCTCAGCCTATTGAGTGCCTGAAGCACATGTGACCTTTCTGTATTCAAGTCCGTAAATTGAGAGGTTGTTTTTATTTTAGCAATAACTAGTTAATAAGTTGTGAATTTCCCCTTGGGATTATCTATCTATCTATCTATCTATCTATCTATCTATCTATCTATCTAT
>JANRMT010062810.1:6663065-6690466 GCA_026402145.1 Polypterus bichir lapradei
GAGACGACAGCCGCCCCTACCACCAAGGAGACGACAGCCGCCCCTACAACCAAGAAGACGACAGCCGCCCCTACAACCAAGAAGACGACAGCCGCCCCTACCACCAAGGAGACAACGACCAAAACAGCCGCCCCTACCATCAAGGAGACGACGGCCGCCAAGGAGACAACAGCCACCCCTGCCACCAAGGAGACGACGACCAAAACAGCCACCCTTACCACCAAGGAACCAACGGCCACTCCATCTACCAAGAAAACCGTGCTTACCACTGAAAAGATATTGCCATCAATCATGACTTCGGCTGTACCAAATAATTTAAGAACCTCGGAAGCGACAGGCCAGCCTAAAATAGTCTCTAAAGTCATTCCTGAAGCAACCACAGGAATAAGAAAGCCTGTAGAGGATAAAGGTGGCTCTCTGTCAGTGGGGCCTCTGGCTAGCCAAGTGGTGGACACTGGCTCTCTTCTTGCAGTGTTCCTCTTTGGCCTTCTTTTCTTTCTCGTTAGTGTCGGCCTTTTCATTTCACAAGCTTACGAAAGTTACAAAAAGAAGGATTATACACAAGTGGACTACTTAATTAATGGTATGTATGTGGATTCTGGAGTGTGAGTGCCAGGCAGAAGCCTTGAACAATGACCAAAAGCAGACTCCGGCCAGGGTGCTCATTGTGATCACAGTTTTCCTTGTGCTTCCATACTCGGAGTCTCTGAAGCCTGGGACAGTCCCCTTGGGATTGTCCACTTCCTTGCATAAGCCATACCGTTTTTTTTTTTTTTTTTTTTTTTTTTTTTTCTAATAACTTAAATAAATTTTGCATTATTGACATACAATGGGACATATGGTAACTTGCACACGGATTATTTTTTCCGAAGCCTTTTCACAAAAGGAAGATGTTGCTCTTATGTGATTTGCATTTAAAGCGTTAAAATGAATTAACTTTGTCAATTTACGTATTTGCAGGAACTTCAAGACCGTAAACTAACGTGCCAACTGCAGTAAGTCGCCAAGGGTTTGTTACTGAAAAAATTAATAATGGTAAAATACATTGTATTTTGCAATAAAAAGATAACAAATGTGCCAGATGCCCGTGTTCTTTGTTTAATGCTTAACTCCTTAGTTGCTCCGTTCAGTCCATGGTAGGCTTTTGTTCCAACCGATGGCTGACATTAATTAAAGCCCAGTCCTAACTAAATATGCTGTCATTTATCATTTCTGACCTTTGTTGTGTCAATCCAGAAATGACCAGCAGTGTTGATTTATTTTTAAAAGTTATCCAGTAAGAAGGACTAAGCTATGTTGATCTTTGCAAGACGGCTGTTTATTGACTCTGGAGCAAGACTGAGAGATTACATTAGGACAGTCTGGACGAGAACAGGCCATTCAGCCCAGCAAAGCTTACTGTCCCTATCTGCTAAAATAGCATCAAGTAGAGTTTTGAAAGTCCCTAAAGTTCTACTGTCCACTATACTACTTGGTCACTTATTGTGTATGTGTGTCGGTCTCTATGTGAAGAAAAACTTCCTTATGTTTGTGCGACATTTAACAAGTTTCCAGCTGTGTCCGCATGTTCTTGATGAACTCCTTTTAAAGTCTGTCTCGATCCGATGGACTAATTCCCCTAATAGTTTTAAATACTTCATTCAGGTCTCCTCTTAAAGATCTGCTTTTGTTTAATCTGTAAAGGCTCCGCTGCTTTAATCTTTCCTTATAACTCATCTGAATCAGCATAGATAGAATTCTTTATTGTCGTTATTCATAAACATAACAAATTTTTTTGTTGGTAGGACTCGGCTTCAAGGCAGAATACTTAAAATACACAATACACTATAAATAATAAAATAAACATAATAAGTATAAAAGACTGCAGCAATAAAACATCATCAAGTCTAGACTTTTCCTGAGGTAGTACGCCTGCAGAGACCAATGATCTGTGTGCGTGGGTCTGCAGGGGAGGATTACGAGGGAAAGTGCGCGTGCATGTCTACAGAGGGGCAGGTTAGGTGTAGATGTGTGTGTGTATCAGCAGGGGCAGATGGACTTCACAGCTCTGGGGAAAAAGCTGTCTTTCAGTCTGCTGGTACGTGTTTTTATGTTTCTGTACCGCTTTCCCGAAGGCAGTGGTACAAACAATCCATTTCCCAGATGGGTGAGATCCATAGCTATGCATTTGGCCCTCTTCTGCACCCTTCCAGCATATACAGAGTCCAGGTCTAGGAGAGGACTTTCCACGATCCCCTGTGCTGTTCTCGCCACCCGTGCCAAGTCCTTCCTGTCCTGTGCTGCCGTACCACACTGTCATACTGTGACAGAGAATGCTTTCTATAGTGGATCTGTAGAAGTTTGTGAGCAGCTGAGAAGAGAATCCAACACATCTCATCTTTCTGAGAAAGAAGAGTCTTTGTTGGGCCTTCTTTACCAGGTGAGATGTGTTCAAAGACCATGTCAGATCCGATGTGATGTGGATACCCAAGAACTTGATATTGTCCACACACATTACAGCCTCCTCATGTATGAATATAGGAGCATGTTCTCTTCTTCTGGACCTCCTATAGTCCACAATGACCTCTTTGGTCTTGCTGGTGTTCAAGATGAGGTTGTTGGCTGAGCACCATAGTGCTAGGTGTTGTATCTACTCCCCTCTGTAATGAGTCTCATCATTGTCTGATATGAGACCCACCACGGTCATATCATCCGCAAACTTCACAACCATATTTGTGTCATGGATGGCAGAGCTCCTGGAGTATGGGATACCGGACCCCCTGATAAGGGCTGTTCGGTCCCTGTACAACCGATGTCAGAGCTTGGTCCGCATTCCCGGCAGTAAGTCAAACCCGTTTCCAGTGAGAGTTGAACTCCGCCAGGGCTGCCCTTTGTCACCGATTCTGCTCATAACTTTTATGGACAGAATTTCTATGCGTAGCCAGGGCGTTTAGGGGGTCCAGTTTGGTGGACTCAGGATTGGGTCACTGCTTTTTGCATATGATGTTGTCCTGTTTGCTTCATCAGGCCATGATCTTCAGCTCTCTCTGGATCGGTTCGCAGCTGAGTGTGAAGCAGCTGGGATGGGAATCGGCACCTCCAAATCCGAGACCATGGTCCTCAGCCGGAAAAAGGTGGAGTGCCCTCTCAGGGTTGGTAGCGAGATTCTGCCCCAAGTGGAGGAGTTCAAGTATCTCGAGGTTCACGAGTGAGGGAAGAATGGAGCGTGAGATCGAGAGGCGGATCGGTGCGGCGTCCACAGTGATGCGGGCTCTGCATCGGTCTGTCGTGGTGAAAAAGGAGCTGAGCTGTAAGGCAAAGCTCTCAATTTACCAGTCCATCTACAGTCCTACCCTCACCTATGGTCATGAGCTATGGGTAGTGACTGAAAGAACGAGATCGCGAATACAAGCGGCTAAAATGAGTTTCTTCCACAGGGTGTCTGGGCTTTCCCTTAAAGATATGGTGAGAAGCTCGGTCATCCGGGAGGGGCTTAGAGTAGAGAGGAGTCAGATGAGGTGGCTCGGCCATCTGATCAGGATGCCTCCTGGACGCCTCCCTGGCGAGGTGTTCCGGGCACGTCTAACCGGGAGCATGCCCCGGGGAAGACCCAGGACACGATGGAGGGACTATGTCTCGGATAAGCGGAAGAGGATGGATGGATGGCAGAGCAATCATGCGTAAATAACGTGAAGAGTGCTGGGCTGAGCACACAACCCTGTGGCGTGCCTGTGTTCAGAACCATTGTGGCTGAAGTACGATCTCCAGTTCTAACCACCTGAGGCCTGTTGGTGAGAAAGTCCCTGATCCAGAGACACACACGATGTGGACAGACCCAGATTATGAAGCTTTTGTACCAGTTTGTCTGGGATTACAGTGTTAAACGCTGAACTAAAATTGATGAATAGCATCCTAACATAAGTGTTGGGGCACTGCAGATGAGTCGGGGCTGTGTGAAGTACTATTGAGACGGCATCCTCGGTCGATCTGTTCCTCCTGTAGGCAAACTGATGGTTGTCAAATCCAGCAGGGATTGCATCCTTGATGTACTTTAGGAGGATTCTCTCAAAGCACTTCTTTATTACTAGGGTCAGAGTCACAGGGTGGTAATCGTTAAGGCAGGTGACCGCCGATTTTTTTAGGCACTGGCACAATAGTGGAGGATTT
This sequence comes from Polypterus bichir lapradei, assembly GCA_026402145.1. NCBI lineage: Eukaryota > Metazoa > Chordata > Cladistia > Polypteriformes > Polypteridae > Polypterus > Polypterus bichir. Next base: position 6,667,212 of record JANRMT010062810.1, read on the forward strand.
GAGGCAGACAGGGACCATTGCAAGTTGTAGAGAAAGGTTGAAAATGTGCAGCAAGACTCCTGCCAATTGATCAGCACATATCTTCAGGGTCTTACCCGACACCCTGTCCTATCCTGCAGCTTTGTTGGTGTTGATCCTCCTCAGGATGGACCTCACTTGGTGTAGTTGCAGGACTGTAGGCTGATGCTGCTCCTCCAGCCAAGGGAGATTTCTTGCTCTTCTCTGGACTTTTTCCAGCACCTATATGTCCCTTTTTGTAGCCTGGAGACCAAAACTGCACACAGGACTCCAGATGAGGCCTCACTAGTGTGTTATAAAGCTTCAGCATAAACTCCAGTGACTTGTACTACACACACATGAAGGCGCTATATAACCTGACAGTCTGTTAGCCTTCTTAATGGCTTCTAGACACTGTCTGGCAATTGATAGTGTCGAGTCTACTATGGCTCTTAAATCCTTCTCATAAGGCGGACTCTCGATTTTACAGACCACCCATTGTGTATTCAAACCTCACATTTTTTACTTCCTATGTGTAATTCTTTACATTTACTGACATTAAATTTCGTCCACAAATCTGACCAAACCTTTATGCTGTCCTGGTTCCTCTGATTCTCGATTATCTGCCAGTGCACCTAGCCTGGAATCATCTCTAAACTTAACCAGCTTGTTACTTTTATTCCTGTCCAAATCATTTATAGATATTAAAAATAGCGGTGCCTCCAGCACTGCCCCCTGCTGGTCACCACTCTTAACATTGGCCAATTCTGATGAGGTTCCTCACACCATCACCCTCTGCTTCCTGTGTCTGAGCCAATTCTCCACCCATCGACACACCACACCATGAACTCTTCCTTCTTGTAATTTGATACCCACCCTCTCATGTGGCACCTTATCAAATGCTTTCTGAAAGTCCAGATCAATAATCTCATCTGCTCCACTTTGATCGTATCCTTTTGTTGCCTCCTCATAGAATTCCAGCCTGTTAGTAAAACACGACCTCCCTCTTCTGAGCCCACACTGACTGTTCAGAATACCTCCTGTCCTTGCCAGGTGTTGCTCAATCTTCTCCTTAATAATTCCTTCCATTAATTTTCCTGTGATGCACGTTAAGCTTACTGGCCTACTGTTGCTTGGATCTGCCCGGTCACCCTTTTTATATAACAGGATCATATTTGCTATTTCCCAGTCCTTTGAAATTTCCTCAGTGCAAAGTGACTTTGCCAATAGTTTCTATCAGTACTCGATGACTTCCTTCCGAAATCAAGGGTAAGTGTTATCGGGTCCTGGTGATTTGTTTCATTTCAGCCTATTTAATCCACACCACTCTTCTCTCTCTACAATTTCCAAATCACTCAGCACCTCCTTAGTAGTCCCTGTTACTGCTGGAGGTTATTCACTTCCTCACATGTGGAGACCTCAGAAAAATGTAATGTTTAGAGTATCCGCTATTTCACTGTCTGTATTTTTTAATCTCCCTTTACTATTCCCGATGCACTTCCTCCTCCTTGACTGATGGGGTGGGCAGATTCAGTCCTGGAGGGCTGCAGTGAGCTGCAGGTTTTTGTTCCAACCCAGTTGCTTAATAATAAGCCGTTATTGCTCAAGTAACACTTCTGCTTCACTTTAGTGGTCTCGCTCGTTAAGTTTTTGATCCCTTATTGCTTATTTTAGTCTTAAACAGCTGTAGTCTCGGTTTTTAATTGCTCCTTATTAGCAACAAGATGCAACTGACAAAAGAAACCAGCATTTCTCCATTTAGCTTGTTGCCATTTACACCTCTGTGTGGATTTATCATGCACTGTTGGGTTTAATTAAATACTTGGAAGGAAAGTGCAGAGAAAAAAGTGAAGCACTGAGAATAACTCGTCTGTTTTAGACTTCAAATGATTTGGATGATATCCTTAAAAACGAAAAAAAAAATCTAGGATATGAGAATGAGCTGACATGGCAGAGTTAAAGCACTAACAAGCCGTGAAATTAAATAATTAACAAAGATTGGTTTTTAATTAAGCAACTGGGTTGGAACAAAAACCTGCAACCACTGCGGCCCTCCAGGACTGAATCTGCCCACCCGTGTAATTTCCTACCAAAAAGATTAAACGCAGTTGGTGTTCTTTATTAACTCTTTACGGGCTGATGTCGACTTTTGTCAAAAGGAGGTGTTGACGATGGTAATCAGCTGTAAACTGGGACAAAACCAACCGTTATGTTTTAGTCGGACTCTTGTTGCAAGAAGGAAAGTTAGCTTCACTGGTTTGACCGAGATTTCCTGCGCTTCCGTAAGTAGTAAGGCGCAAAAATGGCACTGACACATAATGGCGAGAGATTAAGGCGAACGCGTAAAGCAAAGTACTCCGTGGATGAAATTTTGCCTATTATCTCTGAACTGGACTATGACTTGCTGGACTCCGATTTTGATACGAGCGATCGAAAACGAATGTGAGGTTCCAGCTTCAGCTGACTGGTCCCCAGTTAATCGTGGTGCTAAACAGGTTTGTGTAGCTGACACGCCTACAGCACTGTGCCCTAGGAGGACTGCCACTTAACAATGGTAGGATTTGCAATGCACTGCGATCGTGACCGCTGCCGCCGCCGCCCCAGCCACAAGAAGACAGCCTGGCAGCAAGCCTGCCGCACATTCTTGGCAAACTGGCAGCAACAGATGCTTTATGTTGATTTCTGTGTGAAACCATTGCTTTTCAGAAACTGTTTTTTGGAAAAAATATTCAGCCCTCAAAGAGATAATTTTACACTTTACCGAGTTTTTGGGACTTATTGGTGGTTAATGTTGGAGTTTCTGTGGTCGGGGAATGTGATTAAGCCATTTTTTTTCACCTTGCCTTGGGTCCCAAGTTATAATTTTTTGTAGCATTTTATTGCAGTGCCATTTTGTAATGTTTGCATTGGCCATTGGCGAAGCAACCTCTCAAAAGTCCCCAGTGTGACCCTTTAAAAGGGTTATTTTTGCACTGTTCTGGTATCCGTGTTTTGCATAAAACTAAAGCAACAACATTTATTTGTAGAGCACATTTTTATACCAATAATGTAGCTCAAAGTGAAAGAGAAAAAAAAGACAAAGTAAGAATTCAAATCAGAGAACACTAATTAACATAGAATAAGAGTCAGGGTGGACAGAAAAAAAAATAAAAACTCCGGATGGCTGGAGAAAAAATAAAATCTGCAGGGGTTCAGACGCCACGAGACCACCCAGCCCTCTCTAGGCATTCTACCTAACATAAATGACCTCAGTGAGTCCTCATTGTAATCAGGGTTCACATGGAAGGACTTGATGATGACGGTCACATGGACTTCTGGCCTTTAATCCATCAATGTAGGGACATCTTGGTGCTTTGATCAGGTGGTGATGGCGCAGATCGCAACCACAGAAAACCAGAAAAAGAACTTGTTGTGTACTCCTATGTATTTTTATTCTTTCTTCTTTCAGATATTCTTTCCAGTTTATGATTCTGGTTCTTGTCTGACGTTTTCTGGCCTGGCAAAAAATCGCTCTGTCTCTTTGGTTTTGATCCTGGCACGTACTCAGATTTGTTGTCATTTCATCTTCAGGTCCCGAAAATAAAAAAAAAAACCATTCTGCTATGGCAGAAGAGTCTGGAAGATCAAAAAGTCAAACCGTTAACGTTGTGATAATGAATTCACTAATCGGAACTCGAAGACCTGTAACAAAAGTTAATATTTGTATATATCATAAAGGAATTAATTTGTAGATATCTGCGCCTAAATCATGGGTTTTGTTGTCAATTTCAGATACGGAGCAAACTCCCTGTCTCTGAAATGGCAGTACTCATAATGCATCAAGGGTGACGTCCTGGCATAACTGAATATTTTTCAGTTGTTCAGTCTACCATAAAATGAAAAATGTTTTGTTTTTGGTTGATAGATTAATGTCTACTTTGAATCCTTGTGATTCAAACCCCCTGAATATGAGGGTGAATCAATAATTATCAGCACCTTTGTGTAGAGAAAAGCCAAGCAAAATGACACCTTTTATTGGCTAACTAAAAAGAGTACAATATGTAAGCTTTCGAGGCAACTCAGGCCCCTTCAGGCAAGATTACATAAGAGTTGCCTCGAAAGCTTACATATTGTAATCTTTTTAGTTAGCCAATAAAAGGTGTCATTTTGCTTGGCTTTCTCTACATTCATAATGGCTAACACAGTACAACACCCTAATACTACAGCACTTTGGTGATCGTTTTGTTTGGGTTGGCTAATGCCGAGTCTGTCAACGCACAAAGTTTGAGATTGAGCCAGGATGTCGGCGTAAGCCAAAATAAATAATGAGAGACCTGGGCCAAAACGTAGAATAAAAAAACGTGGTCAAAAAAATTAGAGAGAAAGGTCAGAAATGACAGGAATCAAACATAGAAGGTTTGCAAAAGCAACCGACGAATTGATAATGAATCCACAGCTCGGATGAGGAAGTGTTTTCACAGCTAACATTTTATCCCTGCCACTAACCGATCTGGACCGGAAATCTGATTTTGGACAACGCCTGCACAAGATCGTTTTTAAGTTGGTTTAATACAAATTACCGTATATACTCACGTTTAAGTTCTCCTGCAGGATAAGCACACCCTGACTAGAGCTGCTGATTAACTGTGCAGACTGCATCTCTGTTGTCAGTCATCAGCACTAAAACATAAGTAATATAATCGTTATAATTTGTTACTAACCCTTAACTGTTCTGTTTCTCTTCTCGGTACTCAAATGTGGCACTCGGTGCCACGGCCCACCTGCCAAGTTGTTCTGCCTGCCTAAAGTAAAATCATCTCTGATGGAGGATCGCAGGAATCGTCGGGTAGAGGGGTCCTTTCATCGGATTGGTTGTTTCAGCTGTGGAATGGCCAATAGGGGGAAGGCAGCTTGATGGCCGAGGGCTCCAGGACTCTGAACAAATCCTAATCATGTTATGTGAGATCACCTACTGTTAAATTCTGCTCTGTACTTGTAATATTTTTATTGTATTGTTCTTCTGTTCTGTGTATTGTCTTGTATTGACCCCCTTTTTCTTTTTGACACCCACCGCACGCCCAACCTACCTGGAAAGGGGTCTCTCTTTGAACTGCCTTTCTCGAGGTTTCTTCCATTTTTTTCCCCCACAGGGAAGTTTTTCCTTGTCTTCTTAGAGAGTCAGGGCCTGGGGGGCTGTCAAAAGGCAGGGGCCTGTTAAAGCGCATTGCGGCACTCCTTGTGTGATTTTTGGGCTATACAACAAATAAATTGTATAAGTCAGGGCTTGATTTTACCATAAAATTTCCAGTATTTTATGTCGGTCGTATAAGTCGAATGGGGAAAACTCACATTGGTACAGGTGATTATGATAAGCTAACGCCCACCTGAGAGAGTAACCAATCACATCAGAGGAACCAGACGTATTGTGTGTTGTAGAAAACGAAGAAGGATTTGTTTCAAAATAAGGTCCATCAAGTAGCGCAGTATTCCATGCTGGGGGGAAAAAAATGAATATATTTAAACAGAGGCACTAAGACACTGTGGACGAAGGTTTGAGACAACAGCAGGCAGACACCAATTCAAACAAGCAGAATTCTTTTTATTCTTTCTTTTCTTGGTGAGCAGAGAAATCTGTGCAGGCCCTGTCAGCTTGTCATTGACAGTTTCTAATCACAGCTCTCTTCCCCCACCCCCTTTACAGTCGGCTTTTATATCCTTTTTTTTATCAGTACACACTTACCGCAAAGCTTATCTTATAGTTGCAGCTTTACAGGCAGCCCTCCCTCACTGATTGAGTAACTTCTTTTTTTTGTTAAATAAGACAGGGTGCATCTTCCTAAGGGCTGACACACCCTTCATCCACCTCTTCCCACTTAGCTTGTGGCTATTCTCTACGCCCAGGGTCTAACCTTTAACTTTCCTCCATCACATACCTTAACAATCTTAATGCATTCATATGGTCAACACAAAGAACTCTTATACTTGCAGATATATACATTTTCTTAGCATCAGCTGGTTTGCATAACACATTTTCCATCCACCCAAACGCACCCAGATAGTAATCGTCAAGGCGTTTTAGACTTGTTTATCTAAGTACCAAATGTTACATTGCACTTAGGTGTAGTCTCAAGATCTTCTTCCTGTCTTTTGGACTAGGTCAAAAGGCCCTCAGCTCAAGATTCTTTGTTCAACTCTTATTTAAGATATTCAAATTTTTATTATTCCACAACACATACTGTATGTGCTGTCCATTTACCGTATATACTCACGGATAAGTTCTGCCGCGGATAAGTCAGGGCTTGATTTTACAATATAATTTCTGGTATTTTATAATGTCGGTCGTATAAGTCGAATGCAGAAAACTCCTGCTATTGGTCCAAGAGAATATGATATGCTAATGCCCACCTGAGAGAGTAACCACGGAGCACACGGCCTTTTGTTTTCTATGTATTGTGCCTACGTGACCACATGGTAATACCCAAACTATTCTGAAGCGATGTTTGCACTGATTTGTGTTTTTTTTGTACCTCATACCCTTATACAGCTTTATTGTAAGAGCATCCCTTATCTACGTTGGAGCGTTCAATCAGAAGGAAATATAAAGCTGGTTTTAAATTAAAAGTTGTTGAAGTGGCGAAAGAAATTGGTAACTGCGCTGCTGCAACAAAATTTGATGCGTCTGAGAAACTGATGTGAGACTGGAGGAGGCAAGAAAATGTAAAAAAAAAAATTAAAAATGAAAGTGTCGAATTTTTTAACGGGCGTATAAGTCGGGGTCTGATTTTATGATCGATTTTTTTGGACTTGATTTTACTGTATAATTTCCGGTATTTTATAATGTTGGTCGTATAAGTCGAATGCAGAAAACTCACGCTGTTGGTCCAAGAGATTACGATATGCAAACGCCCACCTGAGAGAGTAACCGCGGAGCATACGCCCTTTTTTTTCTATGTGGGTGCAGCAATGCACTGTATCGGGGGGGGCCCCTAACCAGGGGGGGGGGGGGGGGGGGGGGGCATCTGTCCCTGGGTGTAGCATCCAGGGGGCTCCAAATTGATGTTATGAAATTTTAGAATGAAATGTTTTCCATTCTTAAATGCACTAAAAAGTAAATAAAAAACATTCGCATACTCAGTCCATCACTCCATCAGTATGAGGAGATCTTTTTCTTATGTTTTTTGTCTCTTTCTGATATCGCTTTATTGTACATAATGGGGAAGATGTAGAGAGTTGGTCTTTAGATTTTACTGACTGTTGGAACCTCCATCGCCAGTTGTGAAAGATCTTTCAGTAAAATAAAACTTATCTTTTCCTACCTGAGATCATCCATGGCACAGGAAAGATTGTCAGCCTTGGCTTTGCTGAGTGTGCAGCAGACATTTTGATGAACTAATCGATACATTTACAGCAGCAAAGGCTAGGAAATTTTCATTTTGAAGTTAATAATTACATTTAAAGCATTATACATCAAACTATTTTTTTTTACTTTATACTAACTTCATTTTCAGGTTATTATATTATTATATCCAATGTAATGTTTAAGTTTTTGCAATGTTATATTTTAATAATATTTTAGAATGATTATATTTTCGAACTACCATTGTTGTCTTAATTGTTTTACTTCGTTCTATCTTTACAAATTTAGCGAAACCTTGAAAATATACGCATAAAAGTGCTTTAAAAAATTAAAATATTTAAAAATTTAAAACTATTTAAAATAAAAAAATATGAAATTTTTTTCTTAAAATACTATTATTTTAAATACATTTTTTAAAATGTTCTTTCCCTTCCCCATTGCACTTTGGCAAACGGGAGGGGACGCAAAATCTTCAGTTGTCCCCGGGCGCTGAAAACCCTAACTACGCCTCTGCTCCTAACCTGTCTCTCTCTCTCTCTCTCTCTCTCTATTGTGCCTACGTGACCACACGGTGATACCCAAACTATTCTGAAGCGACGTTTGCACTGATTTGTGTTTTTTGTATCTCACCCACTCACCTTTATATTTAAGAGCATCCCTTATCTACGATGGAGAGTTCGATCAGAAGGAAATGTGAAGCTGGTTTTAAATGAAGTCATTGAAGTGGCAAAAGAAATTGGTAACTGAGCTGCTGCAACAAAATTTGATGTGCCTGATAAACTGGTGTGAGACTGGAGGAGGCAAGAAAATGTAAAATAAAAAAAAAAAAAGTGTTGTATTTTTCAGCGGGCGAATAAGTCGGGATCTAAATTTTATTTTTTTTTTTTTAAGGTTGATTTTTTGGGTTTCAAGACCCGACTTATACACGAGTATATACGGTATTTTAATAATGTAATTGTAGTGAGAAGTCAAGCAAAATGACACCTTTTATTGGCTAACTAAAAAGATTACAATATGCGAGCTTTCATTCACAATGGCTAACACAGCACAACACCCTAATACTACAATAATGAAATTGTAAATCCATTCGTATAAGTTTTATTTTGTACATGAGGTAACGTTTGGGAATTATTTTGTGGCAATAATGTAGTAGTTTGGTTTGTTTGACTTCCTTACCGAACGAGACTTGTTTATCTCTTTCCTCGGCAGAATGTAGTAACACAACTGGCACTCGCCATCTTTTAAGTTGTGCATCGATCGTTCAAGTTGCGTCTTTAATGATGTTTTCTTTTTAAATAGCAAAACTGTTTGTTTAGTTCTAGGTTCAGACTTTTGATACACAACAGAGAAGTAAATAGAAACATCAGCATAATTCATTAAAGAATATCGTAAAACGACTAACGGAAATTATGTACCGTTGCTTCGCGTGCATTGGCTGAATCAGGTTTCCAGTCCAAATCGGGCAGTGACAATCCTGTTGCATTGTGATTAAAGATCACGGCCTCTGAGGACATACCCTCAACGATGGGAATTCAAAGCAGCGGCAACCGCGAAAATGTAAAATGGTGGATGAAATGCACCAAAAATACTTTTTAATTAAAATGAAATGGAATAGAGAGATTGACACTAGAATTTGATTCATTAATTAAAAAAAAAAAAAAACTCAGATGTGAACATCGGTAGGCTTTGCGTCCTCAGGAACGGAGTTACCAGAACTCTTCTCTAACATTTCAGTAATTATTTACCGCTCTGATAACATCAGAACACTCTGGATGAGAACAGGCCATTCAGCCCAACAAAACTCACCAGTCCTGTCCACTTCATTCTTCTCAAATAACATGAAGTCGAGTTTTGAAAGTCCCTAACGTCTTACTGTCTACCACACGACTCGCTTATTCCAAGTGTCTATCGTTCTTTGTGTATGCAAATCTTTCTGATCATAAAGTTGGTCTTTACGACAGCAATTGATGAGAAGAATTCATTGCAGAATTACGGTATTTGAGGGCTCCTCTCGAGTGCCTCCTTCTCTTGCTTGATTTGGCTCAAAAACTAATCAGCGCGTCGTCATCTCATAACAGGCTTAACATTCGAGTTTGGTATTTTTCCGACCAGCTGTTTTTAGCTCTGGACCTTCCTCGAGAAACTGTGACATACGGACTCACACCCATCACTGAGATATTGATGTTTTTGGTATCAGGGGACCCTAAAATATCGAGAATCTAAAGTTTTCGCTCTAAATATGACAGGTTATGGTGGGGGAGGGCACAAAGCAAAACAATGAAAATAATTGTTCGCTTCCCAGAATTCATAAAGGGACTCGTATAAAAAGTCCTGAAAAGGAAAAGCGTCTAACAGCTGCCCACTACAATCAGAAACAAGCCAGTCTTAACGATGGTGCCTTTGTGATGGCACCTGAACAACAGCATGTCTCTCTGGTTGGCAAGCAACTCCCCACCCCCCCCATCCCCCCCCCAAACCACGGGGGGACGGGCGGTCCGGGCGCACCGTCTGGACATGGCCCCCCGATGTGCCACAGCCTGGTGTGTTACGTTGGCGTCCCCCTTGGCCTGGTCCAGCCACTCAAGTCAAACTGAACTTTATTGTCATCTCAACCATATACAAGTATACAGGGAGACGAAATTACGAAGCTCAGGGTCTGCAGTGTAACAACATGAAGGGCAAATAAAAAATTAAAAATGAAATTAAAATTTGAATTTAAATTTACAATTTGCAATTAAAAATAAAATACAAACAAGACAAGACAAAGAAGTAGCAGCAATATGACGTGTAGTAAGCAATATGAACATTGATGCAATGTATGGTATTTGCAATCTAGATCCATAAATATAGTCAATAAATATGTAATATAATAAATAGATAATAGAGCACAGTGTGAGATAGTACAGGAATGGCAGCGTGACTCGGTGTATGATGAGAGTTGTTTAAGACGTATAAACAATGACAGGTCAGAATGTTTCACAGCAGAAGGATATCATCCATCTATCCGTTATCCAACCCGCTATATCCTAACTACAGGGCCACGGGGGGTCTGCTGGAGCCAATTCCAGCCAACACAGGGCGCAAGGCAGGAAACAAACCCCGGGCAGGGCGCCAGCCCACCACAGAGAAGGATACCAAGAATGTCCAAATCCTTAAAGGTCAGTATGAGATCTTCAGTTCTTTTCTACCTGCACACTCGTCTTTGCAGGAAAGTGGCTGCCATGTATAAAAGTCCTCGGGTCCTCAACAATGACGGTCACCCTCAGGTAATCGCGCCACATAGCCGTAGTGCCGTAACTGACGCTCCCTCAACATGTAGGTCATGTGCCTCATTTGGGATTCCGTGAGCAACAAAAAGTCAGAGCAGCGGCACCCAAGGATTCTCTGAAGAGACACCAAAGGAGTCCAGTCTTCTTCTCAGGTCACCGGTGAGCGTCCATGTCTCACAAACGGGGAGCACCAGGACACTAAAGACTTACACCTTTGTCCTTTCTCAGAGATATCAGTAGCATCACACACCCCTTCCCGGTGACCTCATGACCCCCCCCCACCATGCTCTCCCAATTCATCTACTGACTTCATAGGAAGAGTCACCAGAGTCATGAATGTCACTGCTGAGGTAAGTAAACCTCTCAATGACGAGGTCGACACTCTCTCCGCAGACAGACACACTGCTGATGGCCGTGCCTAAGCGGTCATCAAAGGCCTGATCTTTGGTTTTTATCAGGACCCTCGAAAGCCACTTTGGACTCCTCACTCAGTCTCTCAAGAGCCTCCATTGACTCCATGAAGATCACAGCATCGTCAGCAAAGTCGAGATCCGTGAATCTCTCTAATATTCTAATGATGAATCATTCAGCTGCTATGCTGGAGACTTCAATCATCAGAACAGACAAACTCCTATTAGTGGGTTCCCTTCCTGCACACTACAAGCTGGACCTCCTCTGTTCAAATGGAAATGCACGTACCGGTCAACCTACCTTGAGGTCTAATTGTGCAAGACATCAAGCTTTTTGGATTCCAACCCCATTTTGTGCCCTTTAGACTCTCATTTATAGGCCAAAGGAGTCCAGTCTTCATCTCAGGTCACTGGAGAGTGTCCATGTCTCACAAACAGGGAGCACCAGGACTCTAAGTACTTGGACCTTCGTCCTTTTACAGAGATATCTGGAGTGCCACGCACCCCTTTGTGGTGACCTCATGACCCGCAAATCATTCAATTGACTTCATAGGAAGAGTCACCAGAGTCATGAAAGTCACTGCTGAGGTAAGTAAACCTCTCAATGACGAGGTCGACACTCTCACCACAGACAGACACACTGCTGATGGCCGTGCCCAAGAGGTCATTTTTTTTTTTTTTTTGGACCAGTAGAAGACCCACTGTTTCCAGTGTATGACTGGCACATATGTTGGTGAGGTCTGGTGCCCTGGCCTGCCTTTACACTCTGCCTGTGGTTGCACAACATGTTTTATGATTATCAGACTGCCACCTTCTGTGGTAGGCTGGCGCCCTGCCCAGGGTTTGTTTCCTGCCTTGTGTCCTGTGTTGGCTGGGAATGGCTCCAGCAGACCCCTGTGACCCTGTCGTTAGGATATACTGTAGCGGAATGGATGGATGGAAGGACTGCCACCTTGCTATCACACACAGCCCAGAAACAGAAGCTGTCACGTTAAAATGGCCAGAATGCACCTTTTCCGATTGGCACCAGCGTGGCAGTTACCATGACCCTGCCCAGCCTCAACCCGTACGTGAAGCTGACCAGAAACACGACCACATTTGACTATTTTCTTGTCTTTCATTACCTTAGTTTTATTCTTGTTCAGTATAACGTAGAGATAATGGAACCTGCACTTATTATCAAAATCAATCTCTTTCTTTTAACTGAGAAAATGGCAGATTGCTACGTTGACGACGGCTCCATCCAGACCACGATGATAACGTAAAGCAGGATTCAGTGTTAATCATTTTATTACGTAGCTTTTAGTGCTTTTTGTTTTACGTCAGACTGATGAGAATACTTGGTGATGTGTGAAGCCGAGCCGAGCTTACAGTGCAGCGACGGTCAAAAGGCGTGGAAAGTTCTTTGTAACGTTTTATAGATGCGTGTGTATGTACAATATACTGTACTGTGCAAAAGGTTTAGGCAGGTGTGGAAAATGCTGTAAACAAAGAATGCTTTCAGAAATAGAAATAATGATTGTTTATTTTTATCAATTTATAAAATGCAAAGTGAGTGAACAAAAGAAAAATCTAAATCCAATCAATATTTGGCGTTACTACCTTTTGCCTTCAAACCAGCATCAATTCTCACAGGTACACTTGAACAAAGTCAGGGATTTTATAGGATTCTAGTCAGGTGTGCGATCAACCAATTACAGCGCATCCGTAAAGTATTCACAGCGCATCACTTTTTCCACATTTTGTTATGTTACAGCCTTATTCCTAAATGGATTAAATTCATTTTTTTCCTCAGAATTCTACACACAACACCCCATAATGACAACGTGAAAAAAGTTTACTTGAGGTTTTTGCAAATTTATTAAAAATAAAAAAAACTGAGAAATCCCATGTCCATAAGTATTCACAGCCTTTGCTCAATACTTTGTCGATGCGCCTTTGGCAGCAATTCCAGCCTCAAGTCATTTTGAATATGATGCCACAAGCTTGGCACACCTATCCTTGGCCAGTTTCGCCCATTCCTCTTTGCAGCTCCTCTCAAGCTCCATCAGGTTGGATGGGAAGCGTCGGTGCACAGCCATTTTAAGATCTCTCCAGAGATGTTCAATCGGATTCAAGTCTGGGCTCTGGCTGGGCCACTCAAGGACATTCACAGAGTTGTCCTGAAGCCACTCCTTTGAGATCTTGGCTGTGTGCTTAGGGTCGTTGTCCTGCTGAAAGATAAACCGTCGCCCCAGTCTGAGGTCAAGAGCGCTCTGGAGCAGGTTTTCATCCAGGATGTCTCTGTACATTGCTGCAGTCATCTTTCCCTTTATCCTGACTAGTCTCCCAGTTCCATCCCCACAGCATGATGCTGCCACCACCATGCTTCACTGTAGGGATGGTATTGGCCTGGTGATGAGCGGTGCCTGGTTTCCTCCAAACGTGACGCCTGGCATTCACACCAAAGAGTTCAATCTTTGTCTCACCAGACCAGAGAATTTTGTTTCTCATGGTCTGAGAGTCCTTCAGGTGCCTTTTCACAAACTCCAGGTGGGCTGCCATGTGCCTTTTACTAAGGAGTGGCTCCCGTCTGGCCACTCTACCATACAGGCCTGATTGGTGGATTGCTGCAGAGATGGTTGTCCTTCTGGAAGGTTCTCCTCTCTCCACAGAGGACCTCTGGAGCTCTCACAGAGTGACCATCGGGTTCTTGGTCACCTCCCTGACTAAGACCCTTCTCCCCCGATCGCTCAGTTTAGATGGCCGGCCAGCTCTAGGAAGAGTCCTGGTGGTTTCGAACTTCTTCCACTTACGGATGATGGAGGCCACTGTGCTCATTGGGACCTTCAAAGCAGCAGGAATTTTTCTGTAACCTTCCCCAGATTTGTGCCTCGAGACAATCCTGTCTCGGAGGTCTACAGACAATTCCTTCGACTTCATGCTTGGTTTGTGCTCTGACATGAACTGTCAACTGTGGGACCTTCTATAGACAGGTGTGTGCCTTTCCAAATCATGTCCAGTCAACAGAATTTACCACAGGTGGACTCCAATTAAACATCTCAAGGATGATCAGGGGAAACAGGATGCACCTGAGCTCAATTTGGAGCTTCATGGCAAAGGCTGTGAATACTTATGTACATGTGCTTTCTCAAATTTTTTATTTTTAGTAAATTTGCAAAAATCTCAAGTAAACTTTTTTCACGTTGTCATTATGGGGTGTTGTGTGTAGAATTCTGAGGAAAAAAATGAATTTAATCCATTTTGGAATAAGGCTGTAACATAACAAAATGTGGAAAAAGTGATGCGCTGTGAATACTTTCCGGATGCACTGTACACCAAACAGGTGCTAATGATCATCAACGTCACACGTAGGTTGAAACACAGTCATGAACTGAAACAGAAACATCTGTGTAGGATGCTTAAAACTGGGTGAGGAGCAGCCAAACTCTGCTACCAAGGTGAGGTGGTGGAAGACGGTTTCATGTCATGGCAAGATTGAGCACAGCTACAAGACACAAGGTAGTTATACGGCATCAGCAAGGTCTCTGCCAGATAAAGATGTCAAAGCAGACTGGGGTTTCAAGATGTGCTGCTCAAGCTCTTTTGAAGAAGCACAAAGAAACGGGCACCGTTGAGGATCGTAGACGCAGTAGTCGGCCAAGGAAACTTAGTGCAGCAGATGAAAGACACATCAAGCTTCTTACCCTTCGAAATCGCAAGATGTCCAGCAGTGCCATAAGCTCAGAACTGGCAGAAACCAGTGGGACCCAGGTACACCCATCTACTGTCCGGAGAAGTCTGGTCAGAAGTGGTCTTCATGGAAGAGTTGCAGCCAAAAAGACGTGGAAACAAGGCCAAGCGACTCAAGTATGCACGAAAACATAGGAACTGGGGTGCAGAAAAATGGCAGCCGGTGCTCTGGACTGACGAGTCAAAATTTGAAATATTTGGCTGTAGCAGAAGGCAGTTTGTTCGTCGAAGGGCTGGAGAGCGGTAACATAATGAGTGTCTGCAGGCAACAGTGAAGCATGGTGGAGGTTCCTTGAACGTTTGGGGCTGCATTTCTGCAAATGGAGTTGGAGATTTGGTCAGGATTAATGGTGTTCTCAATGCTGAGAAATACAGGCAGATACTTATCTATCATGCAATACCATCAGGGAGGTGTATGATTGGCCCCAAATTTATTCTGCAGCAGGACAACAAGCCCAAACATACAGCCAAAGTCATTAAGAACTATCTTCAGCGTAAAGAAGAACAAGACGTCCTGGAAAGTGATGGTATGGCCCCCACAGAGCCCTGATCTCAACATCATCGAGTGTGTCTGGGATTACATGAAGAGACAGAAGGACGTGAGGAAGCCTACATCCACAGAAGATCTGTGCTTAGTTCTCCAAGATGTTTGGAACAACCAACCAGCCGAGTTCCTCCAAAAACTGTGTGCAAGTGTACCTAGAAGAACTGATGCTGTTTTGAAGGCAAAGGGTGGTCACACCAAATATTGATTTGATTTAGATTTCTCTTTTGTTCATTCACTGCATTTTGTTGATTGATGAAAATAAATGATTAACACTTCCATTGTTGAAAGCATTCTGTTTACAGCATTTTTTTCACACCTGCCTAAAACTTTTGCACAGTACTGTATGTGTGTGTTAAATTTAGGGGTAACTGTTGACTGTAACCTGAATTTTAAATCGCATATTCATCAGACCACTAGGACAGCATTTTTTCACTTAAGAAACATAGCAAAAGTTAGACATCTTATATCATTGAAAGATGCTGAGAAATTAATCCACGCTTTTGTCTTCAGTCGACTAGATTACTGTAACGCACTCATCTCAGGACCACCAAAAAAAGACATCAATGGATTACAACGAGTGCAGAATGGAGCTGCCAGAATCCTAAGTAGGAAAAGAAAATCTGAGCACATCACCCCAGTCTGAGCGTCACTACACTGGTTACCTGTGTCATTCAGAATTGACTTTAAAATCCTGCTGATGGAGCAGATTATGTAAGGCTTTGTAAACCATCTTGTATATCGGAGTGTCTGACTTCTTATATTCCAAATCGTAACCTTAGATCTTCAAATGAGTGTCTGCTTAGAATTCCAAGAGCAAAACTTAAAAGAAGTGGTGAGGCGGGCGGGCGGCCTTCTGCTGTTAGGCACCTCAAATCTGGAATAACCTGCCAATAGGAATTTGCCAGGCTGATACAGTGGAGCACTTTAAAACACTGCTGAAAACACATTACTGTAACATGGCCTTCTCATAACTTCACTTTAACTTAATCCGATACTCTGTATGTTCAATTCATCATAATAACTATTCATGG
Organism: Polypterus bichir lapradei; assembly: GCA_026402145.1. Classification (NCBI taxonomy): domain Eukaryota; kingdom Metazoa; phylum Chordata; class Cladistia; order Polypteriformes; family Polypteridae; genus Polypterus; species Polypterus bichir. Next base: position 6,683,534 of record JANRMT010062810.1, read on the forward strand.
TGGCTCTAAAATCCGTACTGACCCCTACTCTCTCTTCTGTTTCTTTTTCCAGTTTCTTTGTGGTGCTGATCTGCGCCATCACCACCTACTCAAACCATCATGATGCTCCAACATTGATGGACTGAAAGCCAGAAGTCTACGTGACCATCATCATCAGGTCCTTCCATGAGAACCCTGAATACAAAGAGGACTGTTTCATTTATGTCAGGTAGAATACCCAGAGGGGGCTGGGTGGTCTCGTGGCCTCAGACCCCCTGCAGATTTTATTTTTTCTCTCCAGTCGTCTGGAGGTTTTTTTTTTTTGTTTTTTTCTGTCCTCCCTGGCAATCGGACCTTACTCTTACTCTATGGTATTTAATGTTAACTTATTTTAATTTTTTACTTTGTCTTTTATTTTTCTATTCTTCATTATGTAAAGCATTTTGAGCTACATTTCATGAAAATGTGCTCTAGAAATAAATGTTGTTGTTGTTATTGTAGCGTGTGGCCGGGGCCCTTGAGAGGACCAGGGGAGCCAGTCTGCCCAGTACGTTACCTCCCCCCGGGCGCTAGATGGCAACCCCCTGGGTTATAGCGGTGCCTCAGACTCCTGCAGGGCTTCATGGGAGTTGGAGTTCGGTGCAGACCTGTTGGCATCCACAGGGGGCGCTGCAGCTGGAGTTGCTGAGCCCTTATGGGCAGTTCTTCTGCCACATCCGGAAGTGCAGTCGGAAATGAAGTCCTTGAGCACACGGAGCACTTCTGGGTGCCACCACTCAGGAGGCCAGAGTCAGGAGGAGGAAGACGAAGCTTGCGGAGGAAGAATAAGAGACATAAAAGTATTGTGTGGAGTTGTGCCTGTGGGAACGGGGAAGGTGTTGCCCAGAGGTGAAGAAATAGAAATTAAACATTTATTTGTTTTATAAGTGTGCCTCCCGTGTCTGTCTGTGTCGGGTCGGCGCTCTTATAGCGCCTTTCGGTCACAATCTGTGTGTATATATAAAGTGCTCAATAAAATGAAAGGACCACTCTGAAAACACCTCAGATCTCAATGGGGAAAAAAAACTCCTGCTGTCTCTGCTGCTATGGACTGATATGGTGATGTGTGAGGAACGAAAGGATGGAAATGAAAATGATGAATTGACAGAGGGCTGAACTTAAAGACACCCCGAAAATCAAAGGGAAAAAATGAGGCGGCAGGCAGGCAGGTGAGTTCATTTGGCCAAACTGTCAATGCAGCAACTCCCCCCTATTGCAGTATAAATGCCTGACAACGTCCTAATGAGACGACAGATGGTGTCCTCGGGGATCTTCTTCCAGATCTGGACCAGGGCATCACTGAGCTCCTGGACAGGCTGAGGCGTCAGATGGGTCCAAGCCTAATGTCCCACCCAGAGGTGTTCTATTGGATTGAGGTCAGGTGAATGAGCGTGGTTAGTCAATGGGATTAATTCCTTCATCATCTCACCACATGAGGCCGGGCATTGTCGTGCAACAGGAGGAACCAGCATAGGGCCTGCCAATGGGTGGTCCAAGGATTTCATCCCGACACCTAATGGCAGTCAAGGTGCCCACCGTTGTCCAGCCTGTAGAGGTCTGTGCGTCCCTCAATGGATACGCCTCTCCAGATACACCATCACTGACCCACCACCACACTGGTCCTGCTGAACGATGTTACAGGCAGCATAACGTTCTCCACGGCTTCTCCAGACCCTTTCACTTCTGTCACATGTGCTCAGGGTGAACCTGCTCTCATCTGTGAAAAGCACAGGGCACCAGTGGTGGACCTGCCAATTCTGGTATTCTATGGCAAATGACAATCGAGGTCCATGGTGCCCACTAGAGGACATCAGGCAGTCAGGCCACCCTCATGAAGTCTGTTTCTGATTGTTTGGTCAGAGACATTCACACCAGTGGCCGGCCTGCCTGCTGGAGGTTATTTTGTAGGCTCTGCCAGTGCTCATCCTGTTCCTCTTTGCCCAATGGAGAAGATACCAGTGGGTCCTGCTGATGGGTTAAGGGGCCCTGTTCAGCTCTCCTAGAGGAACTGCCTGTCTGTTTCCCGGAATCTCCTCCATGCCTTTAAGACTGTGCTGGGAGACACGGCAAACCTTCTGGCAATGCCACGTGCTATTGATGTGCCATCTTGGAGAAGGCGGACTACCTGTACCAGCTCTGTAGGGTCCAGGCATGGCCTCATGCTACCAGTAGTGACACTGACCGTAGACAAACGAGTGACAAAACAGATGAGGAGGGAAAAATGTCAGTGACCTCCCTCCAGCGGTTAACCCATTCATTCCTGTTTTGGGGGTCGTCTCATTGTTGCCCAAAGCAGCTGAAACTGATGAACAAGCCCCTCTGCTACTTCACTGAGCAGATCAACAGCCCAGGAGGTTCACTGACTTGATGCTGGACTCTCATTAAAACGGGTTCCTTTCATTTTGTTGAGCACTTTATATGTCAGTCAGTTATCATCCATCCCACCATATCCTAACTACAGGGTCACGGGGGTCTGCTGGAGCCAATCCCACACAACACAGGGCGCAAGGCCACCGTAGGACACACACCATCTATTTTTTTTGTAAGTAATTTGTTGTGAAGGCTAGGGGGCGCCAGTGACCCCAAAACACGAAGACGTTACAGTACGAGGTTCAAATAACTTGTTGTTTATTACAAGAACACACGATAAACGGGTCCTGTCCTGCCCTGCCCTTCTCTCTGCCGCTCCCGTACTGCTCTCCTCCATTCGAGTGTCATTTGTCTTCCTCCCAAACTCCGACTCGCATGGACAAGGCACTGCCTTCACTTTTATTGAGTGCTTTACTTACGATGCCAGGGCAGTTGGACATTGGAAGCCCTTCCAAGTCGCACAGAAGTCCCAGCTAACAATACGTCTCCCTGCAGCGCCCACTTGTGGCTCCCTCTGATGCCAGCAGGGCTGCGCTGCCAGACTACAACTCCCAGCATTCCCTGGTGATTCCCAGATATTGTGAGCTGCTGCCCTCTAGTGACCGGGGAGAATAAACGCCCCACTGAGACCATTCTTCTCTGTTCTCCCCTTTCTTCCTGGCCAGAGAAGGTCCTAGAAATCTGTCTAGTCAGGGCACTTGTGCCCCTGCCTGGGGTTTTCTGTCCCGGGTAAGGAATCATTTTTCCTGCTCAGGATGCCCATTCATCTCACGTGGCACTTAACGTGTTTTTCATGTTGTTTTTTTTTTTTTTTTTTACATCATTAAAAGTATTGTTACGGCGCTCTTTGCTTTAGAAAAGTAATCTGACTGGATTTGGCATCGATAAAGTAAATCGAATCAAAAATAAAAGAAGAAAAAAAGGAAAAACAAATTCCAGAATATTCTGGAAAAAGAACATCTGAACTTCCCGTGTGTAGCACGGCCCCCTAAATACACACAGGAAACAAAAAGGTGCTGCGGAGTCACCCCCCATCCCCCCCCGCGTCGGCCCACCCTCAAAGGGTGTTGGCCCTCGTGTTCACTTCGTGCAGCCAGTCGCCTTTATGCTTTTATGTGAATCCTTAGCATCTGCGGTTTTTGCACATCCATGGAAAGTCCTGGAACCAGTAAGGTTAATGAGAAGTTAGGGTTAGGGTTAGGGTTCTGCGCTGTAACTAAACCTGCCTTCTTCATCAGCTTGTTGATTCGGGGGTCCTCTGCTGAAGTGATGTGACCAGCCCAGCCCACCACACAGGCCATGAAGATGAAGATGTCAAGGATGTCCCTGCCCACACAAAAGGAGAGCAGCCCCCTAAAAAAAGAAAGAATCTGCTCTGCCTGTTCTTGTAAAGCTCCTCTGTGGTCCGAGACCACTCCAGCCTGCCGTTGATGTGGACCCCCCAGGTCCGTGACGCAGTACATCATCTCCCTGAGTGGCCGTCCCCTCTGCCTCAATTCACCCCGTTAGTGCAGAATGTCAACCTGTGACGTGGTGTCATGTGCCCTGCTGCCGTATTTGTGATAAGAGGTCACCGCCCTGTTAATAATAATAATAATAATAACAGGCACCTTTTAGAACACTCTGGACGAGAACAGGCCATTCAGACCAACAAAGCTCGCCAGTCCTGTCCACTTCAGTCTTCTAAAATAACATCAGGTTGAGTTTTGAAAGTCCCTAACGTCTTACTGTCTACCACACTACTTGGCCGCTTATCGCAAGTGTCTATCGTTCTTTGTGTAAAGAAAAACTTCCTAATGTTTGTGTGAAATTTCCCCTTCACAAGTTTCCAACTGTGTCCCCGTGTTCTTGATGAACTCATTTTAAAGTCACCGTCTCGATCCACTGGACTAATTCCCTTCATAATTTTAAACACTTCAATCATGTCACCTCTTACTCTTCTTTTGTTTAAACTGTAAAGGCTCAGCTCTTTTAATCTTTCCTCATAACTCATCCCCTGTAGTCCTGGAATCAGCCTAGTTGCTCTTCTCTGGACCTTTTCTAGTGCTGTTATGTCCTTTTTGTAGCCTGGAGACCAAAACTGCAACCAGGACTCCAGATGAGGCCTCACCAGTGTGTGATAAAGACTTGAGCAGAACCTCCTGTGACTTGTACTCCACACATCAAGGCGCTATATAACCTGACATTTTGTTAGCCTTCTTAATGGCTTCTCAACACTGTCTGGAAGTCGATAGCTTAGAGTCCACTACGACTCCTAAATCCTTCTCATAAGGTGGACTCTCGATTTTCCAACCGCCCATTGTATATTCAAACCTCACATTTTCACTTCCTATGTGTAATTCTTTACATTTACTGACATTAAATTTCATCATCCACATATCTGCCCAAGCCTGTCTTCTGTGATGATATATTCATTCATTCATCCATTTTCCAACCTGTTGAATCCGAACACAGGGGTCTGCTGGAGCCAATCCCAGCCAACACAGGGTGCAAGGCAGGAAACAATCCTGGGCAGGGCGCCAACCCACCGCAGGACACGCACATCCACACTCACACACTAGGGACAATTTTAGAATCGCCAATCCACCAACCCTGCATGTCTTTGGATTGTGGGAGGAAACCGGAGAACATGCAAACTCCATGCAGGGAGGACCTGGGAAGCGAACCTGGGTCTCCTAATTGTGAGGCAGCAGCGCTACCACTGTGCCACCGTGCTGCCCTGATGATGATGATGATATAACAGATTCCAAATTATCTGCTAATCCACCTATCTTGGTATCCTCTGCCAACTTAACCAGCTTGTTCCTTATATTCCTATCTAAATCATTTATATATATTAAAAATAGCAGCGGCCCCAGCACTGCCCCCTGCTGGTCACCACTCTTAACATCGGCCAGTTCTGATGAGGTTCCTCGCACCATCACCCTCTGCTTCCAGTGACAGAGCCAATTCTGTACCCATCTAAAAACATCACCCTGAACTCCCCCTTCTTTTAGTTTGATGCCCACCCTCTCATGTGGCACCTTATCAAATGCTTTCTGAAAGTCCAGATAAATAATATCATATGCTCCACTTTGATCGTATCCTTTTGTTGCCTCCTCATAGAATTCCAGCCTGTTAGTAAATCATGACCTCCCTCTTCTGACCCCACGCTGACTGTTCAGAATTCCTCCTGTTCCTAGCCATGTGTTGCTCAATCTTCTCCTTAATAATTCCTTCCATTAATTTTCCTGTGATGCATTTTAAGCTTACTGGCCTATAGTTGCTTGGATCTGCCCTGTCACCCTTTGTATATAACGGGATGATATTTGCCATTTTCCAGTCCTTCAGAATCTCTCGAGTGCGCAGTGACTTCCTAAAATATGCGTTGAGGGTTTCTATCTGCACTCGCTAGCCTCCTTAAGAACACGAGGATAAATATTATCTGGTCCTGGTGATTTGTTTGATTTCATCTTATTTAATCTCAGCAGCACTTCTCTCTCTTCAATTTCCAAATCCCTCAGTACCTCCTTAGTAGTCCCTGTTACTGCTCTGAGGTTATCCACTTGTTCACTTGTAAACACCTCAGAAAATTGCAAGTTTAGGGCATCCGCTATTTCACTGGCTGTATCTTTTAATTCCCTTTGACTATTTCTGATGAACTTGACCTCCTCCTTGACTGTTCTTTTACTACTAAAATACTGAAAGAATCTCTTAGGGTCGTCTTTCGCCTTAACTGCTATATTCCTCTCCAACTGTCTTTTAGCCTCCCTGATATCCTTTTACATGAATTTAAAAATGTTTCTCTAATGACACAATAAAGGGCTAATACAATAAATAAGTGTGTGCCTAATTAAGGTGGGCATTCCAAATCAAAGCAGGTCCTGGCTGAAAAAGACCCCCCTCCCAATCTAGTCAACGTCTTGAGTGTAAGCAAAAAGCCCTGCAGAAGAAGCACACACACTTTTTAATTTCTTGTTGTTTTGCTGTGTGCCCGAGGGTGTGTTCAAGTATGCTGCCATGCTTGCCAATTAAAACAAACCAGAGATGCCAGCCTTTATTAAATTCTCTCTGGCAGAGAGCTTTCACCACACTGCCAAGTACTGCATACACTGGTTCTGTTTATAGCTCCTTAGACATCTGGCAGCATGGTGACGCTGTGGGTTACGCGGACCCCTCACTGCACTACTTGCCCTCTTGTAGAATTTGTGTGTCCGTCCAGAGACGAGCTTCTGCTGTCCAGTTGATTAATGAGACCCCTCGTGTACCTGATGGGCGCCCCACCAGCCCCTCGACACTCGTCACTGGTCACTGCAGCTGTCTAAAAACATCTGGCATCCCAGTACTGGAAAACACAACTTTTAAAACGGGATGGGAATGGAAGTCAACATCAGGTTTCTGCTCAAAGACCCCACACACACCCTTTGACACCCACTGCACCACCTGTGGGAAAAAAAATCTGATATGCCTGCACTGAAAAAAGTAGATAGACAGATATGAAAGGCACTATATGATAAGGAGATAGACAGAATGAAAGGAACTATATGATAGATAGATAGTGAAAGG
>JANRMT010062810.1:6690476-6701822 GCA_026402145.1 Polypterus bichir lapradei
AGGCACTATATGATAGATAGACAGAATGAAAGGAACTATATGATAGATGGATGGATAGATAATGAAAGGCACTATATGATAGAGAGATAGATAGTGAAAGGCACTATATAATAGATAGATAGACAGAATGAAAGGCACTATATGATAGATAGAGAGATATGAAATGAACTATATGATAGATAGAGAGATGGAGAGATAGATATGAAAGGCACTATATAATAGATAGATAGATAGTTAAAGGCACTATATGATAGATAGACAGAATGAAAGGAACTATATGATAGAGAGATAGATAGATAGATAGTAAAAGGCACTATATAATAGATAGATAGACAGATAGATAGATAGACAGAATGAAATGAACTATATGATAGATAGATAGATATGAAAGGCACTATATGATAGATAGATAGATAGAGAGATGGAGAGAGACTTTCTTAATCCCAAAGGAGAGTGCAGGGTTACAGCAGCAGCCGCCATCATTAATTCTCATCGTCTCAAGTATGTAAACAGGATTCAAAGTCAAATAACAAGAATTACCTGTAAATCTGTTGAAGTGGAAGGATTAACTAAATGTCAAGTGATCAGAATGGCACCTGCTTGTCAGTTACACATTTCACAGTAAAGGATGTCAGTGACTGGCACAGCATGTTGGCACGTGGCGTCATTGTCTGTTAAGAAGGCTGCTCGACCAGCTCAGTACCATTCAGCTCACAGGGGAGCAAGACCACCTCGGCCGAGGGGTGAAGGTACGACCGAATCGACCTGATGCTCCTCGGAGGTCCGCACGTGTCTCCGTCTGTCACTGAAGGTGCTCCTCGTACGTGGGGTGAGGGTCCTTTTCCAGAATGGTGACCGTCTGCTCCACCACAACCTCCCAAGTTTATTATTTCGTCCATTGGCATCACCTGCACTTGTGCCATTTCCTTAGCCCTCTACTGAGCGGAAGATGGCACCGGTCACTGCAGACTGGCGGAAAACACAAATGAGTGGCCAAACGACCTCCACCTCCCCGTGTTGGCACTCTTCTCCAGCCTGCAGAGCTGTTTGTATGCCCTCACCACCTCTAAATCTTCGCCATCAATAAGAACTGGGGGCAGAGTGGGTTTGAGCCTCCTGCAGTCCACGATTATCTCCTTCGTCTTGTAATGGCCGACCCAATCATCCGGACTGGCAACTGCACCGCCAAGACCCGCGGCCTGGCAACCTGAGGGATCGTTAGACCAGACAAGTGGTATTTCTTCCAAATCACTTCCCCATTCGACGATCTAAAATAAGCAAAAGTCAAACAGTATGTGAAATAATAAAAAGAGAATATATATTGGAAAAAAAAAAGAATTGAAACAAATTCCAAACGATGTATTTATATCACACCCCGACCAGCCCTGGCGTGACACACAACCCCAAAAGTGAGCGGCGGAGTCGACTCCCAATGTAGAAAATCCTAACCCTAAAAGTGCAACGATTTTATGTGACGTTTTTAGTCGGGCTTATTTTAAAACCTACATATATACGTTTGGCATCACTCTTCTCAGAATTTATCGAACTTTAACGTGATGTTGTTAGATTTTCAGATTCTTATTCCCTTTTTAAATTATAAACTAAAAAATATCAAGAACTCGCATCCCACGAGATGAGACTTTGTGCCAAGAGATTTAGCCACACCAGGGGCCGGAAATAAAAGACAAAGAGTAGGACAGCTGCTGTACAGGCTTTTAAATGTTCGAAGTGCCGCGCAAGACGAAGATCAGAGGGGCACAGCAGCGGCAGCTAATCGAGCAAAGAGGAGGTAAAAAATAAAAAACTGGGGTGGGGATCGATTTGTTTTTAACTCAAATTTTCTTCATGTAAAACTTGATTGATTTGTATGGAATGCAATACAATTAATAAAAATAAAAAATAAAAAACTATTTGTTTCCCATTGTATCACCGTTTAAGAGGGGGTTTGGGAGGAGCGACGCGTCTCCTTGGGGTGCGTTCAGCCCCACTGTCTTCACAATGCGAGCGGCAGAGACGTGAAGTGACTGGCATGTAGCGCAGGCCGGGGGGATTGCTGAGTGAGGCGATCGGGGGGGGGGGGGGGCCCCCCCTAGTATAATAATAAAAAGGTGCAGCAATAAATATATAAAACAAACATAACACATGTGATGCACGAGAAACACCAAACACACACAAAGTCCAGGGAATTGTCCGGAGCGTGATTAATGGGAATGACCACAAACCAGTTTGAAACTGTCCAGCGGTGATTATAATGGAACATCAGAACACTCTGGACGAGAAGAGGCCATTCAGCCCAACAAAGCTCGCCAGTCCTGTCCACTTCATTCTTCTAAAATAAAACATCAGGTCGAATTTTGAAAGCCCCTAACGTCTTACTGTCTACCACACTACTTGATAGCTTATTCCAAGTGTCTATCGTTCTTTGTGTAAAGAAAAACTTCCTAATGTTTGTGTGAAATTTACCCTTAACAAGTTTCCAACTGTGTCCCCGTGTTCTCGATGAACTCATTTTAAAATAAGAGTCTCGATCCACTGGACTAATTCCCTTCATAATTTTAAACTCTTCAGTCAGGTCTCCTCTTCATCTCCTTAAGGCTCAGCTCTTTTAATCTGTCCTCATAACTCATCTTCTGTAGCCCTGAATCAGCTCAGTTGCTCTTCTATGGACCTTCTCTTGTGCTGTTATGTCTTTATGGAAAACCAAACTGCACCCAGGACTCCAGATGAAGCCTCACCAGTGTGTTATAAAGCTTGAGCAGAACCTCCTGTGACTTGTACTCCACACATCAAGGCGCTATATAACCTGACAGTCTGTTAGCCTTCTTAATGGCTTCTGAACACTGTCTGGCAGCCGATAGCTTAGAGTCCACTACAACTCCTAAATCCTTCTCATAAGGCCTATTTTCGATTTTCAGACCTCCCATTGTATATTCAGACTTAATAAGACCTAAACTTAATGCAAGTGTTAATCTCAGCTTTCAATCTTTCCTCATAACTCACCCCTGTAGCCCTGAATCAGCCTGGTCGCTCTTCTCTGGACATTTTCTTGTGCTGCTATGTCTTTTTTGTAGCCTGGAGACCCAAACTGCACACAGTACTCCAGATGAGGCCTCACCAGTGTGTTATAAAAGTGGAGCAGAACCTCCTGTGACTTGTACTCCACACATCAAGGCGCTATATAACCTGACAGTCTGTTAGCCTTCTTAATGGCTTCTGAACACTGTCTGGAAGTCGATAGCTTAGAGTCCACTACGACTCCTAAATCCTTCTCATAAGGTGGACTCTCAAATTTTCCGACCGCCCATTGTGTATTCTTCTTCTTTTTTCGGCTGCTCCCGTCAGGGGTTGCCACAGCGTATCATCAGTCCGCATATTGATTTGGCAAAATTTTACACCGGATGCCCTTCCTGAAGTAACCCTTCCCATTTATCCGGGTTTGGGACTGGCACGAACAAACACACTGGTTTGTGCATCCTCTGTGGCTGGGTTATCGTGTATTCAGACCTCACATTTTGACTTCCTATGTGTAATTCTTTACATTTACTGACATTAAATGTCATCGGCCACAAATCTGCCCAAGCCTGTCTGCTGTCCAAGTCCTTCTGTGATGAAGTAACGGATTCCAAATTCTCTGCTAATCCACCGATCTTGGTATCATCATTTGCAATATGGAAGCACTTGATCGTTTGCTCCTTTCCCGAAATTAAAAAAAGCAACTGACTCAGCATGTGCTCCTCGGCGTGTCCTGATATTTCTGAACCCTGGGGTTTTTGTGACAATGGCGAGAACGTCACAGGTCCGGCATTGAGAGAGGTGCGTGACGAGCCTGAATGGCACTTCTCTGTCTCTGCTGATGCGTTTCGGTGTTGTGTTGTGTTCTGATTTTCTTCCTTTCCCCAACCATCCATCTTTGTTTTCTTCTCTCTCTCCTCACGTTTAAATAGTCTGGATGGTCTTGATGTGGGGGACAGGGGGTCACGGTCCTGTTCGGTTCCTCGGGGAGAACGTTTACACAGACGCACCACAGACTATACTAACGGGACAACGCCACAAAAGACGCATTAAGACGACCCCCGTCCCCTTTGTGTAGCACCACTACAGTCTCACTGATGTGGAGCTGCAGGGGGTTTCAGTTTGCACCGTTCTGCTAAGTCCTTCGCTGTCGTCCACCCCACTATGGCCGCCATGTCAGTTGACTTGATTTGGTGTCCTATCTGAAAATATCTGAAGTGTGAGGTGCGCAGAATCGGCAGTGCCGCTCTTGACCAGGAGACTTGTTGAGCCACTATACACTGTGGCCTGGGGGTCAGGCGGTCCATCCTCCAGCACCCCGTGGTGGTCTCTGCCGTCGCCGTCCGGAGCGTCCCCTCCAGTGGTTTGGGCTGTGAGCTGTTGAACGCTCTAATACGATGCTGCTGATTTTTGTATAGCGCCTTTCACCGAGTGCAGACGCAAGGCGGCGTTGAACAAATGCTCAGGTCAAACACAAGTAGATTATTAAATCACAAAATACGGAATTAGACACGTGTGTGTGTGTGTGTGTGTGTGTGTAGGAGGCAATCAAAGGGCTTCACTGAGGGTAAGGGGCCGAGTCGGGGCTTCATGAAGGGCACTAATGCAGGGGTCCCCAACTCCGGTCCTGGGGGCGCCGCAGTAGCTGCAGGTTTTCATTCTAACCTTTTTCTTAATTGGGGGGGGGGGGCTTCAGTCTACAGTCCATCCACGTCATGCGTGAGGGCGGACGACGGTGTGTGGAGCTGCACGGCGCTCCGCTGTCAACTGTTACATGTCATGAATTTGGGGGCTTCTGATCATTCATTCGTACGCCCAGCGGAGGCATTTAATGACCTCAGCCATCGTTTAGCCGGAAATCTCCGGCACTCTGCAAGTCCTCATTTCTGAAGTCTTATTCTTGTTGAACTCTCTGCACTTCAGATCGACGAGCTGCGGGCTTCGGGTTGTTCTCCTGTTAGTGAAGAGCGGGCTGGAGGTCGATCCGGCGTCGCGCACTTCGTCCGGCCCACTTTCCTCGTTCATGGCATTGCCGCGCGCTCCTGCGCGCGCCCCCGCCAGCTTACCCGTCCACTCCGTATTGTAGTCGGCCATCTGGGGAGGGGGCGGGGGCGGGCGGTGTTCTCACTTCACCAAAAATCAGACGATGCTTTGCTTTTGCTGGACTTCTTTTCAGTTTATCAATAAAAATTTGCTCACAAAAAAAAAAAAAAATATATAGAGAGAGAATGTTTCAAATATTACTATAATGCACATTATTTCTGTTTAGCGTCCTTTTTATGATCTTTTTTTCTTATGCACAGTGCTGTGTGTGTAATTGCATGTGACAAATGACATTGGATTTGATTTAGATACAATGCCACTACATGATGAATAGATAGATGTGAAAGGCACTATATAATGGGTAGTGAGGAATGGCACTATATGATAGGTAGAGAGATAGACGAAAGGCACTATATAATGGCTAGTGAGATAGGAATGGCACTACATGATGGATAGATAGACGTGAAAAGCACACATATTAAAAACAAACTTTAATGCATCACCACCAGTACTCCCCAGTACACTCCTCCAGCTCTGCACGTAGATATATTCAAAATTATAAATCTGATGTGTTTAGTTTATTACCACTACTCTCCCAGTAAAATCTTCTTAAGCTACACTTTAATTCAAAAATGTGCTTGGATTAATACAAATAACATTTCCGCTTTAATTCCAAACCTGCCGTCCTACTCCTCATATATTATACATATTATAAAGTAAATGTAATAATTTAATTCATGGATTGATTACCAGGTAGCCCCCCCCCCCCCTTAAAAGAACATAGATAGATTGATGGAAGTGAAAAGCACTACACAATAAATATGAAAGGTACTGTATAATAGATAGATAGAAAAGAAAGGCACTATATAACAAAGAAATAGACATGAAAGACACTATATAATATATAGATAGATAGATAAAAGTTAAAGGCACTATATAATAGACAGACTGTATAATATATACAGATAGAGAGATAGATAGATAGAAGTGAAAGACACTATATAATAGGCAGATAGATAGATATGAAAGGTACTATATAATACAGTGAAAGGCAACCTTTTTCGAGTTGCGGCGCACTAAGTCCAAAAATTTTCTTTCGCGGCGCACCTGAGGGACTCCCCATAAATAAAGTCGTGACGACACAATCTATGGACAATCGCCAATAAAAACAGTTAATTTTACAAGTTTGAAAGACATTTTATTAATAAAGGAATCAAAGGATAAATCTTAAATTTAATTAATGTGAACGTTGAGATTGTTTTTCAGCACAATTGAGATTGATGCGAGGATCGATTTTCGAAAGACAGACCCTTGTCGATCATTTGAAGTCTCTCGCGTTTCTTAGACTTCATTTCCGTAAGTGTTCCGTTATCTGTTTTTCCAACATAAAATATATATTTTTTAAACATTATCTTTTTAATCAACCAAAAGTTCAAAAACACTAGCAATTTTAAATATTTTACAAAAGTTTTCGCGGCGCCCCTAGAAAATTCCATGGCGCACCGGTTACCCGACAATGAATATATAGATAGACAGATAGAAGTGAAAGGCACCATATAATAAATAGATAGAAGTGAAAGCCGATAGATAGATAGATGGAAAGATAGACAGATAGATGAGAAAAGATAGGCACTACATAATAAATAGATAGATAGATATGAAATGCACTATATGATAAATAGATATATAGAAGTGGAAGGCAATATATGATAGATAGATAGATAGATAGATAGATAGATAGATAGATAGATAGATAGAGTGAAAGGCACTATATAATAGATAAGTACATAATATTATATTTGCCCCAAGGAGAAATCAAAATTGATATAAAAATAATTTTTGGGTGGAGTATTCCTTTAATCCACCTATCAATTTGTCCATTCTCTAAGCCCACTTTTTCCCAAACCGGGTCACAGGGACGCTGCAGCCTATCCCAACAGATGTCAGGTATGAGGCAGGACGAGTCTCTGGACAGGCGCCAGTTCAGTTACTGATGGTTTCTTAGTTTAAATGCTAACGAGTTAAATGAGACTCAACGCACCCAAGCTTGACTTCTGCCAGCCTAACTGAACATCACTTTAATTGAACTTTTCCAGCAATGTGAAGCTAACTAAAAGGTCGTAAGCAATGCACAATTCATTGATCAAAAGAAATTCCCGAAGACCAGAGAATGAGAGTTACTGAAATCTGTCTGTCCGGAAAAGAGTCATAAAGCAATCTCTAAAACCTTAGGACATCAGCAGACCACTGAAAGAGCCAGCAACTCCAAATGGGGAAGACATGAAGCGTGGAAGGGTTAATAAACTGACAACAAGAACGCATGGAAAACTCATCTGGGAAGTCACAGAAGAACCCAGACAGACATCTAAGGAACTGCAGGCTTTTCTCAGCTCAGTTAATGTCAGAGGTTATGACTCCACCGTAAGAAAGACACTGGGCAAAAATGGCATCCATAGGGGAGATGCAAGGTGAAAACCACTGATAAACAAGAGGAGTGCAAAGGCTTGTATAACATTTTCCAAAAAGCACCTTGATTACCAACAAAACTTTAGGGATAATGTTCTGTGGGCTGAGGAGTCAATTGTTGAACTTTTTGGAAGATGTCAGTTCCTTTACAGCTTCCACAATAAGACCATCAGGCCCACAGTCAAACATGGTGGTGGTGGTGTGATGGTGTGGGGATGCTTTGCTGCTTCGGGGCCTGGATGACTTCATATAACTTATAGAAGTGTGAATTCAGACAGTACTGAAGAAGAACATCTGCTCATTAGTCCATGATCTGAACCTCAAGCATAATTGGGTTATGCAGCAGGACATTCTGAAGTACAAGAGGAAGTCCACCTCTGAATGTCTGGGGAAAACAACACACCAAACGAAGGTTTTCGAATGGCTTTTTCAAAGTCCTGTCTTGAACCCTGATGGAGATGTTATGGTGGGACCTAAAACCTTCCAATGCGGCTGAATGAAAACAATTCTGTAGATAGGAGTAGGACAAGCGTGGAATTAGTGGACTTGAAACCCTAACTAAGGTTGTGGCTTCAAATCCCACTACTGACACCATGTGACACTGAGCAAGTCACCTACCTGTGTTCCAAATGGAAAAAAGAAAATGAAATTAAACCGATGGTATTTCAGATGCTGTAAGACACCTTGGATAAAGGCGTCCGCCAAATAAATACCTGTAAATCTAACAATAGACGTCATCCACAGCGATGCCAATAAAGATTCTCCTGCTAGTAGAAGGATTTGATTCTAATTGTTGGTGCCCAACAATCAAGTATTAAGTTTAGTGGGGGCATTTACTTTGTCACAGGGTTGATCCAGATGTGGCTGAACTTTTACCCTTCAATAAATCAAACAGTCATTTAAAAACGGTGCATTGTGTTCACTCAGCTCTTGAATAATACAAACAGTCTTTTGTATTATGCTGATACTTTTTGGAGATCAGAAACAATGAAGTGTTATGAATGAGTGAAAACTGAGGAACTTGGGAAGGGGGCAAATGCTTTTTCACTGCACTGTACATCGTTCCAGAAATAATTGTGCTCTTTAATTTATTCTTACTTTAATATAATTTTAATTGTGCAGTTGCTTCAAAGCACTTGTTTATGAATATTATTATTATTATTATTATTTATAGTTACCGAAACAATGAAATGTTATGAATGAGCGAAAACTGAGGAACTTGGGAAGGGGGCAAATACTTTTTCACTGCACTGTACATCGTACCAGAGATAATTGTGCTCTTTAATTTATTCTTAAGTTAATATAATTCTAATTGTGCAGTTGCTTCAAAGCACTTGTTTATGAATTATTATTATTATTATTTATAGTTACCTTGCGTGTATTTTTTGCACGTGTATAGTCTGTTTTGTATTAAACGAATGCTTCTTTGTTTTTACATCCATCGTTTGGGCTTTTTTGTCGCCAGGGGTGAACCTTGTCTCGGGTCGTATCCACATGGGCTTCGACTGGCACTGCCCACTTATCCACAGTTAGGATGGCAGGGAAGCTGGAGCCTAAGCCATCAACTTTCGGACACTAGGGAGGAACAAACGCCTGGATGGTGCGTCAGTCCATTTTTTATAATAAATTCGATCACTGAGGGTAGCTGATTGCTTAGTTTTGACAGCTCCATTGACCATTCACCGCTCGGTAATGTTGCCCTGCTTACGGGTTTAAATTGCTTTCTGCGGAGAGTAAATATTACTTACTGCATCCATCCCTCCAAAGATAAACGCACACCTTCCTGGACTGTTCTTTTTCCACGCACATCCAGTATTTAATATCCGTGAGTGGAATATGAATATGCGTATAAACCATCAATCTCCTTCCTCGTCGCGTTAAACCGATCCAAGGTCCCTCCACTCCGATTCCGCTCGCTGAAGTGAAATTCGCGTGGCCGAGCTGTTCGGATGCGCCCGAGTCCAGCCGAGCCGTGACGTCACGGCGCTTCCGCTGTCACTCGCCTGGCGTTCTCCGGCAAACAGGGAATCAGTGCCGAGTTTACATGGAGTAGCGCCTCCGACGCCACCACCACCACTCTTGTGGATACAAAGTTTTCTGGCTGAAAAAACGAAGGAATAGACTAAGGAACGTCCCGAGAATTGCGAGCAGCGGTTAAGGAAATAAAGGGGAAACAACGAAAGAAAAGCGCAAAAAGAATGGAGCCGGAATGAAGGAGAAATCTCCACGAGAACTTGCAATGGAGACTTTACTCGCCGGGCTGTTACTTTACAGCCATCTCCTTCTAATTGGCGGTAAGTTACGGAGTATTTGTTGCGTTGTATTGGACCGGGAAGCGGTTCTATGTCGGCTTGCGGTTGTTTTTGGGCGCCCGTTTGTGCGAGTGCGTGTTTTTTTTTTCTTTTTTGGCCGCGAGTCGCGGTGCGAGAGCCCCCCGCTTTGCTGCTCTTTTGTCTCGGTGTTGTGCGCTCTCCTTTGTGGCACATTTCTTGCTGGCGTGGAAGCCTTTCCGTGGGACGGCAGTGCGATCGGTCGTCGTGTAAACTTTATTATTATGATTTTTTTTTTTTAGAAGAAGATTTAGAGTTTTGCAAAAGGCCCGGGACTTAGTCTTGTTGGGGGGGGGGGGTGGTGGGGGGTCGAGTGAAAATGTGCTCGTTTTCGTCGACACCTTCATTTGCATCGCGCTGGACAAAAGTGTGCGCTTCCCCCTTTTCTGTGCTCTCGAGGCCTCCGACGCTGCTTTGCAATTGATTGGAAGCGGTGTCGGGTGTCACAAAGTTTAGGCTCTGCTTAACTGGCCGGCTACAACTCGCATCTGCTGCGAAGAGAGACAAAACCCCCTTCTCGCTCGCTCTTTTTGTCTGTTTTTTGTCAGGACTCGAATCGTTTTCTCTTGCCGGGGATCGGAAATCGCAAAGCTCACGTTCACACGAACGCGCACCCCGACACGGACACGGCTGCCGTTCCCCTCGGTGCCCGTGTGTACATCTGTTCCGTACGTTTTGTTTTGTTTGGGAAGCTTTCGGTTAAGCTTAACGCCGTTTGAGGAGTCAAAATATCGATTTTTTTCTCCCCCTACGCGTGTGCTGCTTACATACCTTTTTTGAATTGTTTTTGTTTGGAGCAAATGCCATGTCGAGATTTCATTTGTAGGAACGTTACGGTGCGGGTTCTGTCTTTACATTGATGAACTCCAGTGGAAACCGGGCCTGCCGTCATTGTGAGCCCGTTTAACTTAACATTTCAGGCTCTTTTAAGATTTCCGACGTCGTCGTTTATTTGAAGGTTTACCCTCCAGTAGGTACCTAGTGAATCGAACTTCGTTATTATTATATTTTTTGGTTCAGCCGTTTCTGTGTTATTTGTGACGGAGAGCACGTAATGATCCAGGCATGTAGACCTGGGCCTCCACGAAATATTTGTTTTGGCTCCCGCAATCCGTAGACGCCGAATCTTTGTTTAAATACCGAGCTCTTCTGCCTGAGCGGTCGTCGCCTTGTTTTATCCGCAGGCAGAGATTGCAGCCTTTCACAACAGTGTCCGATCTTATTTTTTGGAAAAAGGTTGTGTTCAGATTTATCAAGATATTTGGCGTGTAAATATTTGAGGTGTTCTATGAAATGACAGCACATTACCCTTTAATGGGGATACCTATTTTTTCCCCCAGAACTCGCAGCTAGAAATGCCCCTTCGGTTTTGGTTTAATTGTTTCTTGTTTATATGCGTGCGTTATTACAAGTCCAAGATCGAGCAGAGTACACTTTGATGAGTGCTTGCACGTCCTGACATCTCAAGTTGAAAGTTTGAATATATATATATATA
>JANRMT010062810.1:6703905-6752387 GCA_026402145.1 Polypterus bichir lapradei
GGTATGTTTTACTTCTTGTTGTCTTGTTGTCCCCAACCCCCGGGGGGGGGGGTGGGGGTGGGTTGATCTCCTTAAAAATGGAAAAAAACATAAAAATAAAAGTAACAGCTGTGTAAAATTTTGCACAAGTGTTCTTTGTTACCGAATAGAACAAACACAACAATACCCCTTTTATTCAGTCACCCGTGTAAGTTAAACTAATACGCTTCTAGGATTTCTGTGTTACCATTTTTTTTCTTGCATTTAATTTACTTGCATCTTATTATTTATCTTTTAAGTTTATGCATTTATTTGGTATCAGTGTATAAGTATTGCTGCACTTTTTATTTTTTAAAGTAAATGCTTGTGTGACATGACACTCCATGGTTGTTTTCTTTAAGTGTAAGACATGTTTGGAATGTTAGTCTTGGGCTTTTCTTTTTTTAATTCCCAATGGTTTCCGCCTTTTTCATTATAATTTTAGCAGTTGACACCTTTGGAATTTAATTTGTCTAAACCACCTAGCAAGTAAAACATTTAGACCTTTAATAGTATCATGCAATTATGTGCTGAAAAATATCACATTTCCACTTAGGCAGCACACAATGTGAGCCGGGAGTTTCCTGTATTGCAGGTTAATGGAAACATGTTTTAATAAAAAAAAATGCTTACAATTTTAAAATGATTGGAGTCTCTAGTAACAAGAATTCTTTGTTGTGAATGTTAATATGGTGTCCCTTTTTATATTAAAAATGTGTGATTGAATTGCATGGGCTATTTGATGTGTTTATTTCTGTGTTTTGATCCGGAAAATTTTTCAAAATTAATTGTATTTATATATATTAGGTTAGGTTAAGTAGACTTTGTTGTCCCAGAGGGGAATTTGTTTGTAGTAGGGAAGTACAGAACATCGGGTCTTGTTATACAGATATAAGAAAATGAGCAAAAACCCAAACCTGAACGCTATTGTTATACTACACATGCACAAGATTAGTACGAGAGGAATGATGACCTTTAAGAGTAAACTTAGTAATAATGCAGGGACACCCCACCAACTAACAGTATCTTACGTGCGCAGAATATGCAGAGGAAAATGGCAGTTACACCGCCTTGTAGTTTAAATAATCACATTTTCAAGGCCAGTTTATATTTTAATGTTGTCGCTAATTGTGTTTTCAATAGTAAGTTTTTAGATGTAGAAAATTATTTTACTGGTGTCATAAATGTCAACTATTAAAAGACAGGTGGCCAGTGTCTGTAGGGTGTTTCACTTTTAGCTTCTCCCATTTTGTTTTACTATGATGTTTTCTTGTTTTATTATTGCAGAGTCTTTAAGATTAATTACCAGTTTGTCCATCTGTCATTATCTCTGTAGAGAGTTGTAATATGGGTATGGAAATAATTTAAAGTTATATAAAGTGCAAATGTTATTTTTGGGTTATCGAATGGATGATTTTGTGTACCACCTTGTTTTTGCTTCTGTGTAAATGGAAATATAGTGATGGGGTCAAAAATTGAGTTCTAATTCTAGTTTTATGTTGTTGAAAAGGGCAACACTAACATATTTGTGTGTGTATGTGTGTGTGTGTGTCCTTGAAAACCTCTAAACAATAACTTATGAAAAAAAGTTTTATCTTGTTACAGGCTTCAGGCCTATTGTGTTTGATCCAGTACTTATCTTCATAGCCTTCAAAAATGGGTTGACCAGTGTCCAGTGGTTAACAGTTGTAGAAATTGTTTAATTTAACTGAGATTTTGGCAATCCGCTCCATTAAAACGTAGCCAGGCCTATTGTTTTGCAAAAGTTTTGCCCAAATAGTTTTTGAAATAATATACCTAATTTATTTTCTTGTTTAAATGAGAAGTCAAACAAAATAACACCTTTTATTGGCTAATTGAACAGATTGCAATATGCAAGCGTTCGAGGCAGCTAAGACCATTTCTTCAGGCAAGATGTCTTGTGTTTAAAGAAGCGTTTGAAGTCCCTCTTGTTTGGAGAATTTCTGTCTAACTGATATTAGCAGTTAGTTTTTTATAATCTAAGAAATTGTAACTTGCTTGTATTTGGTTTCTAAACTCTTCTCTTGTTGTGATCAATTTTGTACCCATGTCCCATAACACTTGTTTCCTCAGACTGTTGTTTTTTCGACTTTTGACCTCCCTTGTAAGTTGCTTTGGATAAAAGCATCGTCTTAGTAAATATTTGTTGATGCAAGTTTAAATAGGCATGTACACATACTCAAAGAAATTTCTAAGCGAGTTAAGCTGACAGTTTGTTTGCCCTACTGGAGCACATTACGAATGATGAAGAGAAGGAAGTGCACAGAAACACACACACCTCCATGTGTAAAGGTCAACGTGAGAGATATTAAGCCACCCGTGTACCGATCTGTCCGTCTGTCTGAGCTGCGTGTTTATTTCATTTGAACCAATGTGCTTACTTTCAAATTAAATACTGCTGACGTTGTTCACCTCATTCAATTTCATATACATTTTACTCCATTTATTTATGTACATAAGTGAGTTAATGTTCTTGATTGTATATTATTCTACAGTACAATCAGTTTTGTTGAGGGATTTCCTGCACTGTCACTAAAGTAAATTTAACATGAAAGTCTTGAATGGATGATTCCATACCCTTTTTTTTTTTTTTTTTTTACTTTGTCATTTGACTTTTTTTTTAAATCACTTAAATGCTTTACTCAAAACTGTGGTTTGTTAGTGCCATATCTTAAAATATGAGTTTCGCAGAGTAAAAGCTAAACATTTGTCTATGTGTTAGTGAAGTATGGCAATTTGTGTGCTTTCTAATTTTTTTTTTCTTCTTTCAGCTCACTCTATTAGCAAGAAATTTATATTTGCAGTTTAAGTTTTAAATTTCAGCAAAGGTAGTCTTGCAATAAAAGGGATTCAGTTGCTTTTAGTTTTACAAAGGGGACATATCAAGGCATGTCTCCGCTGCTGTAAACTGATAGCCTGAGTAATTTAAGGTAGGGATTTTGAAGCAAGGCTTAGATTCAAAAGTAAATACCAAATGCGTCTGGTGAAAGGTGGACAGAAACGTTCGACTCTTTGTATTTTTCGCAGTCTTTTTTTGCGGGTTCTGTAATCAAGGCAGCTTCTGTGTACATTGTACACTTTTTTTTTTTCTTTTTTGCTCTGTTTAGTGGTAATGTAACTCATTATTTTGTGCTGTAGACTTAACACCACTTGATATCGAAAATAATTACTTCTACGTTCAACTTTAAAAGGTTTCATCGTTTGCCGTTCCAGGCACAGGGATTCATTATTAATAATTGTAATAATGCCATGTTTTGCATGTGTCGTCGACCTTTTTAGTATTTTAAAACCCAATTTGCTGCAGCGCATTGTCTGAGACAGCCTTGACAATTTTTGTTCAGATTTGCTTAAAATTTGTTTAGATTGTGAAACTTGTACATTTTTTTATATTAGGTGTAAAAGTGCATACTATTTGACATACAGACTTGCTGTCACGTTTACCAGGGTTTATATCAGTAGCCCAAATAGTTTTTTTAATAGCTAATCCAATTTTTTAATAACTTCTACTATTTTTACTAAATTTGCCTTGTTTAAAGCAAAGTGTGCTTAAAATGAACTGATTTATAACGCTTTAAGCAATCTATCAAACACCGACATTTACCAAAGATATTGTTGCAAGTCAGCAGCTTAAAACTATAAAGTTAATCAAAATCTTTGCAGCCGAAGTCGTCCACATCATCTTTAGTGTTTCTGTTTTGTGCTATCAGGAGGTGAGGCCTGTTAAAGCCCATTGAGGCACACCTTGTGTGATTTTGGGCTATACAAAAATAAATTGTTTTGTATTGTATTTACTTGAGGTGTTCAAGGCAGAATACAGGAGTTCTGCTAGACAGGTTTACGAATTCAAAACAACACAATAGAAGCGGCACATGGGCACATTTGCTTTTAGTATTTCAAAGCTCCGTCTGTCTCTGAACCTGCTTGAGCCAGTTCAGGGTCACTGGGAGGCCTGTGGTCTGTTCTGGAAACATTGCTGGCTGGGGGGATAGTTGGGAGAACTGCTCTGGACAGGGCAGCAGTTTCTTGTAGTATTTCACAAAACACAAACTGAAAATATTTGTTTGACTTGCTGTTCTTATTACTAGTTAATCTGTTGGTGGGTATCAGGTTTGAAGAGTGCAATGGCATAACCTTCTTAAGAGTTTAATATAGACAAACTTGCTATAAAAGCATTCATATGCCAATGAAGGAGATTGTAAAATGTCATCCATTTTCTTACATCAGTGAATATTTAAATACTAGGCTGACCCGCCTTTTAAGGCGACCGACTTTTAAGTTGACCACTTCTTAAGGCAATTCAATATGTAGATCAATTTGATATTTTATACAAACTCATTAATTTGGTTATATTGCATTTGAGCGGTATTACTTTAATACTCGTAGTTTCTGTTATTTTTGTGATGAAATTTAAACTTTTTTTCTATATTGAGGTTGCCCTTTTGAACCCCCCTGATATTTACTACGCGGTGAGGCATTTGTACTCCATCAACATTAATTATTTCCAGAGACATCATTTTGTCTATTTTTCCAGCGCATCGCGCACAAAAGCAAGGGAACGATGGGAGCACCAGAACTCTGCTTACATCATGCTGCATCGTACCGCAAGCTGCAAGTAGTAAGTCTGTGATAAGCGGAATACCGCTACGCTTTCCATTTACGGGACGGACGGAAGGACAATCTCGACCGCTTTTATATAGTAAGAAAGAAGAAGAAGAAGATATCGCACAGTCTGGAGTAGTAAATCATCTTTTACCTTGAAAAACGAAACTACAAATCCCATCGTGCATCGCAAAATGGATGGGGCATGTGTGAAACTCCGTGCTACTCGCACAGTCTGGAGTAGAAAGTCATCTTTTACCTGGAAAAACGAAACTACAAATCCCATCGTGCATCGCAAAATGGATGGGGCATGTGTGAAACTCCGCGCCTGCATAGCACTCACGGGACGGAAGGAGAATCCCGACCGCTTTTATATAGAAGGATAGCAGTGTGGGGAATAGAGCTCTTTCTACTACTTAAGCTTTTTAGTATTTTTCTTTCCATTTGTAATTTAGTATTTTTGTGTCTAGCTGTAATTTGGACATAGTATGTTCAGGTTGAGGCTGTTTATGATACTTCAGCTTTTTTGTGTCACAGATTATGACATTACTGGTTTCCCTAACCACCCCCTGATGATGGTTGAGGTTTTGCTATTTGCGTTTGGAATTTTTTTTTTTTACAGTTCATTGGTATTGGAGTTTCTTCCTTTTGCATCACAAAAATATTACACAACTTGAGATATTTTAAACTGGATTATTAAATACAGTAAAAAGGATGAATAACATTGAGTGCATGTGTGGGATGCAGGTTTTGCGCTCATATGGATGTATTTAAGCAACCAAAATAAACAACACACAATGACTGAAGGCAATTTGTGGGTAGCGTCGGGCTGAAAGGAGTGAAATTGAAGGTCATTTTTTGCCACACCAAACTTATTGCTGAAGTTTATTCAGTCATACTATCAAACCATGTAGCATAGTTGAATCAAATATGAAATTTCAGCCTAATGTTTTTTAAAATCTGTATGGATTAGTTTTTTCTTATCTAAGAAAAAAAAGCACATTGTGCCTGCATTGTGTGAAAGCAGCGGTTATTCAGGTGGCCAGATGTTTTTCATTTGCTTAAAAAAGATTCTATTAAATCCAGGCACATGTGACAGATTGCAGACCACTAATTATTTGCCATATGTTTGCAAAGTAAGGGGAGAGCGTAAAATTTTTTAGTGGAAATCATTACATTTTTCTTACAGAAACACTTAATTTTGTATTTTTAAAATATACCAACTGCATGATTACCTTTGAAGAATAAACACAGTCCGTTCTGAAGAAACCAGAATCTGCTATCAAAATTTTATCTTGAACTTTATTATTATAGACAAGTATTTGATTATAGTTGGCAGCAGACCCTGTTGAAAAGAAATTGTGTTCATTTAGAAAAACTGGATTAATAACTACATCCCACATTTAAATAATGTAATCTTGCATGAGGTGTTAGCAAGTGTCATGGAAATTAATTGTGGCTGCACAACAAAGGTATAGAAGAGTGGCTCAGTAAATTGTCCTGGGGTTTGTGTGTAAGCACAGCACTACAAATAAGGGAATAAGAATCCATCCATCCATCATTGTATTAAAGTTGCTGTATGGCTTCTCGTTAGGTTAATAGGGTTAGAAGCAGCTGTCAGGCAGATCTAGAAACAGTAGGTATAATACAAGAATCAAGATTTATTTGTTATACACACACGTACAACGTGAAGTGAAGTGTAAACCCCATTTGTTATTCAGACTGTGCAAATAGACTGAGGAAAGAAATATAGAGAAATAGGAAAATGGAATAGAAGGGTTAAATAACTTATATAAAACATACTAAAACATTTTTTATATAGCACAATTTTATATACGATTGTAGCTCAGTGTTTTGCAAGAGGTCACATATAAATTACAAAAAAAGAAAACAAGATAAGGTAAAAATATGAATGAATAAGCAACAGGAAAAAAATCCATTTAACCTTCTAAAACATAGACATATAATTAGTAGAAGAGTAGCGTTCTTATACTATATCATGTAAGTCTCTAAAGATGAGTATGGTAATAAAGTAAGAGAGCTGGTTGAACAGAAACAAAATTATAATAAATGTTAAGGCTAAATAGAAGCAGCTTGAATTTAAAAATAAGCTGAAAAATGTAACATTCAGTGCAAAATGGCACAGTATACATAACCATGTCCAAAGGCATTGGTATTAAGTACAGTGCCAAAAGGTGTGTATGCAAGCATTTCAATTCCTCAGTTATATTCTACAAATCAAACGTGATATTACCGTAGTGCAAAACATGGCAGCATTTATTTGTTTTATTTATAATCAAGATTTGAAATATCTAAATATCTGTACTTAATGAAAAACAGTATTGAATAATATCTGCCTTAATAAAAGGACAAATGTCAGTGTCTTTGCTATCCAACAGGGGGCACATTGCAAACCTTAGCGCTGCTATTACGAATTCTGTATCAAATGGTAGGTAATAAAAACATAGCAACTTGATGCACACACTGCACTGAAAATGTTAATGTTGAGATCGACGTCTATTACTTGGATTTCAAACCGTCTTAAATAGTTAGCACAGCTAGTATCTGTCTGTGAAAAATGACACAGGAGGTAGGGCATTTAACTTGGCATTTATTTAATCATAGTGCTTTTGTACGTACTGGTCTTACTTTTTATTATTATAATGATTAAATAATAATGAGGAGGAGGAGGTTAACATTATTAAATAAATAATAAAAAGTAAGACCCATATGTACTGTACATAAATACTGTGATTAATTAAATTTTGAGTTATGACTTGTACTTTGGTAGTCTATAGAGAAATCAACACAAAGCATTTGCTGTTTTTTACACAACTTGGCATAGTCTTTTGAGTTTTGGAACTTTCAGGTCAGAGAGGTTTGTAAACTACATGGTTTTTAGATTTTAGTTTCAATGTATTCTTTCTGTGTTAAGTTGTGAATGGTTGCCAAAATAAGTCTGCAATAATTACAGTAAATGCGTTATTTGATAATCATTGGCTACACTCTTATTTGCAGGTTTTACTCGTGTAATATGGTGGAAACATTAAAAAAATGCCTTGTAAAAGTTTTCCGTTTATTTATGCAACCATTTGGAGACTAACAAATGCAATAAGTATAGATTATTTTTCAGTTTTTGTCTTTTAATCATTAAATTTACTTTAGTTTTCATTTCGATATTTATTTGCTGCAGAATTGTTTTGTGTATATCCCTTGCACCTTGATATTTGCTTCTTTTTCCTAAGGTGGTCACTTTAGTAAACGAAGGAAATGAATGTGACATTTCATAGTAAATACTCAATGGATTGCATAGGGACATGTCATCTGTTTTTGAAATATTTCACAATGTTCATTGAGCACTGTCATTGTGCTGTAGAGACCTTCTAACAAATAGTTTTAAAAGTTGATACAGTTGGTAATTAATAAACATTTTTTTTATTTATATAAAGAGGTAGTGTTTAGATGTTAGAATTTTACTTCTGCAGAGCAGCGATATGATTTAACCCACTGATGAATATTTCAGGATACACTAATAGAAGGCTTCATTTCATGCTTCTACATACAAAGAATGTGGATGTTAGCTCTAGTTTGCGACGGTTTTCAATTTGTTTTTTCTTGTGGTGTTGTTGGAAAGAACTAAATGCTTTAGTAATGCAATTTATGACAGGATAACCTTTTTCGCTTCATAACACTTTAGTTGGATATAGTGGATTTACCAAACATTTTAGTGTATATTGAAGACAGATTAAGTTTCTTGTATGCAGAGGTATTGGATTGGTTAGTTGGTGATTCTGTGGCAGTGAAATGTGACAAACACAGAGTTAATTCTTTGCCTGACAGACTCAACACTTGTGCCAAATCCTTATCTTGAAGTCGGGGAACTGAATTGTAAACTTTCCTCACCTGCATTGTCTTAACATTCCAGAGAATGATCACCTTGGAGACCTGTTACAAATGTAGCTACAGGGTGTTTGTTTATTAAATATTTTGGTATGAGCTAAATTGTGTTGGGTGATTTTCACCTTTAAATGGTGATATGTGTGGGGCATTCATTTTTGGCCAATATAGGTTTATTTTAAAGCATTACTGAAGCTAGTGGCTGCAGTATTGTTTGTTCTTCTCAACGAGTTGTGACTTAGCAGTGTGTTCAAAGAGTGGGATATACTGGATCAAGTTAAGGAAACACTCTGAGAGCTGAAGACCTCAAACGTTTGTATGTTTGTCCCGTCAGTTTGGGCCGTAAAGCAGACAATACACACTTGGCTTATTTTTTGATTTGCAAGATACTGACATTCCAGTGTGGTGTGCATGTCTGTTTTGTTGTTGAAGCGGGCCAAGTATTTTATAAAACAAGCAACCACACTATGCATTTTAGTCATAAAAATGGACTCTCATTTTGTGCTTTTTGATTGATTGTAATAATTTAGTACCATATGTAATTTCTGTTTACACCACGGGTGTCAAACTCCAGTCCTGGAGTGCCACAGAGGCTGCAGGTTTTCATTCTAACCATCTTCTTAATTAGCCACCAGTTTTTGCTGCTAATTAACTTCTTTTGCCTTAGTTTTAATTAACTTGACTCAGACCCCTTAGTTGTCTCTTTTTCCTTAATTATCAGTCAAACAATAATGAGACACAAAACAAGCCGCCACATGACCAGCTCACCTGTGCCCATCACGCAATACAGTGGAACCTCGGGTCACGAATGTAATTCGTTCCAAGACTCTGGTCGCAACCCGATTTGGTCGTGACACTGAGAGAATTTTGAACAGAGAAACTAACATTGCAAGAGTTCACGCTATAGCCTTACGAACCGCTCACTGTAAACACTTTTTTTTAATGAGTTTTTGTGGTGTAGCGGGTCCACAGCTCACGTAAAGAGCCGCTTTTTAAATAAGTAATCACCGTGCTCGCAGCTTAGCGAGGGGGCGTGGTAGTGTGGTTAAAGCAGTTCTCGGGGCGATTTGCGGTGTGGGCGTTTCTCACCTAAGTGCACAAGGTGAGGGACTGTCCACATCATAGTTGTTCCCGGGAACCGTTGATTGCCACAGCTGCCACGTTCATTATAAAGAGAAGCCTGAGACGGTTAAGGGGAAAGGAGAAAGAAAAAAGAGAACGGAAGTTGTAGAGGAAAGCAGGAAGCAGTGAGGAGAGAAAGAGAAAGCTGGTGCAGGAGAACAAGCGAGCGAGAGCAGGCTTGCGGCAGCTGAACAGGCAGCCTGGGTGTTTGGCCGACACCTGGGGGAGTAGTAGTTGTGGCCGCTCCTGCAGAATTTTCTTTGGAGGGCAGGAGTGACCGGAAGGCGGAAGGCAGCGTGAGTCGGGACCTGGGACGTGGTGTCCCCAACGTGAGAGCCTTGGTCGTTGGGGAATCTCAAGTCGCTGTTCGGTGATGCCTACCGGAGCCAAGGATTGGAAAGGCGACTGACCAGTCAGTAGCAGAGAAAAGGCCAGCTGCAGGTATGGCGACTCTTCTGTTGTGTGGCCCAGACAGGGGAAGCAGGGGGGGTCGCATGTAAAAAGGCACTGGGCTTCTTGTTGTTTTTAAAGGAATGCTTCCTGTGTTATATTTTGACCTCGTTTTTTTTAAGAAGACTTTTTTCTATTGTTTTTAACTTCCACATTTCGATTTTATTGGATTATTTATTTATTGACTATTTTTGAAACACTGCACTTTATTTTGAACACTTTGTTTTTGTTGTTTGTTTTTAATGAAAGCACTTGACACTTTTTACATCATCCCCTTGCTTTGTTGTTGCCTCACTGCTAAGCTCATCGGTTACATTACAGATGGTGACAGGTTCAAGGGCTCCCGGACCGCAGATGGGAGCAGGTAGAAAACCCGCTTTAAGCACAGGGAAAAAAAATGAGCATTTGAAAAATCAGTAATTTATACAAAAACTAACCATAAACAACCAAGGAGCTAACCTTGCATGAGTCGAGTTCTGGCATGAAGGAAGTGAGGAGGAACTGGGTGGAAAGGAGATTACAGTTTTGAGGTAAAGTCCCTCTGCGTGATGCACGTCTGACCAGGAACAATGTACTGTGGAGAGACTAAACACGTGTGTAAATCACCGGCGCAAACGAACCGGAAGGGAAACTGGCTTGTTCGTCTCCCGAGTGTGTGGTGTTGAACAGATGCAAAAGTTTGGCAAACTTTTTGGTCGTAACCCGATTTGTACGTGTTCTGAGACGTTCGTGACCCGAGGTTCCACTGTATCTGAAAATAAAGAAAGGTGAATGTCTCAATAAGGCTGATCTCTCAGGTCACCAAGACATTTTGATGGTGTTCTTAGAAAAAACAGAAAAATTAACAGTTTTGGAAATGAGAGCAGCAACAAGCCATGTAATTAAATGATGGGTTTAATTAACAGCAAGAATTGGCTTCTCATTAAGAGATTGGTTGGAGTTTGAAATCCCAGTTTAGCCGGTCATCTGTTGGCTTGTTTCACATTTTGTGTCATTTCTGTTTGGCTGTCATTTAGATAGATAGATCCCAAGGGGAAATTTAATGAAGAAAAGAATAAATTCAGAGGACGGAAACCTTGAAAACAAGGCTATTTAAATGAAGGGAAAAGAAGTTGATTAGCAGTGAAAACTGGTCACTGATTATTAAAAGGGTTAGAATGAAAACCAGTAGCCACCTGGCCCACCAGGACCGGAGTTCGACACTCCTGGTTTACACTGTTTGCACACACTGAAAAAAGTCCACAAGAGTATTCTGTCTTTGTGAGACAAAGTCCTCATATTTTACTTTGTATTAATGATGTGACAGTGTTAAACTTCAAATCAATTTATGATTAAACAAATTATTTTTTTAGCATTGTATTCTACACTCATCTATTTTTATAGTTTTAAGTAGCTTAGGGTTTGTAAATTATGATTTTCTGTAAAATTGAGACAAGTTGATTATACTGTAGCTGTGCTATGAAGTAAAGGACTGTATATCCCAGCCTCCTCAAAGGGGTTGCAATATTGGACGACAATGAAGGACGTGGGGGCTGCTGGGAAGAAGGTCGCTGTCTTTTGTCTATTTTGTTGCTGTTTTCACCTGTTGGATTACCCGTGGATTGTTTTGTATTTCTGTTTGTGGTTGGATATGTGGTCTGTCTTTTGTCCGCCTATTTTGTGTGAGTGAACAGATTGGTAGCAACTTCATCTGCTGTCCTCAAATGCACACATCACTTAAATACACATCGCCATAAGAGTACAAAGTAATCGGAGAGAAAGCAGAGCCAAACACAGTTTGTACTGTCTCTTTTTACCTGCAGTGTAGATAGGAAGCCTATCCAAAATCCCTTATAAATAATTGCATATACATGTTGTTTACGTGTCATGTTTGTTTAATACAGTTTGCTTCCGACTTGACACGTATGTGTAGAACTGGTTTTTCTGAGGCAACTAAAAAAGAGCATTGCATACAATGAAGAAGCACTTGGAAATGATTTTTAAAGCTGTTAAAATAAGAAAAGTAAAATTGGAAATAAGATGGACACTTTCTATTAGCGTTGAAAAGCACCCCAGATTTTGCATGGTGTAATTGATGCTTAACAGTTTTAGCATAAAACAGCAGTATGCAGTAGGACTGGTGATATGGAATTAAATTCATATTATCATTTTGATGTAAAATTCAATTTATGAGTTATCTTGGTGTATTCTCACAACACATTAAATTTTGAAAGATGAGCACCATATAGACATGTGGTGTATACAGTATATGTAATCTATACAGAGTCCAAAGCTTGTTTATTTTTTTTATAATATTAATGCTATATGAAGTATCAGCAAAAGAAAGTCACCCCCCCAATTTAAGAATTTCATTAATAGCTTTGCCTCAAAAAAGCAGCTCAAATAACATGTTATATCCAACCATTCTAGTTTTATATCTCCTCTACTTTATTGTGAGTTTCCATTGTATTTATTGCATTCAACACCTTGTCTACCATGTTGGTGTCCCTGTCTGCCAGTCAGTATGCATTCCTCTCTCTGACTGACTTTTATGAAAGAAAGACACAGCTCTTAATTCATTCATGCAGTAATCACAAGTCATGTAAATATATATCTTGCATATGTTTTTGATTTCCAAGATTTGTTATGGTTCCAAATGATGTATTTGCATATTTTGTGCCTTTTCTTGTGTCTAACAGTTTGTATGATGCTTGTCAGCGCTTATTTTATAACATTCACCAAGTTAGTCAGTACTGTATTTACAGCCAGGCATCTTGTATTTTGAACAAAGTGTTCTTGACATCTTCTTGAACCCTTGTTTCTCTGTGGTATAGATAGGTACTTCACGTAAGGGACCTCTTGAAGGTCTACGGAGAGCAGTTATATTTCGATGGATTTTGGGCCATTTCAAGTACCCAGCAAAACTTTACTATCGCGTTCAAGCCCAGTGAACACTAAAATACCTTGTGTCATGGAGTGTTTTGATTGGTGGAAATATCAGTGTCCCAAAAAAAGGAAAATTTGTCGTTCAGATTCACCAAGAGTTGCGTTTATACACCGGCACATTTGTGGTGAATATGTGGCTTGTTTACCATGCAGAGCTCTGTGAGCAGGGTGTCTATTATCTGATAAATAGAAGAGACCTTGAAAATGTGACACTCGCTAGAGAAATGGCAGATTTTATCTAAGCGACTCTGACGAGCCCTGCTGAGGGCATACAGCGATGTTTCTCAGTTTCATTTAGACAGCAGATTTACCAGGGGAATTTAGTTACACTGTAATATGTTGTGTATTTACTCTCCATTAGAATGAACGTCACCTCTATTTCGGTTATCCTAAATCACATACAGTATATGCTGTCTTTAGTCTTGTAAATATATCTTAATGATATTCACTTGGGAATGTTTGGGTCACTTCCATCATGATGGCTTTCCTCTTCTTCGAAGCACTGTCATCTGAAGACTCTGAATTTCATTTAGGAGCCATGATAAGGGCCACAAAGCCGCCACACAAATGGAACACTTCTTCTGCGCGCAACAAAACTAGTTTGCCAACTCCCTCACTCATACGTTGCATTATTGCGTACTCTTCCGCTGTGTGCAACCAAACTAGTTTGCCCACATAGTCTGTAAGTACGAAGCTAATGGCGTAAGCCAAAACACTTGTGTCTCAATTTTTTTAAGTTTTTATGGGAGTGAGCAATGTAAACTCCAAACCTTGTAACCCGAGGACTCCCTGTACCCCAAAACACAAGTTACCTAATGTTAGTTAGAGATGGTTTACTATTCATATGAAGTCTAATATTATACGAAAAAGAAGAAAAAAAAACTAGGACGGCTCAGCTACTCCTATTCACTTGTTTACTATAGCTCCAAATACGTTAGCAAACATAACTGAAGTTATATTCACTTAACCCTTAAACTGCCGCAGCTGTCTAGAGTCGGTTTCCTGTGCAATTTAGAAGCACGCAGAAGCCGCGTATATACGGCGACGTACATTCATTGAACTCCACAGCTGGCTAAAGTTGTTTGTTAGTGCAATTTGCCAGCACGCCGGAGCCGAGTATATTTGGCGACGTACATTCATTGAACCCCGCAACTGGCTATATTTGCTTCACATAGCAATTTGGCAGCATGCTGGAGCTGATCAGTCAGTGCCATGTATTCGTTGAGCAGCCAGCTCATGAGCACTGCTGGCCCCAGAAGAACTGCAGCATCACTGTCTCTGGGATTCAGCCGCTGCACTAGACAAGCCTGTAATCAGCATTTATCTCTGTGTGTTTGCGTGCAGCCAGTTGAAGCGCAGTTGGCTCGGTGATTTACTGAATTTCATAAATGGCTTCAGTTGCACCTTGAACATATAATAGATTTGTGCAGTAGTTTTTATTTTTTTTTATTGTTTTTACAGTTCATTTAAAGTGTGTAAAATGATCAGTGTTGCAGTAATTGTGATGCCCTTTGCATGAAAAAAAATACATGTTCCATTAAAATTGCACATTTTCTTTGTCAATTGTGACGTTTACTTAAAAAGTGCAACTAAAAAGTATTTGACGCTCAGGGGTGCATTAACCCCCAAGTATTTGTCGGTTTAAGGGTTAACTATCATTGTCGAAACCTTGATATCCACATTATAGTACAAACATCAATGTTAACACGTGACACTAACTTTACTTGCTAAAACTTGCATCTCAAGAGACGGCGGCATCACAGCTCCAGGATGCTTGCGTTTCAGATGCTCATGCATCGCGGTGGTGCTGCCATGAAGAGAAAACTCCACTCTGCATAATCTGCATTCAACTTTTCCCTTTTTCAGTGAAGTGCTCCCACACTTTAGAAAGTTTCTGTCTCAATTTTTTTCCATCTCCTTTCCCCTCCTCTATCTGACTCACAATTGCAATCACATTTATTTTTCTCTATATTCTTCCTCTCCTCAGATGTTCTCGTTCGTTGGTAGGACTGTGTGCAGTCTTGACAAACAATAACAAACAATACTGCCCCCAGACTTTCATGTAGTGCATTGCAGTTACAAAAACCAATGTGGTTCTTTGTGACTGGAGCCTCTATTGAAGGTTCTGTTTGACGCGTCGACAATTTTTTGTAGTCGACGTCATCGATTACATCGACTAATCATTGGAGCCCTACAGGCTTTATATTAATGTTTTGGTAGTTACATGTTTGTGTTACACACAATAACATTTTTTATACTTGAAATAACACTATTTTTGAGTTGTTTTTCTGAGGGTAAACATAACGCTAAGGAGAATACATGATGCATTTACCAAATAGGACTTAGACATTTGCAGGCGCATAGAACAGTTTTTACATTCTTCTGCAGTAGGTCATCATACTGTGTTTTAAAAACCCAGTGATTTACAGTGCAGTAACTTTGTTAACCTTGGTAATGTCAGAAGGCAATTCCTTCAAACCTCCATAGTGATATCTGGATGGGGTCAGATCATGCTCACTAACGGTCAGCTGTGTTTCTGTTACATCACGGCAAGAGTGTTACTGAACCATTGGTCAAACACTCACATTTTTTTGAGTAAAACTGTTCTTTCAAATGTGCTTGTAGAAACGCTTTTGTGCCTTTTAGGGTGTATTGCTTAGAGATGCATTGAACAGGCACCAGCACAAATAGAAATCCCACTGTCCTTAGAGACTGGACAACTTCTAGAGCTATGGTCTGTTGACTTGCTTCTGCTAGTATTCTGCTATTGCATCAGGAATGTTACTGAGACTGGCATTTGATCATTTGAAGTGCTGAATTTGATTTCTTTTTTGGTATCTGTAATCCCCAGATTTATATGTGTAGCTTATACAGATCACCCACACAGCATTACCAGTCTGTATCTCACTAGAACAACAAAATTTATAGGTTTGAGTGGGTTTGCTTAGCTGATTGTTAGGAGCAGCCTAGTGTGGAAGGAAAAATAACCCAGTAGAAGACAGAAAAAGTTCAATCAATTAGTTTTTTATTCAGTCACAGATGAGTACGTGGATTCTACATTGCAAGGCAGAAGAGCAAAATTATTTTTTTTTTATACTGACGTTTTATACTTTCTTTCTCCCCCTTCCCCTTATTTCTTTAAAAATAAATATATCGTGTACTTAAGCATTTTATTTAAGTACGCTAAACGGTTATTTTTTTCACTTGTCAGATAGACCCTAAAGAAGGAAAGGCCAGCTTTCTTGTGTCATATAGACCTGTTCCTAAAAAACTGGAAATTTTCCTAGGTCAACTTACTGGACCCTGTCTTATGACAGATACCTGTATGAATAACCTGTTGTTATAGAAAAATGGTTTTGTCAGCTGTTTACCCTTAGTAGCTTGCAAGCAGTTAATTTTTTATCACTCTAGTCTCACAGAAGCCATATGTATAATATAGATACCATATACAGTATATAATGCAATATACATGTCTGGAGACAAAAATGATGGAAGTTTGCTTAAAAGCGAGTGAGAACATTTAGATGGCCAACTGAGTGTTGCATTACTAAACCAATCCAGTGCCTCATGAAGGTGGCACTCAAAGTAGGGCTGGTGATTTATGAACTACGTTGATCAGTGGTGCTCTCATTGACTTCTGTTTACAACGAATAGTTTAGTCAGTCTTCCCCAAAAAAAAAACAAAAAAAAAAACACCTATCAGACATAAATGTGTAGTATGTGCAGAGAGCATATTGTACATTTCTAAAATAAACATAACCTGATACAAGGCAAAAAACCTTTCTGTTGCGTCAGACTATGCATTGGCATTTGTGGCATCAGTGAAAGATATGTCATTGGAGGTGCTGTGTGTATTCTCTGTTGTTTAGCATTTTGGTAATAGGGTAGGAATTGATGTAAGATTGAAAGAATTAGCAGACATATTCATGAAAATATGAACTGCAAAATATGCATTTGAAGTAAATGGCGTGTCACACTCTGTCCAATGGACTGCTGTTAAGAACAGTGGATGCCGAAGATCCACAGGAGATGCAGATTTCAGGACTTAACACACCTGAATCAACAAATCTAGCATCTGATGTCTAGCGATACCAGTGCAGTTTGGACAAGGCTGCACAGCATCCACTGACTGACTGACTGCACATCTAAACGAATAACTAAAGAAATTTATAGCGGTTTGGATAATGGATGGATGGATGATTGTAAATACAAACATTCCATGACAAAATAGCTATTGTAAGTAATCTTTGTTCTAAACATAATGTATCAGGACTGCTATAGTCTGTGTAAGTTAATTAATAGTTATTTGAATAGTCATCTGTTTTCTCGTCTTTTATTTACAGTTTAACATTTTGTTAGAACATTTCAGTATGTGACTTTAATATGGATTAGTGGTCAGTTTTTTCCCTCTTTATTAATAGTCAGTTGGTCTATAAAGAAGATGTGATAGACCTGCCTAGGCAAATGTAGGCTTATAGGCATCTCTCTCTCTCTCTCGTTTTTTTATCTATCTCTCTATCTCTCTCTCTCTCTCTCTATCATATAGTGCCTTTCACATCTCTGTCTCTCTAAAGCCGACATAATAAAAATTTAGAAATGTAATGATACTTGGATAAGTGATCACAGCATGGAACAATCAGGTTCTTCATACACACTTTTGTAGAGACATAAAATGTACTTTAGAAGTGATATATCCAGGTATGAATATTAGAATGCTTGTTAGTATCTGTGTACAAAGTTGTAAACTTTTAAAATCTTGGTTGACTAAGCAGTGTAAATAAATAAAAAAGAAGCAATATGAGAACTGGGACTCTAGTGTTTCGCAGCCTTTGGGTTATGATCCACTTTTGTGTTGTGGGCTCATGCCACCTAACATGCCACCCCCAATAAAAACCACACAAACACACCTTAAGAGTGGGTGTGAAATGGAGGGTTGCAACACCAAGAAGGTTGAGAAGAACTGTTGTAGCGGGCACCTTCTTTACTATCCTAATTGAAGTAGGAAACAAAATTAGGTTGAGCAATTAGGAAAAGGGATAAAGATCAGTTCTGATGTATGCAGGCTACAGCACCTGTAGAATTGTTTCTACAAAAGATCAGCCCACTTCTAAAGCTAGGTCCCGATATGAAGAGCTATTTCATGTCAAAAGGGCATTTCAGTAGTGGAAGAGCGTGGCCTAAGGGCACCGAAAATTAAAGTGACATCAGAAGTCTTTTTGGCTGTTCTCCACGCAAAGGAGAATGGAAATTTGTGTTACTAGCAGTGTTGCAGCAGAACACTTCCCTATAGCACCACTTGAATCCAGACCTGTAAGACCCCCGATTCTTGTGTCTGTGATGGTGGCTATTTACATTCTCGTGGTGTTCTTGATTTTCTAAAATTGTTTTTTTTTTTTTTTTTTAGTAGTGTTTCACACTCCACACTACTCAAATCCTTCAGATTTAGAGTGTCTTTTGACTTAATTGAATTAATCATAATTTTTGAACTGTAACAATGAGATTTTTTTCTAGTATTTATTACTTCCCTGCATTCTTGTACATGTAATTACTTAAATATAATGGACTTGGCTTTAAAACATGTGGAATGCTGCTTACTTTTTCTCAGTGATCCTTATTTATGGCCACGGCTGCCTCTGTGGCCTCATGATTAACAGGCAGCAAGTAAGCTTGCCAAAGTTTTCTTTCAGCACAACATTTCACGGAGTAGTCAGTTCTTTTTTTTGTACTTCTAATGGAATGTGATTTTTCAGAACAGATTTACCAATTTCATTTGTTTTAATACTTGATATAATTTTAAGTACACTGATATTATAGGTAGTTTTTTTGGTGATAATCTGATTCTTTTAAGCTGTTTGCATAATACCCCATGTTGTTTGTTTTTAGTTTTTTGAATCAATCGAGAAAAGTGTCAAGCACACTGATGCAGAGGTTATTGCTTCTGCCTCATATATGTAACATCTTGGGTTTTCCTTCTACATCAGGCTACTCTCATCGGTTTCATCGGTGTGACTTTTCCTCCCATGTCCCCAGTGGCATGCGTGTCTGGTTGATTGGTGATGCCGGACTGGTTTTATGCGGCTTTGTGTGAGATTTCCCTGTGATGCACTGGCGCCTCATATAGGGGAAGTTCCTGCTTTTGCGTGGTCTGCTGCTTTTATATACTCTGTCCCCCTTGACTATGAACTGGATTAAGCAGGTTTAAGAATGTTATTTTAAGTGCATTTTGAAATCTGAGAAAAATCAGAACAGTGAATCAAAATGAGATCTGAAACCGATCAGCAGACTGTAACAAGGGCATCCAGTTTTCATTCTGGTATTTCCTAACAACGCTAATGAGAGTTCTCTTTACTAAAGGCAAGCTGCATTTTCCAAGGTCTTTATGGTTTTCATTAGCATTTCTACCTTCTTGACTAATAAAAGAGAAAGATTGTCCGTTCTTTAAAAAATCCATCCCCCGTCTTCTCACATTACAAAAAATAGTTTTAGTGTTTTCTCAGTGTTTAGATTTCACTTCAGTTTTATATTTATCTGGGTAGCTTGTAATTTATGATTGATCTGTTATACATTTTCTAGTCCCCTTTGAGCAATTCCCTGAGAATGCTCAATTTATTCTGATGCCCCTTGCCTTTAAATTACAGCTCTTGACTTTTTTTGTTTCAGGTAAAATGTTTATGTATGCAGGTTTTAATTGACCAAAACTTGTAGCAGGGCTGCCCTTTGTCACCGATTCTGTTCATAACTTTTATGGGCAGAATTTCTAGGTGCAGCCGGGGTGTTGAGGGGGTCCGGTTTGGTGTACTCAGGATTGGGTCACTGCTTTTTGCAGATGATGTTGTCCTGTTTGCTTCATCAGGCCGTGATCTTCATCTCTCTCTGGATCGGTTCGCAGCTGAATATGAAGCGGCTGGGATGGGAATCAGCACCTCCAAATCCGAGACCATGGTCCTCAACCGGGAAAGGGTGGAGTGCCCTCTCAGGTTTGGGAGCGAGATCCTGTCCCAAGTGGAGGAGTTCAAGTATCTTGGGGTCTTGTTCATGAGTGAGGGAAGAATGGAGCGTGAGATCGACAGGCGGAGTAAAGCGGCATCCGCAGTGATGCGGGCTCTGCATTGGTCTGTCGTGGTGAAAAAGGAGCTGAGCCGTAAGGCAAAGTTCTCAATTTACCAGTCGATCTACATTCCTACCCTCACCTATGGTCATGAGCTATGGGTAGTGACTGAAAGAACGAGATTGCGAATACAAGCGGCCAAAATGAGTTTCCTCTGCAGGGTGTCTGGGCTTTCCCTTAAAGATAAGGTGAGAAGCTCAGTCATCCGAGAGGGGCTCAGAGTAGAGCCGCTGCTCCTCCGCATCGAGAGGAGTCAGATGAGGTGGCTCGGGCATCTGATCAGGATGCCTCCTGGACGCCTCCCTGGTGAGGTGTTCCCGGCACATCTAACCGGGAGGAGGCCCCGGTGAAGACACAGGACACGATAGAGAGACTATGTCTCTCGGCTGGTCTGGGATCGCCTCGGGATTTCCCCGGAAGAGCTAGAAGTAGTGGCCGGGGAGAGGGAGGTCTGGGTATCTCTGCTCAAGCTGCTGCCCCCGTGACCTGACCTCGGATAAGCGGAAGAAGATGGATGGATGGATTGTAGCAAGGTCATTAATCTGTACTTTTGTAGGTTAAGATCTATATAATTTAAGTTGAAATTATTTTATTACAATCATGCTATACATTCATTTGTCAAGAGACATAAAAAAAATTATGTTTTTGCGGTTTAATAGGGTCTGTGGGGCATCAGTGCAGACATGAAAACAAAAGCTTTAACACTCAGCACTTATGGATACTTTAAAGTGGCAAAAGGTTTGATTCCAGAGAACATACTTTCACTTATGTTTATGACAACAAAAAGAAATCTGAAATAAGATGTTTTGGTTAACTGTAAATCAGTGCATGACTGTACTTATACTCAGGACTGTGATCGGATAAGACTTGAAATAATGATCATATGATTAGTGTGCAGTCCTTGCTTGCATTTTGACCAATTCTTTGAGTGAAACTACAATAATGAGAAGCATTCATTTATATGGCCACAGTGGCTTGATGTCAGTGCAGTTTAAGGAGAGTGGTTTTTGGGTGGAAGTTTATATACAGTACAGGCCAAAAGTTTGGACACACCTCCTCATTCAATGTGTTTTCTTTATTTTCATGACTGAAGGCATCAAAACTTTGAATGAACACATGTGGAGTTACGTACTTAACAAAAAAAGGTGAAATAACTGAAAACATGTTTTATATTCTAGTTTCTTCAAAATAGCCACCCTTTGCTCTGATTACTGCTTTGCACACTCTTGGCATTCTCTCGATGAGCTTCAACAGGTAGTCACCTGAAATGGTTTTCACTTCACAGGTGTGCCTTATCAGGGTTATTTAGTGGAATTTCTTGCTTTATCAATGGGGTTGGGACCAGCAGTTGTGTTGTGCAGAAGTCAGGTTAGTTGGACGATCATTTATTTTTCAACAGGACAATGACCCCAAACACACCTCCAGGCTGTGTAAGGGCTATTTGACCAAGAAGGAGAGTGATGGAGTGCTGTAAATGGGCATGAAAATAAAGAAAACACATTGAATGAGGATGTGTGTCCAAACTTTTGGCCTGTACTGTACGTAAAATGGAACTTTATGCATGTAGATAGAAAAGCAAACATGGTGATGCGAATTCAGATTGAAAAAATAGTTCAATGTTTACATAATTGACAATTTAACTGAACATCTAATGTTAAACATAAAATTTGCGTTGTGGAGAATTTGCACGCTAAAGTCTAACCTTAATGCCTGCCTTAAACCTGCACTTGGCTCAGTGTGACATTCATGCTAGCTCTTAATTTTAACTGCATTTCTACAACTTATCTGATGTTCTGCACAGACGACATGTGCTGTGGTTTTACAAGTACATGGTATCAACAATACTGGCTGAAGCACGACTGGAGAAGAAGTAAAAAAAAAAGTCCGCTGTGAACTTGAAACAAGACAGTGCAATGCAGATTTACTCTGCTTGTTCCCCCAACACAAACAATGAGGCTGAAAGTCTAGGTAAAGTTTTAGATTATGTGTAGTTGGAATTTCAGCTAAAGGTGGCAAGAATTGTGCCTTTTTTTGTAAAGTTCAACATTTTAAATGAATTTTGACAGATGAAATATTGCATAAACCTGGAGCCACTGAAATATGGTGCTGCCAGTAAATGAATGGATCATGTACTTATTGCCATTAAAGGACGTGTTTGACATTTCTGAAGTTGAATTGTAGTAAACATTCACTTGTCTCTGAGAAAGAAAATTCCATTTCAGAAAACACCAAAATTAAGTTGTAAATACAGTTATCCCCGGTGAATGTGAAAATCAGCAAATACCTTTTGGGCCTCCACCTCACCTTCTAATACTGTACTGTTGACCACAAGCCTTACTAGTGACTTACAGCATTTAACCAATTCTAGACAGTATAGTTGTATATATAAAACACAAACAAGTAAAATGCTATGTAATTAAAGTACCATATATTGTACTGTAACAGTAACATTGTCTTTGTGCCTGCTGGTGTAGCTGTAGCAATGGCTTCCCAGATTTCGCACTATTTTATTTTTTTTTTCCCCCTTGCTATACCTTATTGTCGACTCATTAATGGAGTACTCCACCCAAAACAATATTTTATTTAAACTGTTACTTCTCTCAATTAGTTTAATGGTGAGCAAGAAAAAATTTTAATTTCTTGTTTTTGTAGAGAAAGTACACCTTGAATATTCAAGGTCAATGGCGCCCAGAGGTGACAACGGCAAACAATGTGAAAAACGTCTGTGGCAAAAAGAAAAAAAAATATCACCTGTTGCATAATCAGCATGGATGATATCCATTTGTTTGGTCAAAATGTGAAAATGTGTGTGTTTTTTGCTAAAATATTAAGCTATATTAGCAGTGTTCGTAGTAAACAGGGAAAATGATATTCCAACAATGCTGTGCATTTGACTTGAAAATCTGCGTTTTCCCCCTAATTCATTTGAGAGTACTGCTTGTGGGAACGACTTCTTTCCTATTTACTATTTGAAAAGTAGTCTCCGTGTAATTATTGATGATGAACCCGTGAATGTGCAAATGGTGCGAATCGTAAACCTGTGAATCATGAGGGCCTACTGTGATTGTTCTGCATAAACTATTGTGGGTAAAGTTTTCTCGTAAGCAAAAACTGTTGTAAAAGCAGCCCCTCTGCAAGTTGGAAGT
This sequence comes from Polypterus bichir lapradei, assembly GCA_026402145.1. Lineage (NCBI taxonomy): Eukaryota > Metazoa > Chordata > Cladistia > Polypteriformes > Polypteridae > Polypterus > Polypterus bichir. Next base: position 6,727,192 of record JANRMT010062810.1, read on the forward strand.
ACTGAAGGAGAATGTCGCATAGAAATGGACATGGTATAGTCTGCATGCACATCCCGAAAATCCTGTAGTCCACCACACTTCTTGGACTCTCTTTGTGTAAAGAAAACATTTTCTAACATTTGTGTGACACATGCCTTTAAGTTTCCATCTCTGACATGTGTTCTTACTGTATGTTCTTGTTGAAATCACTGTAATAATTCCTTTCATAACTTTAAACTCTTTAGGCATGTCACCTCCTAATCTGCTTCCTTAAACAAAAGAGCGCAGCTCCTTTAATCTTTGCTCATAGTTAATACATCTCCGTTCTGGAATCTGCTTAGCCGTTCTTCTTCAGACTATTCTCAAGTGCCACTATGTCTTTTTTTTGTTTTGGTAATAAGGAGTCCAAAACTTTACACAGTACTTCAGATGAGGCCTCACCAGAATGTTTTAAAGCTTTAACATATCCTCTCTCTTGTGACATGTTCTCTACACATTTATAACCTGTTAGCCTTTTTGATGGGGTCTGTATGCTGTGTGGATGTGAAGGTTTTGGATCATTGAAATATAGGACATTTCATGATGGATATTTGCCATAATAAAAGGTGAAAGCTATGCCTAGTGAGCACTAAACAAAAAGATGTACACTGTCCAATGTCCTGTGTAAAGATTGTAATTGGCCTCTTGGGCTCTAACTAAAATACATCATCTTTAGCCTTGGTATGTTTAAAAGAACATTTGCTGTCATTGCTGATTACTCTGACAGAGTTATGTAAAGGGGTTTTGCCCCCTGTCCTACTTGTAGAACTGCTTCACCTCAGTAACATTTGAGGCTTTTTCAGCCACGAACTGCTTCAGGTCGTTTAATGTCTTTTAGTTGCAGACTTGGACCAAGGAATTCCATAACAGTCATTCTGAGATATGCCTCTTTTTTTTTTTTATTTAAATTAAAACCCCATAACTTATTAGTGTTTTGTTTCATCTCATGAATTGATGTCAAGTCTCCTGTGAACCTTTGCAGTTGTGTGGGTTTCTGCTCAGGATGCAATACCCTGAACTGTTGGGATTGTCTTCAGCCATCCTGTAGTGTCTTCGGGATCAATGGTTGGTGCCAGCTTGTGTTGTCAAATTGTTGCTGAGGCATTGATCTTTGTGGGTAATTTTATACAGTTGACTAAACTGTCTGAATTGGTTTGCTTTTGTGGAATATCAAATGTTTGTACAAGTATGATATACAGGCAGATAACAAGGAACCTGGAAAGCAATTGACAGCCATGGCAGTGTCAAAGTGCTGACAAAAAGTAAAAATGGAAACAAGCACATTAAAAAATTAGCAAAAAGATCTGTTGGTATTGTGGTCATTTTTCCCATATTCTGTGTGTGTATAAAAGTATGAAAATCTTTTCAGCACATTTGCTTGTAACTTGCTTGTAATTGTCTGGTGAAACAGCGGTATGAATTGCACTTCCTAGGCTGTCCTTAGAGCAGAGCAAGCAAGATGCCGGTTTGGGTCAAGTAGTTCTTTCAAATTCACAGTGCAAAGCGCATTCAAGTATGTTATGGATTGAATGCCATATTTGAAATAGAATTAAAAGTCTTCAACTGGTGTTGTGAAATGCAGTCTCATATATGCATATCATTACTGCCTATTACCGTTTTTTATGGGATACACACAGATGTGTCCTTCATTTAAATGTGCACCATTATGAAGCAAACAGCCTTTTCCTTTTCAAATGTAAGGTGCTCTGTGACAGCGCATGATGATTTATCTGGAGTCTTTATTTCAACTTGCGGTGCTGGTAATCTTTAAACTTTAGAGTACAGTCAAAGTAACTCTTGAATGTTGCTTTGCACTTTGTGAAGAGGTACATTTTGGATACTTTGTACAAGTAGATTGTAATGAATGAGAAAACAGAGAAACATACACTTTGTGCTGTGCCTCATTTTGTTTATCCCACACCTTGGAAGTTGTGAGTATTTTGTTCATTGGAAATCGGGCAGTAAAATGATTTGTGGCTATGTGATGTTTGACCAGTCATCATTTAACCATTTTGTGGTGAACATCTATTTCTTTGTAGGCTTTTTTCCTTTCAGGTTTATATGAATAAGTGTGCAATTGGTCATTATTTGTTGCTAACTGAATGCACTCAATATTATGTTGCAAGTGAGTGTTTCATTGTTAGTAATATTATTGAAGTAAATTGATTAAGGAAATAAATGGATCAGTGGTAATTTTTAACATGCTGCTTGTCACTTTTTTGTTGTTGTTAGTTACTTTTAATTTTAAATTAGACCAGGTGTGATCAACATCAGTCCTGTAGGGCCACTGTGGCTGCAGGTTTTCATTCCAGCCCTTTTGCTTAATTAGAGGTCAGTTATTGCAGATAAAGCATTTACTGCTTAAAGAGGCATTTTTATGCTTGTCTTGCTTGTTAGGATTTCTCACTGCTAATTGCTTATTTTAGTCTTAAACAGCTGCATTCAGTTTTTTTTACTTGTTCTTATTACCAGTAAGATGCTTGTTACTTGTTACACTTGTGTGTATTTATCATAATCATCTTGTTTAATGAAATATTTTAAAGGAAAATGTACAGGAAAAAGTGAAAGATGGAGAATTACTCGTCTGTTTTAAACTTCATATCATTTGGATGATATATTTGGGGGAAAATCTACAATTTTAGATTGACCTGACATTGCAGAGATAAAACAGTAATAAGCCTTTAGATTAAAAAAAACTGTTCCTGGCATGGATTTGTTTAGAATTTGGAACAAAAATCTGTAGCCACTGTCTCTTTCTAGGACCAAAATTGTGCAGACAGTGCTATAAAGTTAATAATGGATATTATGTTCTATACCTTTCGGATTTTGAAATTTCAAATCTGAAATTTTCAAAATCTGAAATGCTTCAATTTTTGAGCGCCAATAAGACACAAGTGGAAATTCTGCCTCTGAGCAAACTTGCCCGTGTAGGGCTCTGTCCCATGTTCCCGCTAATGGTGTTTTTTTTTTTTTTTTTTTTTTTAAATATACAGTGGTACCTTGGTATACATCCCTAATCCGTTCCAGATCCTTTGACTTGTAACAAACAGGGCGTATACCAAGCAAATTTTTCCCATAAGAAATAAAGGAAAAATGATTAATCCGTTCCCATGAAAAAAATCTTATTTTTATTATCATATTATACATTGATGGGGTTGCATACAATAATGTAAACACTGCTTAATACTAAAATACATAAATACAAAAGCAATTAGATGAAATAAATAAATTTAACCTCACTTTTTAATAACGTCTTTGTTTTTCACAATCGTAGATACCGTCGTTCTCGGCATACGGTATGTAGCAGCCATGTCCCGGATATGCATACCACCTTCATACTTTTTAACAATCAATTCAAATTTACGTGAAAAAAAACAAAATCACATGAAAGTTCACATAGAGTTATAGCGCGGGTTGTTCACTGAATGCTAGCAACTGGCGCACTGACGCTCGTGGGCAGTCGTGGCTTTGTCTCAAGAGAGGTAAACAAGGGTATTGTGTGGTGTTCTAGCACGCGAGTCGTATTCCAAACCGAGGTACCACTGTACTGAGGAGTAGATGTGAATAACACTTTCACAGAAAAGCCTCAACACATGAACAACACACAGATAGGGACCCAACAGAGTTTTGGGAGACATGGGTGCATTACCAAAGAGTAAGAAGAGTGGCACTTCCAAACTGGAGGTGGAGCAGGACGTCCGAAAATACCTTCATGGCAATTCAAAAGTGCTGCATGGAACACAAAAAAAATGTTTTTTTTTTTTCTTCAAAGTATAGTTTAAAATTGTTGTCAGACTATGCATGTAAGGTTTATATGAAGCAAAAATAAAATTTCTTCTTTATGACTTTGGAGCGCTCCTCAAAGATATCTTATTATGGATATGCAAATATTCCAAAATCTGAAAATCTAAAAAGACTTTTAATTCCAAGTATTTCAAATTTGGGATGCTCAGCTGGTATCACAGCTTGTATATGTGGATGGCACAGTAGTTAGCTCATTAGAACATTTGAGGAGAACAGGCCATTCATCTCAACAAAGCTTGCCAATTCTATCCACCTAATTTTTCCAAAACATAGAATCAAGTTTTGAAGGTTCCTAATGTTTTTCTCTCCATCACATTATTTGGTCAATTATTACATGTGTCTCTAGTTCTCTGTGTGAAAAAAACTTTCTAATGCTTGTGTAAAACTTACCTTTTCCTTTGGTGTTCCCATTGTTCATGTTCAGCACATTTTTAAATAGTCTACATCCACTGAACTGATTCCTTTCCTAATTTTAAAAACTTCATTCATGTTGCCTCTTAAAATGGAGAGATTGAGCTCCTTTAATTTTTCCTTATAATCTCCTGTCTTCGAATCAGCCTATTTTATGGACTTTTCCCCCATGTCTGATTGGGCTTTCACTGTGTAAGTAAAGGGTTAAATGTTCTGAACTTGCTTGATACGAATGAGTGTAAATGTGTGACCAGTCAAAAACTTCTGCCCCACCATTGTTGCTTTCTGTCTTGCAAATTACAGCAGGTTTCATTCCCTCTACCCAAATAAATCTCACTATGGCACATTGTTCAACTATGATGCAGTCCAGCAGTGTGCATCTATGTTTGTTTGATCTTGGCTTCAACTGGACTAATGGTAGAGCACTGCGTTGCATGTGTTCTAACTACTCATAAGTCATTGCAAATATGTTGTGTCAGCTTCTGTCTGTTCCGGTCATCGAGTAATTTTCAAATTTCCTTTACATTGTCGTTATCCCTTGTGCACTTTATTCCCTCTTTTTTCTATACCAAACAGCCCACAGGTGTCATTTTCTTGTAATTTGTTTAGTGAATTCCACAATTGCAATTATACTTTAATCGAGATCAGATCACTCTGGATGTAATGTTTTCCCTTGACAGTTAAGTTTTTCTAACTCTTCAGACATGCAAGTTGTCAATTTATGCTGTTGATCTGTCAGAGTAGGAAGATGCTGAAACATTTAGGTCATTGCTGTATTTTGTCTGCATGAGCCAGAATGTGCCATTAAGCTGCTGTCACAAATTAAAACAGGCTTGAAAAATGTGAGTAGTAATATTGGAAAGGCTAAGAAAAGAAAAGAAATTTGACAGCCTAAAGCTATGGTGAGACTGAAGTGATTGGTGGCGCACAAGAGTAAAATGTCTTTGCTGCTGAGTGTGGAAGTTACTGCTGCCACTTTTGTTAAACAGATATGTTTGGGGTGATGGGGCTAGTTTTTTCTAGCCAACGTCAGTTTTGGGATTTTGGTTTCCATTTTCCAAATTAAAACTTGAAACAATGAAGAACAAAACTAACTGCTTTCATAAGAGTAGGAATTTTTTTGATCTTATTAACTGCAGCAGCACATCTCTTGGTACTGAAGCTATTGATCTCTAAATGATTGCATGGAGCTTGTGTGTCAGTTTCTCTGGTTATCTGGTTTGCTTCCTGTGCCCCAAAGATGTGCATATTACAGTTGAGCTACTTTTTAAGTTTAGCTTGGCATACTGGATATTCACATTTTACGGTTGAAAGGCGACGTCTTGTTCAACAGCTGAAGACAAACGCTCTATTCTGTAAAATTCTTCTCCAGCACTTCCGATATGCATTGTAGCTTCCGTTATACTAGCCGTTATTGACATGAAAACTCCTCCCAAACTGGCTGCTGTGTAAAGAGAAGTGAACGTGTGTTCTTCCCTCAGGAAAGAAAGTGCAATGTATGTGGGATAAAAATCAATTACTTCCATTTTTGTTTTGTTGACATAAGATACTTCATGGAAGTGGAACACTTTTTTTCCCTAAAATGTGAAACTTTTCTTCAACTTGCGTGTACCTGATAAGTTTTAAAGCTTTTGCTTCACATTTCCTTTGGTGCCCCCTAAACCCCCATTGTAAGCCTTTTTTCTAAATCTATAAATGGTTCACTTAAGAACACAAGTTTCTAGGGCAAATGAATGTATTAAACGATTGTGAAAATTAATTTAATTTCAAAAATAGGAAAGGAGTACCCCATCAGATTGTATGACTCTTGTTAACGTCTGTGTTTTTGTTTTACTGTTGGTGAGAACTGAAATTTTTTTCACGGTGGGCAGACTTATTTTAATTTTTCTACTATGTATTGATGTTTATACCTTAAAAAAAAAAAATAAGAAAAACAATAGAATGTTAGGATTCTTTAAAGGGAGCTGTAGTTTTTATTGTGTAGATGGCTGAACATTTATACAAAATCTCTATAAATTGGGCACAGAATGAGGGAGCTTGTGCCCTGTGATGATCCCTTATTTTCCGTACACTTTTTCATATAAACACTAGCTCTTCAAACTGAAGAAAATAACACAAGAACAATTCAAATCAAACCAGTTACAAAAGCAGAATGAAGTTCTTATTTTCATGATTGGCGAAACTTTGCTGACGTGCGCTGAGAGTATGCATGTTAGTGTCGTCCCCGCCATTATGCTGAGTTCACATATTGATGCAGGGAAAAAAGTCATATCATGCATTATAGTGGAATGCCCACAACAAGATGCTGCATGTAATGATGCTTGCTAATCAAAGTTCGTCCTTGACGCTTAAGAGGCTGTATAGTTCTGAGTGTGAGACAAGATGTCACTGGGGCAGGCATGTCCATGGTGATGAATGTTTGTCATGGAGCTTTTTCGGTGGCTCATGGAGGGATAATGGCCTGAAATAACATTGGACCAGTTTAGATGCACCTGAATTGTATGCCTCTGAGGTCCATCTGGAATACCAGAGTGCCCAAAAAGAAAAAATTGTATATATGCAACAAGTTGGAATACTGATAAACACATATGAGGACAGTACACACCAGCTGAACCAAATAGTATGTCTTTTCAGATCATAAAACACATTTGGTTTTCTTAATTAAATCCCCACTCCTTTATGTTTGGTCTTTAGTAGACATGAATGCATCACAAACATGTGGTTGTTCCACAGAACTTGGTTTACGTTCTGAATGTGTTGGTTGAATGAGCTTTATAATGTCACATAAAGTTTAAGCAACTGGTTGGAGCTTATCCACCAAGAAACTACACCCTGTGCATTCAGTTTTCCTGGTAGGAAGTTTAAATTTAGGCAGCTGCTTCTCCCAATGTCCCATGTCTAGTAACTTGCTGAATAAGTTTAAAGGTTACAGTAATACTGTTAATTACTGAGGGGTTAATCACAATGACCACGGGGATCTAATCCATGTTTTCAAAATCCTTACAGACATTGATAAAGTAACTAAATAGTGAATCACATACATCAAGACACCAGTGGTAATTAAGTGGAAGTGCATTTAAAACTGAAGTCAGAAAGCACTACTTTCACTACTGAGTCGTGGGATTGAGGAAACCTTGACAACTTTTAAGATGTATTGGATGAGATATAGGGAAAGCTTAGCTATCAGCTAAACAAATTAGATTGATAGACTAATTGTTCACTCGTTTGTCAATTCACTTACATTTCTTATGGTTGCGGTCTATAATCATTGAAGACAGTCCACTTTTATTTTAATGGCACAGGAATTATGGTCTTTTTGAAGCAGTTAGCAACACTAGATTCTCTCAGTGAGGTGTTAAAGATGTTGTTGAAAATGTCAGATAATTGTTTGCTACAAGCTTTTTAAAAAAACTTCCTAAAATTACATCTGGACTTGATGCCTTGTGGATGTTGATATTTAAAGGTCCTCCATATGACATCAACAAAAATGCAGAAGGATGAATCGTGCATTGTTACTGGCAGTTGCACTGAAGTCAAGTTTGATTTTTGATCAAAGAGAGCATTAAATTGACCCAAGAAAGAAAACATTGATGTTATTGGATTTCACTTTAGTTATTAATTTGGTATGACTGCCCCTTTACTCGGTCTCCTATCCCAATACAGTGATCCCTCCTTGATCGCGGGGGTTGCGTTCCAGAACCCCCCGCGAAAGGTGAAAATCCGTGAAGTAAAAACCATACGTTTTATATTGTTATTTTTATACTGTCACGCTTGGGTCACAGATTTGCACAGAAACACAGTAGGTTGTAGAGACAGGGACTTCAAAACACTGCAAACAAAACATTTGTCTCTTTTTCAAAAGTTCAAATTGTGCTCCATGACGACATAGATGATGGATGATGCTCCGTCTCATAATTAAAAGAATGCAAACATACCTTCCTCTTCAAAGGAGTGCGCGTCAGGAGCAGAGAATGTCAGAGAGAGACAGAGAGAGAAAAGCAAATAATCAAAAATCAATAGGTGCTGTTTGGGCTTTTAAGTATACGAAGCACAGCAAGCATATCGTATATAATTGAGGAGTTTTATTTAATACGTAATACGTGCTTTGATTGGGTAGCTTCTCAGCCATCGGCCAGTAGCATCCATTGTATGAAATCAACTGGGCAAACCACCTGAGGAAGCATGTACCATAAATTAAAAGACCCATTGTCCGCAGAAATCCGCGAACCAGCAAAAAATCCATAATATGTATTTACTCGTAGATACTGTATGCTTACATATAAAATCCGCGATGGAGTGAAGCCGCGAAAGTCGAAGCACGATATAGCGAGGGATCACTGTACAATACTGTATAATATGCTACCGTGGCTGTCCGTTTGTCTGTCCAGGATTTTAAATCACCTGTAGCTCGCAAACTATTTGACCTATTGACCTGAAATTTGGTACACATATACTACGTGATGTCTGTTATCTGCTTTCAGGGTGACGATTGACCTCCAAGGTTATTCCTCTTTTTATTTAATTTTAATTTTATTGTATTGTAGAATCGACTCTCTGCAGCGGCCGAGAGGGATGGTGCCCGCTTCATCACATGTGCCGTCCCTTTCTCCTCTTATCTTAAATCATTCTTGAGGCAGAATGAAGACTTACAGTAAGTGCCAGCTTAAGTGAAAAGTTAAGGAAAACGTACTTGCAACACAAACACTGACTTAAACAGTTTTAACGCGAAAAGATGCCGACGGAAGAAGAGAAGCCGGCCGCTAGTGATGCAGTAGAGGAGCTGCTCAGCTAAATGAATGCTAAACGTAAAGAGAAAGAGGATGAAAACTATGAATGCTCAAGTCAAGTATACGTGCAGTGCGCCATTACTGGTTTTCAATAATTGCTTATGTACTGTATTTTCATCACATTTTTTCTAAAAAGTGATTTTTTTTTAATGCCTTTAAAATAACTTCTAAGATCAGTCGGCTTGTGTCTTGATCTGTAAGGTTTGCTAGAGACTAAAGTAATCATTCTAGCAATCTTGTTTTTACCAAAGACATTTTACACTGAGCATGGGTTGTGCTGGTTTCAGCCTTCTGTGTTTACTTCGCAGCCCCCATTGTTTTCTATATTTACTTATTTATTAATTGAGCTTCTGTAAAAAGCTAAATTTCCCATATGGGGCAAATATAGTACTGCCTGCCTGCCAGGAATTCGTTTAGTTTATGGGGCTTGTATTTTTTTTTTTTTTTTTCTTCTTTTTTCAGACTGGTAATCCTTCCTGCTTTAAAGAAAGTAATTATCTAACATAAGTTTAGGGAATGGCGATATGGCCTATAAATAATTTTGTGATATTTTTAGGTTATTTCGTGATGCATGTTATCTCAGTAGTCTGAAATTACCTCTAAAGCACTTCATAAATGGTTCATTTAACCCTTTCATTCATATATGTACATCAATATGATGATTCTAGTAGGCCCTGCAGGCTGTAACAAGTGATTTAATATAGATATGTTTATATTGATTAGTAGGGCCTATTAGAACAATTTTAAACTCATGCTGAACTTGGGAAAATCACAATTGTTAAATTTAACAAAACAGTATGCACAAAACAAAATTTCAAAGTACCATAAATTAAAGCACACTTTTTGCGCATAATGTTTATGACAACAGGTCATGTCAGGGTGACAAACCCCACTCTGCAGAACAATAACTGTCACATTACATTAATAGCAATGTGATTATTAGCCACAATGTTATATAACAACAGATTGTTGCTACAGAACAAGCCGTATCACTTTCGGTCTTGGTTTTCTTAATTTTCTACTGTCCATTGGTAAGGACCTAACACCAAAACTGAACTTTTGAGTAATATGCTTCAAAACAGATTTTATTGACAAAAGCAATGCACTAGAATGCTGCACATGATTCTTACTGTCTTCTGATCAATTGCCGTACGTCTCCCCCTCACTGTGGGGCTCTCGTTTCTGGTGTCACACACCCGTATTGCTTCAGGCTTGGTGCAACTCATGACGGGGACAGTGACAGGTGGGAAGTTTGACTGGGGCAGTACACCTATCACACCGTAACACAGGTGTCCTAAGGTAAGCTTGGGGAGGAAAGAAACCATCCATGAAAGCAATAGGACAAAAGCTCTTTTTGCCTGCTGGTACTTCTCTACACACACACTACGCGTCGATTGTTTGAGTCATTCCCATACTAAAGTACAGCTGAAATCCTTGAAACCTATGAGAAAAAAAAACAAAGCTAATTTGCATAACTTGAATAAGCAGTGTAACTAAACAGTGACATATCTATAATAATAAAAGGCAAAGCCCTCACTCACTCACTCACTGACTGACTGACTGACTGACTGACTGACTGACTCATCACTAATTCTCCAACTTCCCATGTAGGTAGAAAGGTGAAATTTGGCAAGCTCATTCCTTACAGCTTACTTACAAAAGTTAAGCAGGTTTCATTTCGAAATTCTACACGTAACGGTTATAACGGTCAATAACGGTCGACAACGTCCGCCATGTTGAACTTTCTCATTTATGGCCCTATCTTCACGAAATTTGGTAGGCGGCTTCCCTGCACTAACCGAAACCGATGTATGTACTTATTTCGATGGTATGACGCCACTGTCGGCCGCCATATTGAATTTTCCAAACATCACTAATTCTCCAACTTCCCGTGTAGGTAGAAGGCTGAAATTTGGTAGGCCCATTCCTTACAGCTTACTTACAAAAGTTAAGCAGGTTTCATTTCGAAATTCTACGCGTAACGGTCATAACGATCAACAACATCTGCCATATTGAACTTTCTTATTCATGGCCCCATCTTCACGAAATTTGGTAGGCAGCTTCCCTGCGCTAACCGAAACCAATGTACGTACTTATTTCGGTGGTATGACGCCACTGTCAGCCGCCATATTGAATTTTCAAACATCACTAATTCTCCAACTTCCCGTATAGGTAGAAGGCTGAAATTTGGCAGGCTCATTCCTTACAGCTTACTTACAAAAGTTAAGCAGGTTTCATTTCGAAATTCTACGCATAACGGTCAACAACGTCCGCCATGTTGAACTTTCTTATTTACGTCCCCATCTTCATGAAATTTGGTAGGTGGCTTCCCTGAGCTAACCAAAACCAATGTACGTACTTATTTCGGTGGTATGACGCCACTGTCAGCCGCCATATTGAATTTTTCAACATCACTAATTCTCCAACTTCCCGTATAGGTAGAAGGCTGAAATTTGGCAGGCTCATTCCTTACAGCTTACTTACAAAAGTTAAGCAGGTTTCATTTCGAAATTCTACGCATAACGGTCATAACGTTCAACAACGTCCGCCATGTTGAACTTTCTTATTTATGGCCCCATCTTCTCGAAATTTGGTAGGCGGCTTCCCTGCACTAACCGAAACCAATGTACGTACTTATTTCAGTGGTATGATGCCACTGTCGGTCGCTATATTGAACTTTTCAACAGTCTTTGTTACTTATGGGCCCATCTTCAAGAAATTTGGTACACGGGTTCCCAACGCTAACTGAATCCTATTTACGTACATATATACGTCCATAGCCTGCAGCTTGGTCACCATGTGAGGCGGCGTTGGGTCCCCATCCCAACGCCTCCCACGTTGTTGGCTGCCTGCCTATATAAGGCCGTCCGTCGCTCCAGTCTCTACATTCCCTTCCTTGCTTCGCCACGGGATTCACGTCTCCCTGCTGATAACTACAGCCTTTTTGTTTAATCCACGGCTTTTCTGCTGTTTTATTGTTTGTTTATTACAATTATAGTTATTGTATAGGTATTTTACACTTACTTTACGTTACTCAGGTACCCATTTCCTTCATCATTCCAACCCCCATTACCATGTCTATCGAGGTAATCACCATCGATCAAAGAACTGTCACTTACCGAGTGGTTTCCTTGCCCGGAGATGGCACCTACCTTTTCCATTCTCTGTGTTACATATTGCACGGCCATATCAGGCTCACTCTTGATATCCGGAAGAACATTGTGTCTTATGTATTGAGTGACTGGGACAGGTTCAAGGTGTGGACTGATGACGGTACAGGAGATAATTATACTACACAGGAGCACTAGAAGAGTGAAATGCTTAAGCCCTTCACCTATGGTTCTGCATGTGAGTTGATGGCTGCCGCTGAATTGTTCGGTTGGTGCTTTCAAGTGTACCGAAATGGCCAAATATTTTACACCTTTCGACAACCGCCAATGCCTCTTAAACATCTTACATTCACAGGTGACGATTTCAGTAGTGGACACTTTGATGTTTATGAATGTTTAAACTCTCAAAAGCTGGATGTGAAGTTATCGATGAAACCGGTTGTAAGCTTACAACGCTTGACAGATGCCGAATGTCACTTCAACACAAGTCCTGCAAATACTGTCGTAATTGAAACAAACCATGAACCTCAAACTGATTATGACAGCAGCAATCCAAGCTGTGAGATTTGAGACAAGATTACTGTTCACATGGCCAACTGTACGTTGCATGCTCAAGAGTAAGCTCAGCGCACAGCTTGGTCATGTTACAACCGGATGGCCGAACTCACAATGTGGTATACAAAGAGATCCTTAACAAATAATTATTGGCATATTTTCCCTCAGTTTAAAAAGGTTAAATTTTCTTCTTAATAAAAATTTTAATGCAGTACTCCGCCGCTGCGAAGCGCGGGTATTTTGCTAGTTAGTCTAATATAATGAAGGCCTGTATTCTGGCCAGCAGGTTTGTGACGATAAATAGCTGGGTTATTATACTAGTCTTTTGGTTATATACATTTAGTTGGCCTAATAACTGACCGGCCAGGTTCAAAGGGTTAAAACAGAGTTAAAACAAATTTGTACTCTGTGTGTAATGTAGTCGTTCACTACAATCATACATAGAATAAGATGCACTGCATTGAGCGTATTCAGTGTATCCTCCAGGCCTATTTGTATTTTACATATCTGTTTGGCCAAATGTTTTATTAGCCTAATCATTTTAATAGCTAGGTTAATTCTTTCTCAAGAAAAGAACAGTTTATGTTTGTGTGTTTTGTTTATGTATAGGGTGGTCCAGATCTAATTATGCAATTGTCATTACACTATAAATTAAGTTTATGACATAGAAAACCACCCAAAAAATCCCAGACCATCGAGAAGTGTGCGAACTGACGACATGAACAATCATCTTTGCATCGGACTGGAATTGTCCCCGCATAATTCAAAGTCATCCAGACGACCTGAATCTGCATAATTAGATCTGGACCACCCTGTACAATTATAGTAAATTCAAATCACTGTCTTTATCTTCATTCAAAAGATTTTTTTTCTCCTCCGTTTCTGCTTCAGTACACAGCCTGCAGAAAATACGAAAGTGTTCCCCTTTGCTCTTGTTTGATGGTGATATGCTGCAATGCTTGTAATACCAACACTAGTAGCATGTGTTCGTTGGCTTCAGAGGTTGGATTATAGACACCCGTCCATGAAGTTGAGGAAAGACTGATAACAGCAGCTGCCCAAGTGTTTTGTCTGACTCTTACGGGTTTGCTAAACTTGAAAACCTTAAATTGGAATGTTGATTCTTATAAGTAGGGCCCTGTAGAATCTGTTTTATTGTTTCACAAATTCCAATTTATTTTGTTTGATTTTTGGTTTTCACCTTTTTATTTTTCCTTAATTTGGATTTTTGGGTTTTGTGACTTTCTCTCTTTCTTTAAGTAGCAACAGCTACAAGAAAACAAAGAATAATGAAATGGCACTTTACATTCCTTTTAATGGAACTGCACACTAGCACAGTTGAACCTTAATCTGCAGTTTCATTCATCAGGTAGAAGCCCAGATCCTCCATGATGATGTATGCTGAGACTGTAGTAGGACAGTGAGTGCCCTACAGAATTGTAAGAGTTGTTATTAGTTTGGTGCATCTTTCTGAGATGAAGGTTAACTTCACTTTTAGGGTCTAAGATATTTGTTACAGCCTGAGCTGATGTGTTCTTGGCCAGAAAAAACTTTTTGTAGAGGTGAATATGTTCATTGAGATACTCACCACTTCCACTCTGGTGTTTCCTGCCTCGGGGGTTTCTGGCAGGCTTCTTGAAGAAGGCAGACTTTACCCACATCACTAGTGATGCAGCCTCACTAAAGTATTTCTAGTGCTGCCAGGTCTCTCCCACCATACTGATGACATGACACAAGCCAGTTGAGTGTACACTGTTAGGCAGAACCCCTTTTAAAACTTCCTGGTATGCTTTCAGACAGTATGATGCGTTGTCTGTAATCACTGCTAAAATGTCATTAGGATTCAGCTGGTGGTTGTGAAGGGACTGAAGTGCTGCCTGTGAAAAGGTGGACATGTTGCAGCTCTCCATAAAGATAACCTCTGCCAAAAAGTACTGGACTTTAGTACCTGTAATTGTAACTATGTAAATTATTTCTAAAGATTCTTAAACCTTAAATGTTTACAGATTTAAAAATGTGCATCATTACATCTGTAGCTTCATCTACTGCATATCTTAAAATAATTATAAAACTAAATCTGCAAGATGCTAAATCCGTGAATTAAACAGAAAAAAAGAAATCGAGTCCCGCTTTTAAGGGCTTGTTGCATCCGAGGAGAGAAGACTGCTCTTCTGCCCAGGTTTGTATGTACCGAGTTTATAACGGAAGAGTCAAATGTGGATCCTGTGTGCCTTGTCACCGTGAGGTATAAAATTTATTAAATCCAGAAACATTGTTAATTTTTGAAAGGGAACCCGTTAACAACCAGTGCCATTCGCTAATAACATTTTTCTATGGGAAAGACTGTTAATACTGGTTAAATGTAATTTCACGTACAATTAGAACTGGCTACATAAACAAATCACCATACAGACAGGTGTTTACTCACCTATCACTGTGTTGATGTATTCTCGGCTATCTCTGGTTTCATCCACTGCAACATAAATTTTACTGTGACAAATCTTTCGAAGAACGGTGTCCATATTGTTCAAAGACATGGGGCAAATGAGCTTGACAAAGACTGCTCTCATTTTCTGGCAGCGCGCCTCCTTATTTCCAATGCTTAATAAAGAAAAGATGCATCTTTGTCATTTTTTCAAGCGGTATTTCTGACTCGCATGACCACAAACTTGCATCTTCCATCTGACGATTATTGTTTCCTCTATTTTTACTTGAAAGGGAACACTTTTTGATCTTAATTTCTCTGTGTTCTTGAGATGGGTATTAGATCTGATGTGGTCATTGCAAGTATCTTTTTGTGCCCAGTCTATGGTACGCTGGCAAAACTTGAAGCAAAGTTGTTGTCCAGATTCTTAAGTCGCCGGGATATTGTTAGGCTGTCAATTTTGCAGTTAAGGTTGTATTTCTTAGTTTTTTCGACATAGTTATTGTATCTGATACTGCGCACTTCGACATTTCTGTCTTGTGCAGCTAGTTAATTCGTGTGCCTTTTAATGAGAAAAATACAAGAAACGTGCGTAAACCGATAGAGGCACAACTGAATTTCTACAAAGAACTGCGTTTGCTTTAAAAATAAACTAGAAAATAGTATCTGAATGATAGAACTACAGATTATTCAATCGTATAATTTATTGGGAAGTTTTGTAACAGGCACCCCTTCAGTGTCTAAATTACGCACATTTCCATTTTTAAATCTAAAATCTGTTTTATGCATTAATTCAGTGTGTGTTTTCTGCATCACGGAAATCATATAAGACAGTTTTTTAACATGATTTTCGTGATTCCTTTGTGTGGTAATGTCACTGCAATGCACAATACAAGGGCACATTCTGTTCTGCTAGTATTCTGTATTGTGAAAAATTCATCACATGCCTATTAGAGACTTATCAATTTTTATCATTAGTTTGTGTTTGTTACTGTAGCGTCTCGGCTATGCTGAATTACCTTTAGGTAATGGCTAAGACAACATTCACATTTGGAACTTTGTACATGCAAATAAAGGCCTCTAAGACAAGTTCTTGTTTCCATATAACCAACATGGCTTACTGGAGCAGCCAGGTGAGAACACTGCCTGGTTTACTATGCAAAGAAAAGAAAAAGATAAAAAGGGAGACACAATAGGGCTGGGCCAGAGAGACAATGGGACAGGACTGGATAAGTTTAAGTGTGTGTGTGCTGTGGGTCCTGGGGAAACGTTTAATTGTGGCATGCTTTGGGGCAGAACAAAACACCAGAGCCGGTTTAGTTAAAGGTGTTCCCCATGGTCATAATTAAAGAGGTACTAGTTAAGATTGTAAATAGTTTAATTCAGTTTTTTTTTTTTTTCTTGTAATCAAATTCAGACACTTTTTGGTTTCTCATTTTTCTATTTAAAAATGTTCCGCCAATCTGTTCTTTTTTGTTAATGACATCTGTTGTTGACTGTGTCTTCCTTCTCCCTTTACTCGTACAAAAGGTTGACACATTTTCTTTTGTTGTTGAAATTCTTTCTTTTACTCATTGTAAAGCACTTTGAGCTGCACTTTTTTGTATGAAAATGTGCTATATAAAGAAAAGTTGTTGTCGTCGTAGAACACCACAATCTGTTTTTCTTTTCTGTTTGAAATGTAAGTGGTACAGCATAGACTGCGTCTGAGAGAATTAAGTTTAAGTAATATTAGGGCAGGAAATTGGTGCATTACTATTAGCATGTTTTTCTTTAAAATCTTTCTAGCTTAGTATGAGGTTTACTTTGTTCTACAGTTTGAAAACTCTACTTTAACTCCATTTAGGTAGTTGCTGTTAATGTTTGACAGATGTTTGGGTTCCATTTCCTAATGTAGTCAATTCTTGTTATCCACTGGGGTTACATTCCTGAATCCCCCCCGGGTTTGGTAGGGAACCAGGGTCAGGCGGACGCGCCAGCTCCCTGCACTCTCCTTTCTAGGCTCGGTAATAACCCTTGTATTGTTTCACCCGCATAAACCTCGTTAAGACTCTGTAAGATCAAATTTGAGCTTCTAGGATCTCAGTCAGAGGCTGCGAGGGGCTGCAGCAGACACAATCCAAGGAATTTACTAAATTACCTATTCCATAGCAGAAATGGGCAGTATGTACAAAGGACAAAGAGTGCAAGGTTATGACCTGCACTTACTGGGAATTCCGTGTTTGTGGGGAACAATCACAAGCCCCCGTCCTCATCACAAATGGGATTGAACAGCTTATCCACGCCTCTCCTCACCAGGTAGACACATGTTGATACATTATCTAGTCTGCGTGTAACACTGGACATCTGAGGGCATCACAGATCAGTTATTGCTCAAGCTCACGTGCTGCTCTTGCACGATAGGCCTCTCTGAATTTTTATTCTGCTGTGCATGACTGCGAATGCAGTGACCTGATACACTGACTGCCCCAGCTACATCCCACCATGTGTAGTGAGGACCTTATCCGTAGGCATGTGTCATGAAACAGGTTGAACTTTAATGGTGGACAAGGGATTCTGCAGATAGCAGGAATTTACTACATTTGTTCCTACAGACTTTAGATTTTCTTTCACTAAAGGCTGTAGTTTTTATTTACATGCGTATAGCACTATATCATAATTTACTGTTTGTTAGAGCTCATTATTTTAATGTTCTTATAATGCCATTGTCCTGTTACAATGCACTTATTTATCTGTGATGTTTAGTAAATATACAGTATATATATTTTTAATATTTATTATTTTTGGCATTTTCTAAGTGTTTATTCAATTTTTGTACTTATCAAATTTATTTTTCTTCATACTTGCCTTTTCTAACATCTTGTAAAGCAATTTGAGCTAAAGGTTTTGCATAAAACTATTCTATAGAAATGTTATGTTTTTATGTAAAAGATTTGCCAAGCTGTCAAAGCTGTTGTCTCTTAGTTCAGAAGTATCCATCATGGGCCGCGTTCAGTTTGGAAAGAAGGATACGGCCAACTGTTTTATGAAGTATGTCTTGCATATTGTTAGTCTGTTATTAACTGTACGTGGTAAGGAATCCCACCATCATGAAACATTTTGCCGCTGGCTGTCTCAGCTGGTGGCATTTTTCTTTGTCATTCCGCTGTAATTAAACATTTGCAGACTACTTCATTTGTATATTTTAGTTTTTGTTTGTTCCCTGAACGATTTGGGAATCATCTTAAAAATCTCTCGTTTGCTCAGCAAAAGTGTGAAAATTGGACTTAAGCCTTGTATTGTCATTTGTGCAAATAAAAAGATCCAAAGTTTGAAATTTGAATTTCTACAAGAAAGCCATCTTTAAAGTTATTTCTGAGTACATCTGCTCCCCCATCTACCATTTTAAGCAATTTAGGACTTGCTACAGCAGAGTTTTTTTTTTTTTGTAACATTTTAATACCTTTAGAGATTTTTAATATCAATGTTTCTCTTTGGCTGCTTTGGTCATTTATCAGACTCTTGTGATGCATGTTCAAGTGAAAATTCCTTGGTTGCTGCAAATTGTGACAGGGTATTTTAATCGTTACTTGCCCGTGCATTTCATTCATTCTCTATCTTGCTTATCACGTTCGCAGGTGCAGGAAATCAGTGCCTGTTCTGGTAACTTTGAGAACAAGACTGGAGCCAGCGCTACACTAATTTGCAAGTTTATTGCATAATACTCCCACACTTGAGCCAGTTTAGAGTCGTCTTCAGAAGAAAACTGGACACCCACGGGGAAAAATGGTGAAGATACAGAATCCATGAAAGCAATACATGGCACCCTGAATTTAAACCCGGTTCGTGCCGGTCCCAAGCCTGGATAAATGGCGAGGGTTACTTCAGGAAGGGCATCCGGTGTAAAATTTTGCCAAATCCATATGAGGACAGATAATCCGCTGTGGCAAGCCCTAACGGGAGCAGCCGGAAGAAGAATATTCTTGAGCAGTGAGCTAGCAGCACTGTTTACTAGCGTTGGCAGTATACCTGCATTGAAAAACCCACATTTTAAAACAGAATACCAGCATTTTGTGATTTTTTTTTTTTTTTTTTTTTTTTTTGGTATGGGAAATAAATATCATCCTTCCTCTCAATTCAAACTCCCAACCTCCAGACAAGATACTAACTATAGACTGCACGCTCTGTCACGTTTGGGGACTTCACGGCTATCAAGAGGGAAGCAATGTGCAGTGCGGAGTGATCAATAGTAGGGCCAAGCAGTTGTGCGGTACACCAGGGAGGCTGGAGTAAGACTGAGGGGTTTAGGAGATATCTGCCATTTGCTTCATATCCGTTTTGGCAGTTGTACTGAGGTCAGAAAGCTGGTATTGATACCAAAGTCAAAGTTTTAGTACTGTTCCAGCGTTACTATCTACTTTCTCCTCAGTAGTGGTATGAAACTGTGTGTGTAATACACAATTTGTGAACTATACCAACGTTGGTACACAAAGGACTGATGTGTTTTTGTTTTTTTTCCCCAAATTAGATTTTAGTTTGCACTTTTCAAACCTTCGGAAGTATGCTGAGCCTTGTCAGTTTTATTCTTACATATTAAACCACACCCATGATCCTTTGGTTCTTCTCAGCACTTTGTTTAGCGATTGGCATACTTAATAACTTTTTATGTTTGTATGGCGTAATGCTGCTAAAAATATCTCTGTCCTTGAGGCCTTGTGTGTGTTGACACTAAACATTCATCAATGCCTGGGGCATACAATAAAAACGTTGTAAACAGATGGGAATTACAGCATTGTGCAAATTTGTCATTATCTGCTGTGGAACTTCTGTGTCTTTGATGCCACGGTTTACTTGATGAGCTTTACTTTAAGCATTGAATCAGAGTGCTTGTTTCTCTTATTTTTATTCTCTGACATTGTATTTGTTTCTAGCACTTAGTAAACTTTTAAATATTAGTTTGCCATGTCTCTTTATTAATGTCTCTAATTTTTCAGTTTTATTATTTATATTTCATTAGCTATCATGGCAGCATCTATCCATCTAATTTTTTTAATGTAGTTTGACATTGTGTTTTCCAAGGAGGGGCTACCTTTAGAGTAAATCTTATTTTCTGTGTTGTTTAGCCTCATGTATTTAATTTCAGCTTGCACCACACTGAAACAGTGTGAGGTTTTTTTTAATGGTGGCTGGAGTGCCAATACTTCCACCAACCCCCCAAGTTTTCCCTGTTTGCTGGAGGACCTACTTGCAGGGCTGGGTGCAGAATAACGTCATACCCATATAAATCACACCTACATTTACAAGCCCGGAATCAGAGTTGTTTAAAGCAGCACATACGCACAATTCTGAGCACAAAACCACCATATTATACTGTACACGCATAAAAAACAGACGTGGATAAGCATACAACCTGCTTCCAATAAAGTGAACAATAAAGCAACTGGCCTTGATACTTTCCTGACCCTGTCTTTAGCCTTTGGCATTTTCCTGTGGTCCCCCAAAGTGCCCAATTTATTTCAGCATGGCCTGGGCCTCTGTTGACTCACTAGCTTCACATCTCAGTTCTGTTTTCGGTACCATTTAAGGGAAAAATAAAGCAATTCAAAAGATTGAATCTTTAAAAAAAGAAAGAAAAAATGTAATTAAAATGAAGGGAAAAGAAGTTAATTAGCAGCAAAAACTGGTCTCTAATTAAGAATGTGGTTAGAATGAAAACCACAGTAGCACACAAGAACTGGAGTTGGACACCCCTGGCCCAGAAGAACCTGTTTCAGTACATCTGAAAGTTATTCTCCATGGCTTTGGTTAGTTGGTCTCTATCTACTTGGAGCTTTGGCTTGGGTAACACTTTTTTTTTGTTTTTCAAAATGCCAGTACTGGCTAAATATAGACTTTCATGCTAACATTTCATGGAAGACCATTTTTTTCTTTTTGTCCATCACTGATGCCTGCAGTCTTTGCCACTATTGAAGTTGTGCATGTTCTTTTTTTTCAATTAAAGTTACAGCAGGATGGCATTATTTATTTTTAGATAAACTAGATGCAACGAGAAGTCAAACAAAATATCAGCTTTCATTGGAATACAAACTCCATGAAGAAGGGGCCTGAGTTGCCTCGAAAACTTGCATATTGTTATCTTTTTAGTTAGCCAATAAAAGGTGTCATTTTGCTTGACTTCTCATTGCATCCATAATGGCCAACATGGTACAACACCCTACTGCTATAGATAAACAAGAAGAATCTATATTACTAAACGAAGGTTGTATATATGCACGGATGCCAGACGTACCGAAAGCGCACACACACTGTGCCTCAGCGCCCCAGAGTCAAACTCGGCAGCTTCCCAGAGTCGGTATGTGGCGCCCAAACAAAACAACACGACCTGTAAACTCAACTTGAGGTAAAGCGTGCACGCCAGGTTGTATATATGCACAGATGCCAGAGGCCACAAGCAAGCCGTACACACTACCGCGACCGCCCACACCACCGCATATACCACTTTTGTTTAGTAATGTAGCCCTCCGTGCCCGGATCCGCCGCCATGGTCATTTCAGCACACGAATCCTCCGCCGTCAGCTAACGACACAGCCATAGAAAAACAAAAATGAGACCACATGGATATAAACAATGAACACAGGTGCATACAATGCGCTTCTGAAACACCAGAACCAGATGAGTCACGGCTCCAAAAAGAAACCGCTTTAGTACAAATATGTTTATTTCATTAAATGGAAACTTTCCCAGGACGCAGTCACCCTCCATGATTTTTCTTCCCTCCAAATATTGGAGGGAACAGAAAGTGATTGCCATTCTTGGATTTGCGATTCTTTCGAGAATCGTGGGTTTGCTGGTAGTAAATAGGGCATTGAATTTTTCAGTTGCACTTTTAGGTATTTTAGCCCAACAATATTTTTGGCTTTTTATTACTTGATTGTGTTACTACAACTACTGAGTCAAGGAGACTTCAGCTGGAGACTTGGTCGTGAAGAATTTCCAACCTAGGAGACTACAGGGGGACACCCAGTAGGTCTCTCTGCCTTCCCAAAGCAAAGAATATTCTATGGAATTAAATCTCTTCACGCTTTTCTCTAAACTACAGAATGGGGGAATTGGTGCTCGAAATTAATACAGAGTGCAGCATAGCAGTGAAGTGTACGTTTTATGTGGCGCAATGAGCAGACTTGAGTGAGAATTTGGGGTTACCATTTATTTACTTTACCATTTGGTTCCGGCACTGACATCCGAAAGGTGGTATCAATATCCAAGCCAAAATTTTTGTACTGATCCAACACTAACACACACACCACACGGAGTGGTGGCTCCGAGGCTAGGGATCTGCACTGGCAATCGGAAAGTTGCCAGTTCGAATCCTGTAAATGCCAAAAGGGACTCTGCTCTGTTGGAGCCTTGAGCAAGGCCCTTAACCTTCAATTGCTGAACGCTTTGAGTAGTGAGAAAAGCGCTATATAAATGCAAAGAATTACACTATTTATTTATGAAGTAAACAGCCATACACGAAACAGAGATGGATTCAATAAGGTTGTTTAAAATGAGCATAGAAGAATTTGGCACGTTAATGTTATGTGAGACTGCAGGTTTGTTTACTCAAATTAGCTTCTTCTTTGTTGTCTGTTTCATCTCTGACATCTGTGAATGCTTTGCTGATGGCTCAGTAATGGCATCTGCTTTTCAGCTCCCTAATCTCGTAATACAAACTCCAAAAAGTGAGAGAATACAATTTTTTTTTTTATTTTGTCATGAGCAATCATTTATTTGGAAAATAATCAAAGTTATAACTGTTTGTTTTGAGTTTAATAACTTTTTTTAATGCACTATGGAAGACAATAAGCCACAATATTTTAATTTATTTAAAGGAGGCCTTTAATAGCATTAATGCTGATCCAGAAGTTTAAAATTAAAGTTCTGAATACCAGTTAAGGCAGTCTCCAGTTTTTCATAGCTTGAAAATCTTTCCTCCCACTCTTCCCATAAATCTTAGTTCATACCAACAAGATTTAGGTCATGTCTGGAGACCCTTTGCTAGCAAATAATTGATCAGCTTCACTGCTTACAGAGATCATTAATTGTCTTATCAATAACTGCCTCCTCTTGAAACTGCAAAATACCTATAAATATACAGATTTGGTTACAACTTAAAGAAAGTAACTAGTATGAAACTGTTTAACATACTTATTCTTAAACAACAAAATATATTTTCCTAGTGATAGGATTTAAAGTTAATGGAGCAGCATACAAACCCAGAATAGCCCTATACAAATTGAGCATATATTCTTCCACAACACTGAGACATTATTGAGATTTTTAAGCCTTTTACATTATGAATTATATAGATAAATGTATAAAGTACCCAGTAATGTTAATTGTAACTGTTATTCATTTGGAGTTTATACTCTCTACTTAGTAAAACTTTTTCTTTTCTTATCTTCCAGCATCACCTCTCTTGCTCTTTGCAAACAGGAGAGATGTCAGGCTGGTGGATGTTGGAGAAGCAAAGCCGGAATCAACTGTGGTGGTCAGTGGTTTGGAGGATGCTGCAGCAGTTGACTTTCTACACTCTGAAGGTTTAATTTATTGGACTGATGTAAGCGAAGAGGCCATCAAGCAAACATTTTTCAACCAGTCTGGGAATGTTCAAAAGGTGGTTGTTTCTGGCTTACATTCTCCTGATGGCTTGGCTTGTGACTGGCTGGGAAAAAAGCTGTATTGGACAGATTCTGAAACCAACAGAATAGAGGTTGCTAATCTCAATGGAACAATAAGAAGAGTGCTGTTTTGGCAAGATCTGGACCAACCAAGAGCAATCGCTTTAGACCCGGCCCATGGGTAAATACATATTTTATAGTAAATTGTGAACAAAAATGGTAGTAAAATTTAAATAAAGAGAAATCTTGTAGTGCTTTTCAGCCAAGGCTAGTTGTTTTGAGCAAGATGTATGTTGAACCTTTTCAAACACATGTATTGCCTTCAAACATGTTTTCAGACTAAAGTATAGTGCTGTGGCATTTTTTTTTTGTATGGTTAGGCCTAAACAATAGTTAAAATCAGTAGTCTTAGTTCTGCCCCACCAGTGTCAGTTTTTGCTTTGAAATCAATTGCTCATTGTCTTGCAAAGTATTTCTCATTCATCTGATTATTTAAGTCATAAATCTTAATTAGCTGCATTTTTGTCTTTACCATGCAAAATGTATGCATATTTAGACTTTAACAAATGTGCATTACTTGTTAGAGATGCTTTGATCAGGTTTTTTAAGGGCTGATACCCCCTTACAGATTTCATGTTATTGGTTTGGCCTTTTTCAATACCTAGTCAATTTTTTTTTCTTTCTCTTTAAAATAAGTTTTTATACTTTTTCTTCCCATTCATCTTTTGCCACTTTTGTGTGCCTGTTCAACTTCCTCCGTACAGCTCAGTCCTGCAATTCCTCCCCAGTCAAGCCCCTTTCCTTCATGTCTTCTTTGACTTTATCCGTTCTCCTCCACTTCAGTCTCCCTCGCTTTCTCTTCCCCTGGACTTCCATTTCCATCACTCTTTGTCTGCCCACATCTTCGTCTCTTCTCATCATGTATGTACCACTTCAACATACTTTCCTGTTCTTTCTTAGATATCTCTTCCACTTTTTTGTACCTCTGATTGTCTCATTTCTTATTCTGTTCTTTTTGGATTTCTCCACATATCTTTTTGAAAAAAAAAAAATCATAACCAGATGTGGAGAAGCCTTATGTTCTATATTAGTCTTAACTTTTGTACTTTTATAATTAAAATGTAGGCATCAGGTGTTACCTGTTCATTTTTTACTAACAAAATTAAATTCTATTGGGCTTATTGTTCAGTGACCATAAAAATACTAAAATACAGCTCCCTGTAAATGCATACTTATCAGCTTATAAAATATGTAGAGAAAATATTTATATTTAAACATTTATATATATTTATATTTCTATATTTATATATGTATATTTATATATACCTGTGTGTGTGTGTGTGTGTATATATAATATAATATAATAATTAGTTAAATAAAAAAATGAATATGTAACCCCTGATGCCTACATTTTAATTATAAAAGTACAAAAGTTAAGACTAAT
>JANRMT010062810.1:6762387-6785258 GCA_026402145.1 Polypterus bichir lapradei
TGTATATATATATATATATATGTGTATGTGTGTGTGTGTATATATATATGTGTATATATATGTGTATATATGTACACACTCCAGAATAACTAAAAAGGAAGAGAATTAAAGAAGAAATAAAATTTCTAGTTTAGCAGTCCCTGTCCTAGTGAGGTGCTATACAGGTGTACTGTAGATGTTATAAAGGAGCACCAGTCCAGTGTTTCTTGACACAGTTCTGCTTAATAATTTGTTGGCTGAAAGTCCTTAGTGTTTGTGTACAGAGAGGATATGCAACATTGTTCATAATGGCACTGAGTTTTGTTTTGTTTTGATTCTGTCTTCCGGGGGTCCAGAGTGTGCCCTGTAACTGAGCCTGCCCCCTTAATTAGCTTGTTGTTTTGGTGGGCCTCTCTAGAAATGATGTTACCAGCCCAGCACACCACACAGGCCACCAAAGAGTTGAAGATGTGAAAGAGTCTGCTCTGCCCTTTCTTATATAGCTTCTGTGTGCTATATCATCAGTCCAACTTGTCATTGCCAGGGACCCCCAAGTACTTGTAGGAGTGCACAATCTCTACATCCACTCCTTGAATATTGACTTGACATAGAGGCTGTTTGGTGCTGCGAAAGACAGTAACCACTTTCTTGGTTTTGCTGATGTTAACTTGTAGACAATTCTCAAAGTTTTCCACCTGACTCCACTCCTTTGTCTTACCCCTCTTATCACTGTACCTCTCTTTGTTCAGAGTCATCTGAGAATTTCTGTGAATATCTACCTTTTCACTTCCTGGCTTTCTTTCATTATCCTTTTGCCAGGGATCTGTCTAGCTTGTCATTTCTTAGTACAGTAGTTTGACAAGAATTATAAGAATGTGCAGCCGTCGGGATCTTCTAGGCACAGTAATAATAGTGCACCAATTTATATTAATTATAGCCAGTGCTTGCTTTGGTATGCATTTTCCCATGTCATGTGGATTGTCTTTAGGTTATTTGGTTTTCTTGTATAGGCAAAAGCCATGCATTGAGATACTTTGTATATATAATGCATCTGTATCTGATCCATTTGAGTGTGTAGTCACCAGAGAAGTGTTATTTAAATGGTAAATACTTGAACATGTTTTATGAAAGTAGGATATACAGGCTGAATTTTCTTAATCTTTGAAGTTCAAAAAAGACCAAACATTTCATTTATGCCACTTTGCGCACCACCAACCTACAGACATGCTGGTAAGCAGAATAAGCAGCCTAGCTGCAAGTAATGCCATCAATGCCTCAAATGGTTAAAGCCACATGTGTTCAACGACATCGAAAACTGTTACAAATGAAGATGGACATTGCTTATTGTACTCGCTATATTGTGTCCTGAATCCGAGAGAAACCCAAGAACACCCATAATACATACGCCAGTATCTCAGTCACAGCAATGTGCACATTCTCTCTGCTTCCTTTGATCGCTGCCCAACTGTAACCTCACTTGCCACTTCCTTGCCTGTGTTTACAAAAGGTACTACTAATAAAGGAGCACTTATTGAATTAATAGGTTCTGTTTGTCTGTGTCATTAGAGTGCGCTAAATGGGGAGGACCATCTAGGAAGGGTTTAAAACCTTCTTTGCCAGCATCTGTCAGAAGTCACTTTGGTGCTATGATTGATTAGGTTCAGTTGTGCAAATTTGATTTATAGAATCGACTTGCGATTTGTTAGGATGCCACGTTGCAACTTTGCTTTCTTCGCAAAGCGCACTGTGATTTGGGTTAGTGGTATTTAGGGGTGGGGCTTACATAAACAAATAGTACAAATATGTACAAATAGTTTATTTTCCTAACTGGTTTTCAACCTCAAATCGGTTAAACTTTTTTATTCACATCCCTAATCTTAAAATGATTGTGGTAAGATGGAAGAGGCCAGAGATGTGCAGTAGTTCAGCTTGACCATAATTAAATTTGAACATGCTGAATACTAAATAGAGACCAAAAGCCAGTTATTGTTCTTTAACAAATGTGTAGCCAATCTCTGTATTTTAAGGAAATAAAAAAATCTGAATGACAGCACATAGTTATCTAGTGTGGTTTGATTCTTTTTGTATGTGCTGATATCCATATAAATAAAGTTGAACATCTAGCAGCTAGCATGCCTACTGTGTTATGTCCTCTCTGAGAGGTTATTAAAGCTTCCCATTAGGATTTTTTAAGGTAGTAATGACTGTTTTTGACCTGTTCTAAACCATTTGTAAAAAGGTAATAAATTGTGCATAGGTATACAGTCAACCTTCGTTTATCGCGGTTAATCTGTTCCAGACTCTGCCACGATAAATGAATTTCCGCGAAGTAGGATTCTTTATTTATAAATCGAATATTTTCACAGAGCATAGAAAACCTGTTTATGACCTTCTAAATATATTTTCTAACATAATTAGAGCCTTCTAGACATGAAATAACACCCTTTAGTCAAAAGTTTAAACTGTGCTCCATGACAAGACAGAGATGACAGTTCCATCTCACAATTAAAAGAATGCGAACATATCTTCCTCTTCAAAGAAGTGCGCGTCAGGAGCAGAGAATGTCAGAGAGAGAGAGAGAGAGAGAGCGAGAAAAGCAAACAATCAAAAATTAATAGGGCTGTTTGGGCTTTTAAGTATGTGAGGCACCTCCGGACAAAGCAGCTGCAAGGAAGGAAGCAATGTGAAGGTAATCTTTCAGCATTTTTTAGAGGAGCGTCCGTATCCTGTAGGTCAGTTTGCGAACAGCCCCTCTGCTCACACCCCCTCCATCAGGAGCAGAGAATGACAGAGACAAGCAAACAATCAAAAATCAATACGTGCTGTTTGGGCTTTCAAAGTATGCAAAGCACCGCACGGGAAGCATATCGTACATCATTGAGGAGTTAATACGTGCTCTGATTAGGTAGCTTCTCAGCCATCTTGCAATAGCGTCCCTTGTATGAAATCAACTGGGCAAACCAACTGAGGAAGCATGTACCATAAATTAAAAGACCCATTGTCCGCATAAATCTGCGAACCAGCGAAAAATCCGTGATATATATTTAGATATGCTTAGATTTAAAATCCGCGAAAGAGTGAAGCCGCGAAAGTTGAAGCGCGATATAGCGAGGGATCACTGTATTTTGAAACCAGAATTTTTAACAGGCCTGAAATGTGAGGAGGCCTTGTAGGATTTTTTTGTCCAAATTGTCCACAAATAACCCTTTCCCTCTTAGTTTTAATATTAATAAAGTTAGGCATATTGTTGTTTTTGTAGTGTTGCCTGAGCTTAATTGGTTATGTCAGTATCTGCCATTTGATCACTAGCATGTAGATTAAACATTAGAAGCAAGCCGAGGCGCAGCAACTCCATGGAGAATGAGTGAAGAAAAAGAATGTAAATAAGCACAGGTTTTGCATTCCATCACTCATATTTCAACTACTACATTCAGTACAAATAATTAGGGTTAAAAATTCTGTAATGTTGACTTTCTTCCTACAAGTCGCTTATATCAAATAAAACGTTTTTCTTTTTTGTGGATCCCCTCACCCCAGTATGTGCATGATACTTGTGTCCTCAGATTCTAGAGTGAGGTTTTACACCTATTGCATTAATAAAACACACATCTTGCAAAATGTCTACTTTTGTTTTAAAAAAAATATATATATGTGTATAATAAACTGGTTGAAACATTCTGTACTACCATACATCTAAAGAATTCAAAGGTTGGCAGTATCACTGAAGAAAGTAAGTTAGCCCAAGGTTTATATTGAGTAGAGGGATAAATTCTGCCATACATGTACTGTATATACATTGTAGGATATAGAGAGACTACTCCAGTGTTTTGACTGTTGAATAAAAAGTCAGACGAGAGTTAATTTAACACTGAAAAATATACATGCTACATTTCTTCTCCTCGGTGGTGGTTTCAAAATAGCCCATGTTTTTCAGACTGTTACAATATTCGTGGGCATAACGTGGAGCTGTGCCTGTTCTATTTTAGTGACAAGCAGGCAGCCAAGAGGTGGGTACGTGAGGTATGGCGTGTTTTTTTTTTTTTATTTATAAATCTTGGCTTTCTTTTTTTATATTTAGGAAACAAAACTACATTATTTATGTCTTTATAGTTAATGGAGAAATAAAAAAAATGCAGATTTAATTGTTTGCTGTTTTTAGTTAAGCCGATATCACACTATGTGATGGCTAATGAGAGAGGCAATCTCAAACTTGACAACTGCAGTTGACTCTCGTCACCGGAGGATGTCAGATTATGTAACTAGAATTTGCAGATAATACCAAATTTAGATGACTATTTGATGATTTTATAGAACATATTCACATTTCCAAGCCCATTTTTCTGATAGCCAATAACATGCTGCCCAGTATCAATACCAGCTTAGTACCAGTACTTAAATGGTTGCAAAGCAAATGATTGATAACTCCAAACCCCCTCCCTGTGTTACTCCAGCCTTCCTGGTGGGTGTCATAATTGTGTTTATAGGGACAGGTGTTGAGTGAAAAACTGAAGTTTACTTTCAGTACCGAAAAAATCCAAAATGCTGGAGCATACTGTTTTAAAAGTTGGGTTTTTTTTTGGTTCTTATCCATTACCAGTATACCGCGCAGCCCTGTTCTGACCTTATATATAAATCATGACATCGGACAAACAAGTCCTTGATCATCTGTTTGTCAGCCCCAAAACAGCCTTGCTTCTTACTGCTTGTTGCTGCATTATATGTGCTCATTTGTTGTCAGCTCTTGCATGCACAGAGCCTGTCCTTAATTGAATTTTATCATGGTGAATCACAGACTAGATGGGCTGTCTCAGTGGGTGTGCCAGACTACATGCGCAGGAAGCCGAGTGTGACTGGCAGATTATGACAATGAGGTGCGTGAGTGAAAAGTGCTAGAAAAGGTGTGGAATGTGAAATGGCCTTTAAATAAGCTGTCCTTTGCTCTGTAAGCTGTCATTTGCTGCCAATGACTAAATGTTAAAACTTTCTTTATGCATAAAAAACATTTTTTCTTTTTGAAAGTGCTTTTCTATAGGATAATGCCACCCTAAAGCAGTGTTTTCCCAAACACTGTTTTGGGGGACTCCCTGTGGCTGCTGGTTTTTGTTCCAACTAACTCCTGTTTTTAATTGAGCTCCTGGCCTAAATAAGTGAGGTGTTATTTCCCTACTTCTGTGTTTTGGGAGCAATGTAGAATTTTGGTAAATTTTTAAAAAATGTACTAAACAGTTATATAGGGGTAATGTAGCTTTTAATTTTTAACGATATTGTCGTTGTGGTTTTCATTCTGCTTTTTCCAGGTGTTATTTAAACCATTATTTACTAAGTACTGGATCTGACGCTTGAAGTATTTGCAACCTTTCATTATTCCGTGTTGTTTGCTTGTGTGTCTGCTCTGCCAGTATTTAGTTCTCATTATTAGGATACAATAAAGGGAGCAAACTACATAGAAAAATAGCAAAATAAAAGGAAAACAATGATTGATAGTTAAGCATTTAAAGCCATAACAAGAATAGAAATATTTCAGAATGTCTTATATATGTAAAAATCACACTGCTGTGCTTTTCTGAATGCAGAATAAGAGAAGTGAAAAATGAACAGCTAAGTAAACAATTGGTTATTATCACCGTTTGGGAATCTGGTGGGAACAAAAATCTGCAGCCACGGTGGGTCCCCAGGACCAAGTTTGGGAGCCAATGACCTAAGGCAGTGCATGGGGACCCACTGTGGCTGCAGGTTTTTTGTTCCAACCAATTTCTGTTTTTAATTGATCTCCTAGCCCAATTAAGTGAGCTGTGGTTTCCCAGCTTCTGTGTTTGAGTCAATGGAGAAATAACAAAACTAAGTCTAGTAAAGTTTTATTAAAATGTTAATGGGGATAGTTTTTAACTTTTTAACAATGTTCAGCCTGATTTTCATTCTGCTTTTCCAGGTGTTCTGATTGCTTCATTTATTCTCTACTAATTAGTGGGTTTGACGCTAAAGTTATTGCAGCCTTTCATCATTCAGTGTTGTTCACCTGGCTGTCAGTTCTGTTTGTTTTAATTATCATTATTAGGATGCAATGAAGGGTGCAAACTGCACAAAAAAATAACAATAGGACAACAACAAAAGAGAAGTAAGCATTTAAAGCAAAAGGAGAAATATTTCTAAATCTATACTAATAAAAGGCAAAGCCCTCACTGACTGTCTGACTGACTGATCACCAATTCTCCAACTTCCCGTGTAGGTAGAAGGCTGAAATTTGACAGGCTTATTCCTTACAGCTTACTTACAAAAGTTAAGCAGGTTTGATTTAGAAATTCTACACGTAACGGTCATAACGGTCGACAGCCTCCGCCATGTTGAACTTTCTTATTTTCTTCACAAAATTTGGTAGGCGGCTTCCCTGCGCTAACTGAAACCGATGTACGTGCTTATTTCGGTGGTATGACGCCACTGTCGGCCGCCATATTGAACTTTCCAACGGTTTTTGTTACTTATGGGCCCATCTTCGACAAATTTGGTACGCGGGTTCCCAACGTTAACTGAATCCTACTTACCTACATATATACGTCCATAGCCTACAGCTCGGTCACCGTGTGAGGTGGCGTTGGGTCCCCATCCCCGCGCCTCCCACGTTGTTGGCTGCCTGCCTATACCGTCGCTCCGGTCTCTACATTCCCTTCCTTGCTTCGCCACGGGATTCACATCTCCCTGCTGATAACTACTGCCGTTTTATTTAATCCACGGCTTCTCCGCTGTTTTATTGTTCGTTTATTATGATTATAGTTATTGTGTAGGTATTTTAGACTTACTTTACATTGTTCAGGTACCCATTTCCTTTATCGTTCCAATCGTACCCCCATTAACATGTCTATTGAGGTGATCACTATCGATCAAAGAACTGTCACTTACCGAGTGGTTTCCATGCCCGGAGATGGCACCTACCTTTTCCATTCTCTGTGTTACATATTGTACGGCCATATCAGGCTCGCTCTTGATATCCGGAAGAACATTGTGTCTTATGTATTGAATGACTGGGACAGGATCAAGGTGTGGACTGATGACGGTACAGGAGATAATTATACTACACAGGAGCACTAGAAGAGTGAAATGCTTAAGCCCTTCACCTATGGTTCTGCATGTGAGTTGATGGCTGCCGCTGAATTGTTCGGTTGTCGCTTTCAAGTGTACCGAAATGGCCAAATATTTTACACCTTTCGACAACTGCCAATGCCTCTTAAACATCTTAGACTCACAGGTGACGATTTCAGTAGTGGACACTTTGATGTTTATGAATGTTTAAACTCTCAAATGCTGGATGTGAAGTTATCGATGAAACCGGTTGTATGCTTACAACGCTTGACAGATGCTGAATGTCACTTCAACACAAGTCCTGCAAATACTGTCGTAATTGAAACAAACCATGAAACTCAAACCGATTATGACAGCAGCAATCCAAGCTGTGAGATTTGAAACAAGATTACAGTTCACATGGCCAACTGTACGTTGCATGCTCAAGAGTAAGCTCAGTGCACAGCTTGGTCATATTACAACCGGAGGGCCGAACTCACAATGTGGTATACAAAGAGATCCTTAACAAATAATTATTGACATATTTTCCCTCAGTTTAAAAAGGTTTAATTTTCTTCTTAATAAACATTTTAAGGCAATAATTCGCCGCTGCGAAGCACGGG
The DNA here is from genome assembly GCA_026402145.1 of Polypterus bichir lapradei. Classification (NCBI taxonomy): domain Eukaryota; kingdom Metazoa; phylum Chordata; class Cladistia; order Polypteriformes; family Polypteridae; genus Polypterus; species Polypterus bichir. The sequence goes on from JANRMT010062810.1 coordinate 6,770,043, forward strand.
TGTTTTGCTAGTGTCTTAAATGTAAAAATCATTCTGCTGTTCTTTTCTAGAGACAGAATAAGAGGGAAAAAAGACCATCTAAATAAATAAGATCAATCATCACTAAATAGCCGACTCGCGGCATAGTATACACCGCATAATTATTTATTGATGAGTAAACACTTCCTGAAAGACACATTTGTCCAAATGGGGTGGGTTTGAGGATACAACTGTGAGCGAATGAAAAGATGGAACTCTGGAGAGAGCAACATACAATTGTCCGTGACTGAAAACTGGTTTTGGCAGATACAGGGATATCTTTTTGAAATTTTGGCCCTGTGCCTTATTAATTGTCACTGCAAAGGCTAATCTAACAGGAAATTGTCTGCGTGTAAAAGTATAAGGCAAATTTGACTCTGATGGGGTCAGGGAAATCCGGGGAATAAGGACAGTTTGTGAGGTGGGAGCTGCGATAGTTTTACACTCCAGTACATTGTGGTGAATGCTGGTAATAGTCAGTCTAGTGCCATTACAGAGATCTCTTGCTGGCATGAGGTTTCTGAGAAGCATGACGACTGAACCAATTTTAATTTTGAGTTTATGCGGAGGCATGCCAGTGGGAGTAAGACTGCTAAGAAATTCTTCGGGGAATAAAAGTTGATCTGCGGGATCGTCTGTGACGATGGAGTCAACGCTGGTGAAAGTTACTTTATCGTTAAGGATAAGTTTTAGTACTTGTTCATTAAGGTGTAGGGAGTCTTCGTTGGTGACGCTTAATATAGCTTGCGTACTGAGTTGTTCCGGAGTGACAGTTGAGACGTTGATGCCTCGAGAGCGAGGGTGGACGCGGGAGTAGGGTATGCGTACCCCATGGTCGCTGTCGTGCATACCCCATTGTCGGGCGACTTAGTCAATTATGTATATAGATTGTGAATTTGGCTGGAATAAATACATACAGCCACAGTGAGTCCTCAGGACTGAATTTGGGAACCAATTCCCTAAGGTGTTTTGTACATTCAGAGATATAATACAGTTGGTTACTTAAATATTTTTTTTTACAGTTGAAGCACCGTTAAGTTCAATGTCTGGTTGTTGTCCACAGTTAGTTGGGAAGTACTTAACCAGAAACTAAAGAGTTTAATCTCGACCACCTTAGTCCCAAAAACTGCTTATCAGCAGGTTGATAATGGTGAAAAAGCCTTTGAAGTTGCCTTTTTTAGACTTCATTACAATCTCAACTTGCACAAATGCAACATTATGTGAACTTTAGGCAGAATATTAAAACAAAAAGTGAGGAAAAGAGCAAAAATGTAAACATACGCTGTGCAGGCTTTTATGTTGAGGAAGAGGCTGACCTTTGTTGTGTTAATGCATCTCAAAGTAGCAAGGGTTTCTTGTAGCTTTGTGGGTTAGGCATCAGAGAAAATTAGGAAAACACCCACAAGGGGGACCCTTGTTCCTTCCCTGTTTTCCATACCAGTGCAAGAATAATTCTGCATGTCCTTATCTATGATTCAGTCATGGGTGTAAGGGAGCAATAAAGATGCTTTCCCTGCTGCACTCAAGGTTTTGATGGGCACGAGTAGGACTTGTGCACTGTGCTACTGTATACTCATTTAGTCTCATCCTCAGTGTGAGGGACAGGAGAAATAGCAAGTTGTGCTTTTGTTCAGTTTTGTCTTCAGCTGTCTTGCTCACTCTGGCTTTTGGTGGTGTGAAAATTAGGAAATCCTGTCATTGCCCCTTCCATGTTCTTGTTCTCATGGAAATTGTGAGAAGGAGCTAGACTTGTGTTCTCTCACCCATCTGAACCAACATGGAACTTATAATTGCTCTGACTTCTCATGCCTTGCTATAAGCTGGCTGTCATTTTTGTAAAGTGATGCTCTGCATTGGTGCAGTGTGTGTCTCAGCTGTACCTTCCTGCATGAAACAGAGTTGCCTCTAAAATAACGTTGGTCTACGTGGATATGCTCTGTTTAAAGCTACTAATACACATTTACATGTGAAGTAGCTGATTCTTACATTCTAGTTGGAATGTAAATGTCAACTCGATTTATCTTTTAGTGTTGGCGTGATGCTAAAATTTTGATGTTGGTACTGATATGAGCTTTTCCACCTCAGCATCAGTAACAAAACAATACTGAAGCAAATGATTGATAGATATATAGATACTTTATTGATCCTGAGAATATAAATAATGGATAACTTAGAATTTCTTACAAAGTGTAAAATGAATGTTTTTTCTCCAAAAAAAACACCAACTTTCTTAACAGAGTAGTGGTCCATTTCAATTACTTTAAGTACCTGAAATATTTCAGTATAAGAATTTCAAAGACAAAAGCAAAATACAATTGGAAAGTATTGCCTTGCATATTTGGAATTAGTTAAAGTTAAATCTGGGTCAAAATATCCTTGTGGGCTAATAAATATTATACGTGAAATGTGCCTTGATTAAAACAGTATGTGCAATAGGGTTGCATGGCATACCAGCACTGGAAAATTACAGAAAACCCCACATTTTTAAACAGTACAGTTTCAGGAAGTTTGATATAGGATAAATGCTTACAAAGATTCAATGTTACCTCCATTGGTGAAACAAGCCTTGACACACTGTTTCCAAATAGATGCTGTAATATTAAATTAGATCAAATTAGATCAAATCATCATCCCGGGGAAATTTAGATTCATACAGCAGCAGAAACATCAAAAAACAAAAATATAGAATCACAGGAGAAATACATTTAATCAGTAGATTGATAAATAATAAATGTGTATTTGTGCAAAGAAAGGAAGCAAATTGAAGAGTATCTACAGTAGGTATTGGGTGTCGAGAGGAAGCATTAAATTACCTGTTACAGTGTCAGTGAGCAGAAAAGATTGCCAGAGGCTCTTTTTAGCACTTAACACTTCTTCAGGTTCACCTTTTTCACTTTTTACTGTATAGGCAAAGTACTCCCATATCTTAGTAAGTTGAGAATGACTAGTGTTATCAGGTGTTTCTATCTCATTTTTTGTAAACTGAATAGATGAGTATGTAGGGAAATCTTGGTTCATGTGGTTTGGTTTTCTGCTAGCCATACAAATGCAGTGCAGCTTGTAGAGAATCAACATACCTTCTTTGTGCCATCTTTTTCTTTTCTCTTCTCAATGAAGGCACAGTAAAGACATTAGAATCACATTTTCATGTAGTAAGATACCGATTTTTGCATAATGCTGAAGAAGTACCATTTTTAAACTCTGCCCTCCCTCAGCCTCCCTGGTCTGGAATTGTGGCCCATAAATATTTATTTATTTTATTTTTTTTTGGGGCCATTTACATCATTGGAAGTTGCTTGACTGTTTAAAATGATCAATAGATGATCATATCAATAGATGTGTGGGAATAGTATGCTTGGCACAAGTGTAACAATTGATTCTGATAAAAAAAAAAATCAAATGTTTCTTGCATAGGATAACTTTGATACCTGTTGAAGTATGCACGCCCCTCAGATACAGCAAAAGTTTTAATGTACAAAAGTCGTATTCTTTGGGGATGGTTACTTCAGCCTTTATGCTAGTTTGTAAATGCCATCCAAACAAAAGTAAAATTTAACAAATAATCTTATGTTTTTAAGCTTTAAGAGAGCACCAAGATAAACAAATTGTTGGTTCAATGTAACTTTGCGAATGAGTGGTGAAAGAAAACCAAACTTTTACTCCTTTTTCCAGTTTGCTGTTCAGTGTTGTGCATTAACAGGTGACAATGGTTAGCACGTTGCTCTGATTTTGCGCTAGAATGCATGTGTGAAAATGTAACCTGCTGGCAAAGCTTGGCATCAGCTGGCGATCTTTGCTGTATATTTCAATTAATTACTGTATGATTTTTTATCATGAAAGAACAACAAAAGTATTGAAACTTTTGAATCTTCACTTTTATTGTCAAATAATCGGAGCATTTTAAAATTAGGTGAATTAGGCCAAGAAAAAAATCTAATCTTGTCACATTAGCTGAGTCTGCAGGGTGGCAAACCCCACCATTCACAGGGAGTTCCATTGACATGCTAATGATATAGTAATTGGCCTCATTGTTAGAGGTCTGTTTACGTGTAAATTACAAGTTAAGGCTGACTTATACTTCTGAATCGAGTCTGTGCTGTAACTATGCATGTGAGCTGTGCTATCAAAAGCAGTTTATACTATGTAGCAGCGCACGTCAAGAGACATGTATAAAAGTTAGATGCTGGGTTTTTGTAGCATGCAAGAATAACAAATACTTCATTAAAATGCAGACAGTTTTAGCCCTATATGATTACAGCTCCTCTTGCTACACATTTTCTTCTGTAGGTGAAAGTATTTGTCCCTCACATTTTGTCCACTTTTTAATATATTTGCCAACTTCCGAACCACAGGATGAAAAGAAACACATTTTAGGAAATATGTAGTTACCAAACAATCCAGTCTAAGTCGTAGGGATTTGTGTAGGGTTTGCATTGATTTGATGCGTAGTCACAATTTTGAGAAGATGTGCATTATCCTATGCTGTAGGTGACACCGACAGTTAGACACAGAAGTATAAATCAGCCTTTAATTTATAGTGATGTATACAAAACATTCACCCACTGGGAAGTTTTTACATTTTCTTGTTACACCACATTGAATGACAGTGAATTTAATTTTCCTTTCTTTTTTTTTGACATTACTGGATAGAAAAAAACTCTCAAATATCAAAGTGATCGCAGGTTGCTGTGAAGTGGTCTAAATTAATTACAAATATAAAACGTAATTTATCACATTAGCATTCACCCCCTTCAAGTCCATATTTAAAATGGCAGGAATGACAGCCTTGTTTCTACTGTACAGGTCTGTCTGTCTCTCTCTCTCTCTCTCTCAACTTTGCACATCTGGACTGTCCCTCTCATTCATTGGTCAAGAGTCCTGTTTTCAATTCAAAATGTATTATTTTTGGACTGTCTTCCTGTTCATGATTTGTACTCTAATTCCTGAAGTATGTATTTAACAATGCTTTATCTAAAATGCATGTTTTTTTACATTCTGAACATACAACTGGATAACTGACATTTGAATTTGACACAAATAACATTGTAATGCTCCCCAAAATACCTTGGGACGTGTCGTGATATGCGCAATATGTAATATATAGCTATGCTGTCAAATATTTGTTTTGAGGCAAAGGCCACTTACAAATCCCCCAGTTTCTAAAGCGCACACTAACTCGGTATGGATACGTATAGTTACATAACAATGTCAATAAAGGACAATACAATTCAGTGATAGAGGGGTCACTTCATTTGTATTATTGTCAACCCACATAACGCTATAAACATTCAATAAACAACACACACAGAGCAACTCTTAAGACATCTAACATCAGTTCCCTATTACATGGTGAACAGCCTTAAGATAGATTAGATAGTTCCTTTCCCAAAGAGGTGATTACCAGATTAGACCACATTGTCTTCAGTAGCATGCTCCAACTCCCATCCTCAAGGGCTACTTTAGTATATAATCTTCTGTTTGAAACTGTAACTGTAATCCTTTACCTTCTGGCTTTATTTCATCCCCTCACAGGCCCTAACCAGTTGTCCTACATGTTTTGGTTTTTCCCTTTTCTGGTCCCCTTTATATGTGGCCATTAAGGATTGACTTCATATCATTAATGGAACCCCTTTTCAATCCTCCATGTTGAGGGTGTGGCCTCTAGGGGGTGTTCTAGCTCCCCAAACACCCAACACAACAGACACTGGCACAAGTCCAGCAACGCACAAGACTTTATTTTCAAGGGAAAAATGCCTTTCCTTTGTTCCCCACTAATCCACAGTATAAAGAACACAGAACTTTCTTCTTTCTTTCTCTTCCTCTTTTCTGTCTGCTCCACCTCCATCCCTCCTGACTCGGGCACCTCAAATGGAGCGTGGAGATTCCTTTTATAGATTACCTGGAAGTGCCCAGGTGTCCCATGATCTCCTTCTGGCAACACTTCCAGGTGTGGGGGAAGTGCTGTAATAATAAAGGGCTCAGCAGTTCTCCGTATTCCCTCTGGAGGTGACCACAGGCCGCAAAAGTGCTGAGCATCTAAGCTTCAAGCCCATGGCATTGTACCAAGCCAGGGGGCTGCACTCTGCCATTCCAGGGGAGGTACTGCCCCATAGGAGCTCTCTCCTTCAGTCTTTACATAACGAAGGCTTCTCGGCCAGGTAAAAGTCCCAGCCCACCACCATAAGGGACAACACATTTTAAAGAGATAATTCCAGGATACACATAACATTACACAGGGTATTAGAAATTACACGCATGTACTGCTGCTACCACATGAGATTTTTATTCATATTGTTTGCTGTTGTGCAGTGTTGGCCTCCATTGGGTTCTGTTATATCCTAAACTTGGAGATTAAAACGTTTTCATGGATATTCACTAGAAAAAACAAGAGGTAAGTAGCATAAAAAAGAGATTTGAGTAGAGTATTCCTTTAATACTAAATCCATATCTGTCCCTTTGTCTGTCTTAGCAGCTCTTATCCATAGCAGCTTACAAATCTTTAGTGAATTAATGTGATTGCATTTGAACCTTTGTACCTCATTAAAACTTTAAGACCTGCTTATTGTTTTCTTCTGTTTTTCTTGTGTGTTTTTTAGGTACATGTACTGGACTGACTGGGGAGAAGAACCACGGATTGAACGGGCAGGCATGGATGGCAGTACACGTGAAATTATTGTGGATTCAGACATCTTCTGGCCTAATGGTCTCACTATAGATCTTAATGAGCAAAAACTGTACTGGGCAGATGCCAAACTGAGTTTTATTCACAGAGCCAACTTGGATGGTTCTTTGAGGTATGACATGCCAGATTTACGCATTCTTTAAAGAAAGTTAAACTGTTTATTTTTTGAATGTTAAGAGATCTAAAAAGTATCAGTGTCTTCATTTTGCCAACTCAGGTGTGTCAGAGGTTTGCCTCATCCTGTGTAGATCTTTTTAAATAAAAATATTGCAAACATTGAAGAAACTCCTTTGACAGGCGCCTTAGCAGTAATTTGGTACTGTGCCCTGCACTTGTTACTGCTTATTTATTTTCTTTTTAGTAATTAAGCAATGAATCTCCCACTTGTCAATTCTGAGAATTTACGTTGGCAGTTTTCATTTATTAGTCAGGTAAAGGTCTTGGCAAGTGATCTCTATCACAATAACTGTATTGTTTAAGCAGATTCATTTGCTTAACATGTTTAAGGCCTTATTACAATGTTTATTTGTTTAGAAAAAAAGTTTCTTCTTTAACAAAAATCATGCATTTGACATTTCAGAGTTCTAAAATGTTGCTGATTCACTGTACCAGCCCTACTGCCGCCTTTGTCTGCTATGAATCAACTTGTTGTGGTTGCATTTCTCCTAATGTTAAATGCTTAGACCTTCTGAGAAATATGAGAAGTCCTTAGGTTTACTCTGTTGCGGATTTTCACAATTTTTCAGCTGAAGGCCAATTTACACCTGCAGGTTGTCTCAGTATTTTTCAAGCATGTTTCTTGGTCGAGACCCTATGTGAACTCAGCCAAGGAAAAAAAAAATATCCATGTAAAGCCAACTAAGATTTTTCTCCAGTCAAGACCTAGTCTAAATCCCAAAAACTTTTGTTGGATAACTTGTATGGACAGAAGAAAAATTTGCTGGTAAATACTGGAATGCAAAACCTCATTGCTTCCTTATGCTCGATTCTAGGTTCTTGCAAATGATGTCAAGAGATGTTTGCCCTTTGCTCAAGTAACTTGCACATTTTTAATAATGAGAGAACCCTTCGGAGTTCACCTTGTTTTTAAGTTAGTGGAAGTCATGGAAATGTTTGGGATTGTCACAGAACTCCATAAAACTAGTTTTGAATCTCTATATATAATCTTCATTTGGATCTTGATCTTTGTTTGTCCGCGAATGAATTAGAAGAAGCAGCACTAGATGGCAGTAGAGAGACAGCTAAAACATAGGCATTGCATTAAGAATCTCCTCCAGGCTTATACTACTGAAAACTGCAGTGCTCCAGTCACACCTCAAAACACAGACATTCAAACTAAACAAATTGTTGTGCTTTAAATTAACTAAAGAGATCTTCATTTAGATCTTGATCTTTTTTTGTCCGCGAATTCCACGCATGCGTAGACCACCTTCCAGTTTAGTACGTCGTTGTTACTCACGGATGTCAACAATGTGCCAGAATAACGAAAGGGGTGGTGGAGAGTGTTACGCTGGTTAGCTCCTGAGGCCTGGTTAGAGAATGAGATTGTCGAAGATAAAAGGTACGTGCCTACGTAACATATGAATGAAAGAAAGACAGTGGGTAAAATGAATGACAACGTAACAGCACGTTCCGGAAATTATTATTATTACGTTGTAGCCGGCGAGTGCAGATAGAGCTGGAGGTGGCAGAGATAAAGATGCTAAGATTTGCACTGGGTGTGATGAGGATGGACAGGATTAGAAATGAGGACATTAGAGGTTCTCCTCAAGTTGGACTTTGGGAGACAGTCAGAGAGGCAAGATTGTTCTGGTTTGGACATGTGCAGAGGAGAGATGCGGGGTATATTGGGAGAAGGATGCTAAGGATAGAGCTGCCAGGGAAGAGGAAAAGAAGAAGGCTTAAGAGAAGGTTTATGGATGTGGTGAGAGAGGACATGCAGGTGATGGGTGTGACAGAACAAGATACAGAGAACAGAAAGATATGGAAAAAGATTATGTGCTATGGCAACCCCTAACCGGAGCAGCCAAAAGAAGATGATGTGTGAAAGTTCTGTGCATGGCTGCTATAGCTCTGTGATGTCACATTGGTCTTAAATGTATCATGAACTGTTGGGTACTGTGCTTAGCCATCAAATCCGGCTACAAAGGTAATTTCCAGGAAGATAGTAAGCGAACAAGGTCGAATATGCTGTATTCGCTGTAAAAAAATTAAAGCTTTGACGAATTTCGCTAATCAACATTGCTCAGTTTGTAGAAGTTTGTTTGCTTTCTAAGATTAGCCATGCCTTTCATAGCTACTGTGTTTTACTAGCAAGGGTGGGGAGTGTGCTCGTGCTGGGGTGAAGCAACAGGAGGTGCAGTAATGGCAACTAAAGCTAGTGGCACACTGTACAAATTTTAGGTAGAGGGGACAGCATTTGCTGATCTCGTCGCCTGAGGATCAAATGACTCAATGGCAACTTTCCACCACATTTTCAATATTTATAAAGTCTAGTCAGCGCACCCCTTTTTCTGACAGGCGCCAATGTGCTGCCAGAAAAAAACAGTGCTGCAATAACGTTTTTGAGGTATAGTGAGTTCAGCTGCAATCTTGGCCATTTTTACTTTTTCCAAATTCTCTCATTGTATGCAAAATATGAGATGTCTGACACAGAAGCCTCTCTTCTGTTTGCACAATCTGAAACATCCATGTTCCTTATTCCTCCTAGCTACATTATATGCATTATACTTCTTGTTGGACACTCATTGGATGCCAGCTCTCGCCCCTATGACTGAATTTTGATTTAGTCGTGGAGAGTTGTAAACTGGTTGGATGGAGTTACTGAGTACAGTAAACCCTCGTTGATTGTGGTTAATCTGTTCCAGACTCTACCGCGATAAATGAATTTCCGCGAAGTAGGATTCTTTATTTATAAATCTAATATTTTCACAGTTGGAGCATAGAAAACCTGTTTACGACCTTCTAAATACGTTTTTTAACATTATTAGAACCCTCTAGACATGAAATAACACCCTTTAGTCAAATGTTTAAACTGTGCTCCATGACAAGACAGAGATGGCCGTTCTTTCTCACATTTAAAAGAATGCAAACATATCTTCCTCTTCAAAGAAGTGCGTGTCAGGAGCAGAGAATGTCAGAGAGAGAGAAAAGTAAAAATTCAAGAATCAATAGGGCTGTTGGGCTTTTACTGTAAGTGGAAGCACCACGATAAAGCGGCCGTAAGGAAGGGATCATTGTGAAGGTAGTCTTTCATTATTTTTTAGAGGAGCCTCCGTATCTTCTAAGCAAACAGCCTCTGTGCAAACAGCCCCTCTGCTCACACCCCTTCCATCAGGAGCAGAGAATGTCCGAGAGAGTGAGAGAGGCAGAGAAAAGCAAACAATCAAAAATCAATACGTGCTGTTAGAGCTTTTAAGTGTGCGAAGTACCACGAGGGAAGCATATCGTATATCATTGAGGAGTTTTATTTAAACTCGTGCTCTGATTGGGTAGCTTCTCAGCCATCTGCCAATAGCGTCCCTTGTATGAAATCAACTGGGTAAACAAACTGAAGAAGCATATACCAAACATTAAAAGACCCATTGTCCGCAGAAATCCGCGAACCAGCGAAAAATCCGTGATATATATTTAGATATGCTTACATTTAAAATCCACGATGGAGTGAAGCCGTGGAAGTCGAAGCGCGATATAGCGAGGGATCACTGTATATCAAACTACAATACTGACTGTCAGGGGATCGTGCCATAATTACCTTTAACTTACTAAGATTATGTCATAGTCCTGTGCAACTGAAAAATGCTGGAAAAGATGTATTATTTGATAGGGCCATAAATTTTAGATAGAAAAAACATTATTTGTCCCTGGGAAGGGGGGAATTTGGCTTTTTACAGAAATTCTTTAAATAAATAGGTTAGCAAGCAAGTAAATAAATAAATAAATACATACATATACACACATGTATGTCTGAACACACACCAGAATGACTATAATGCTGGGAAATTAAGAAGAAAAAAAAAGAAAAGTTCTGACTTGGCTGTCACAGTCTCAGTGAAGCCTTATGCAGACCTATTGCTGTTGGTATAAAGGAGCCCCAGTTGTGTTTCTTGATGCACTTCTGAATAATTCATTGGCTGAAAGTCAACAGTGTTATTGTGTCAGAGAGAGAATGTACAGCGTTGTTCATAATGGCACTCAGTTTTGTTTTAATTCTCTCCTTCACTATGTTCTCCAAAGGGTCCAGAGTGTGTCCTATAACTGAGCTTGCCCTTTTGATTAGTCTGTTGATACGGTGGGCCTCTCCTGAAGTTATGTTATCAGCCCAGCACACCTCACTGGCCTTCACAGAGTTACAGAAGATGTGAAACATGTCACTTCCCACATTAAAGAAATACACTCCTGAGGGAAAAGAGCCTGCACTGCCCTTTTTTATTATATAGTTCTTATGTGTTCCGAGACTAGTCTAGCCTGTCATTACCGTGGACCCCCAAGTATTTGTATAAGTGCACCACCTCTCGAATACTGACCGGTCGTAGGGGCTGTTTGGTACAGTGTAAGTACCAGTAATAACCAGTTATGAATGCTTGTTTTGTAAACTTATAGAGAACAGTGGAAAAGGTACCAGCATGTGTCTCATTTATCTGAAATGTATCTTTGTTGTTCAAGTTTATTATTCAGAATCAGTAGTGAATCCAGCAGTCCACCATTGCTTCTCATCCATCCTTTCCAGTTAGAATAGGAATGGAAAAAGTTTTTTGTCAACTCTACTGGCTGCTAGAGAATTTTGCTACTGATGAATGAGCAAATCTTAATGAATTCCTGGGATAATTAACTATTGGCTTTCATAGGTGGCAAATACGAAAGGAGCTCTACTTGGAGTGCAGCTTTTCTGTGGTTTGGACTATTCCGACTGAGCTATATAACAAAAAATCACTTTATCTGGAGGAGTAATCTGCCATGTTTACTTGTAGGAAGAAGTGAATGGGTTGTTTGCATCGGTGCTTGAGAACCAAACATTTCTAAACAAAGCTTTGCATTTATGCTTTGTAGACTTACTTTTTAGTTAAAAGGCATTTGGTTCTCATAATAGGCAAAATATCAAAAATTTTGTAAATCAATGCTTTTTAGGAAATGTGTACCCATTGCTGGAGCCATCTGATTTACTGATTATAAGAATCAAGGGGGAAAAAAAAACTAATTGTTTGCTTTCTGTTTTTGACTTTGTCTCTGAGTTAATGAGCAAAGCTGTTTTTTGCAGCTATCACTATAGGCTATGAAACAGATTTTTTTGTTTTAGTCTGATTTTTTTATGATCTCAAAAAAATAAACAATGGTGTTTACTGCAGCCATTTGGTAGAAATAGGGCTCTTCTGTTTATCAGGATTGCAGTCGTGTAAGGTGAACAGAGATTTGTGTGGGAACTTAATGCAGCCCTCATTGTCTCTTGAACATAAGGGACCTAACAGCACAAACTCAAGTGCGTTGATTGATTCCCATTTTTGTTAAAGCTATCTGAATTGTCAACTCGTGAGAGAAAGCCTTTAAAGGTATTTTTAAAATCAAGTTTTTTTCTAGATGGGTTATTATATTGAATGGGACATTTTAATTCAGTGAAAATCTAAATCACATTTAAATATTAAGATTTATGACTGTTGAGGAAAAGCAACAATAGTAATGCCTAGTACTCGCCTTTTATTAAAAAAAAAATTGTGGAAATGATTGTTGACCTGGAGTAGCATAATACTTAATTTATTTCATCATACACATTCATTTTCAATGCTGTCCTTTGTTGTGTGTGGTTTGTGGCATAGAGGTAAGTGTGTGTTTGAAATGCAGAAGTATACTGGTTTTATATTGGCAGATGGTGTAGAGTTGTTGTTTGGGCACAGCATTTGAATGACTGAATACTGGGAACATATGCAAGTCAATTAACTAACCCTGATTTTGAATTGTTAAATATGTGGACTATATGGCCTTATATAAAAAGCAAACTAATGGGCTATTTAGCTCTTTCTCAAAGTTAAAATCTCAGCAGCTGCATTTCTTAGAACAGTGACCTGTTTAGCTCTCTCAAAGTCTAGTGTCCTTGACTGACGTTTGTAACTTAGCAGCAAGAAAGAGAAGACCGGCTGTTTGCATGCAAAAAAGCCAACAGCCTTTATGCTAACAAGTAAATGTGGGCTTATAAGCTACTTAGAAATAAAAAAACGTAAGTTTTTAATAATTCTAAGAGTAATGTTGAAAGGACATTGATACACAAATACTGTATACATTTTCTATAAGAATCACTGTTGGTTAAAAAGCTCTGTAGAGGCAGAGCTTCCAAGTTGCTAGAGATTGACTAGAGATGCTGAACACACTGATCTTTATAGGGGCATCTTGGTTAATGTGCCTCAGAATTGTTTGTAAGAATAGTAATAAGACTTGGGTTGTGGGCATAGTACCTGTTTTTAAAATGAGCAAGAAAGTTGGTTTCTCTTAGGGTCCAGGTATAATAATCATCCCAAGCCCTGCTTATGTACAAAGTATTAAGTCCCATATCTCACCCGAGTTTTTCAAATGGCACAAATAATGGAAACTGAAGTGACCCTCACAAGAAGCCATTTCACATTATTAGGTAAAAATGTTTCACATGAATAATGGATGTACTCAAGGACTTACTTTTAATACAGAGAGCTTTCCATGCACAGCTTCTCATAGGCCACATTATTTCTGCCCTACTGCCTTACAAATTCCAACAATAACTAAATGAAACAATCATTTATCTGTTCAGCTGTTCTCAATCTTGCTGGTCTGGTTCACTGACTTCTGTTTGAACCACAAAATTATCCACATCCTCCCTACTGTCTGTGGACTGAAGCTGTGGATAATGAATGAAAGAATAAGGTCACAGGTGCAAGTTGTCAGAAATGAGGCTTTTACACAGTGTAGGAGGGCCCACTATTGGTGACAGAAGAGGTAACTTGATAATATACTGTAGTAGGACCTGAAGGGTACGTCTGCTGCTGTCAAGGATGGTTCCTTAGTGCCCCGCTGCATTGGTGTATAAGAGACATGACCCAAGACACACAGGATATATTATTGAAGGGTACAGATGGTCTCCCCAGAAAGAGCAAGGATTTTGCAAGGGATTTGGCATACTGGCCTTGCCACGTTAGGTTAGCATATCACTTCTCTATCGCTTATCAGGAAAATGGATGATAAAAGTAACATTTCCATGATTTATCTTTGTGACTGACTTACGTGGATTCCTGCTTAGATTAGTGAATATTAAGAATTAACTTTTACAGCGTAAAATCTTTAGAAATTGTAATCCAGATGTATTCTTATGTTTGCACTTCTTTCCTCTGTGTGAATTTATGGTCACCTGTTTTTTAAAACTTTATAATTGATGTAAACTCATTTTTCCTTTTGTGTATTTTGAATTTGGGATTAAAGAGCAATTAGCAACTGTGGGTGTATCACATTTTGTTTTACTAAAGGATTCTTAGGTATCATCAAGCTTCATCTACTCATCAGAGCTCATCCCAAATGCATTAGGTTTTAGGTTTATTTTTCTGATAATGCCATAGTATACTTTGTTCTTGATTTTGGCTGCAATTTCTATTTGTTTTACACCAATTCTTATTTAAGACTTATCCATCTTCAGCTGAAAGCAGTAGGCTGTCATCATTTGTCTTTTGCACAGTGGCATGTTGTTACAGTAGTATGAGAACTGGAGATTTTTGATTTTGCCTTTTTTGATTTGATATTCTTTTGCTAATCCCTGAGGAGAAGTTGTCTCTATCCGTGACTTTTGGGGGTTAGAGTGCAGGGTCGGTCATTGTACAGCATCCCTGGAGTAATTTTCAGGTCAAGGGCCTAGCTCATAGGGTCCAGCAGAGTAAGATCCCTTCTGGAATAGTTGGCAGCTTAATAGGTTAATTGGGGGTTGCTGTTGCTCTGTTCTGGGGATTTTTCTAGACACTCTGGAGACCGTAGCATAGAGATCGGTGTTGGCTAAAGCCCATATTGTATTACTTGACTTCTTGTTGGAGGGGATGTAAAACTTGAAGACTGCAGTAGCTAATCTTATTTCCTGATGATGTTGATTACATGACTAGAATTCACAGGGCATGACAAACTGTAGACTCCATGATGACTTTCCAGCACAGTTTCACATTTCAAAAATATAGTGAGCTCACCACTTTTTCTGACATCCTATTACATGTTGCTTGATGGAGACAGTGCCAGTCTAAAGCCTTTACAGATATGTCAAGTTCAGCTGCAGTCTCTGCCCTTTCCATTCTTTTGTGGTATATAAAACATGTGACATTAGACAGATGGGGTCTCTCTCATTTGTCAGGTTAAAATCTCCACTGTTCCTCATTCTTTGTAATTGCGTGTTATGGACTTATAAAGCAACTAGCAGAATACCCGCGCTTCGCAGCGGAGAAGTAAAAAGAAAAGGAAACATTTTAATAATAACGTAACATGATTGACAATGTAATTGTTTTGTCATTGTCATGAGTGTTGCT
>JANRMT010062810.1:6785658-6817771 GCA_026402145.1 Polypterus bichir lapradei
AGTCAGTGAGTGAGTGAGTGAGTCAGTGAGGGCTTTGCCGTTTATTAGTATAGATTACAAAGAATGAGGAACAATGGAGATAAGCTTTATATGGTCTTATGGGTGAGCTGTTATTGGTTGTCAGCTCTTACACACACACACACACCCACACCTTAAAACAAAATCAAACATGTTTTATTTTGTCTGAGTGAGTAGCACAGTAGTCAAAACTCAGTTGCTGGGTATGTCAGACTACACGACTTTCTGTCATTAGCTCGTGCCAGGACTGCCTCTGACTCTTCAAGCTAATATAAATGAACTCTACAACTGAGTATCACTGGAAATGTTGTGTAATGTGGCAGGATCTTAAGTTACTAGTTAACATAAACAAAATCTGGCCACTGTCTCTGTTTATTCCTAGTATTCTGATTTTATTTATTTACTTATTTATATTCATTTATTTATTGTGTGTTTTTGTCTATGTTCAATGTCTGCGGGGGCACATGCAAGCAAGCATTTCATTGTATATGTGTACTTGTATACCTGACAGTAAAGAATTGAAGTGTAATATACTGAACAGCCTGCAAAACAAGACTTTGATATTTTGATTGTTAGAATATGGATGTTTGTTTATATTACTATTTCATTTTTGCGTGTATTCTGTGTAGCTTTTGTGCATTATGAGCTATAATACTGCAGTTTCTTCTGGGTGTCTGTTATTTATCTCTCAGGCTCGTCTGCCTATCGTTCTTACCCTAAACAGATCAATAGAAGAAGGCAAAATGAAGATCTCAAATCTGACTGGTTAAACAGATTAGATGTAGCCTCACAGTACTGGGCTAATTGTTGTTTTCCACTTAAATAGCACAGTTATCTCTGTAAACGGAATATTTGATGGATAGATTTAACTACAATATAATCAGGGTGCGTTCATGATGGTTTCTTCATATTCTACTGTACTGTGGCTGTCTGTGGTCTTTAAACTCATTTGACTATGCAGAAATCTGTTTTTTTGGGCTGTAAAGCATTAACCATTTTTTTTTTTTGCATTTTTTAACATTGTGATCAAATATTGTCTTATCTTTTACTAGCATGTTCTGTTCTTATAAAAACGAACCACTTCAAAAATGTCTATAAAAGTACTCTCAATTGCAAAAAATAATCTACTGTGTTTTTTTTTTCTTCCCCAACAGGCAAACTGTGGTTAAAGGTACATTGACGCATCCATTTGCATTAACTTTATTCGGCGATACTTTATATTGGACTGACTGGCAAACGCGTTCGATTCATGCCTGTGACAAGAAGACAGGGGAGAAGAGAAAGGAAATACTCAACGGGATCTATTCGCCCATGGATATCCAAGTTCTGAGTTCAGAAAGGCAGCCATACAGTATGTGTCTGTTGTGATTTGTGTTCTTTGCTCAAAACTGTATTTGCCATGGAGGTATAAATAAAAACAAAATTATATATATTTTATTATAATAGGAAAGGTCTATCCAAGTGCAAAAGAAGATCACTTTAGGGTCTTTTTATTGAAAATAGTTTATATTAATGTTTATAAAGAATAGACAGAAAATGGTTAGCAAGATGTTCTACTTATAATCCAATATGAAAAGTTAGCAAGATATGCATGATACAATATGAAATTAATATTCACTTAAGTATAGTACACTCTTTTCCCCAAAGCATCTTGAAATCTCCAAGACGTTTTTGCCAGCTGTCGCCTTGCCATTAGTGATTGCTTTTTATATAATCCATCTTGTTAAAAATTAATATCACTAGTGTTCCATTCCTAATGTATAAGAATTTTCAGTGGAGAAG
This sequence comes from Polypterus bichir lapradei, assembly GCA_026402145.1. NCBI lineage: Eukaryota > Metazoa > Chordata > Cladistia > Polypteriformes > Polypteridae > Polypterus > Polypterus bichir. The sequence goes on from JANRMT010062810.1 coordinate 6,787,459, forward strand.
AGTATTATTTTAATCTCATTGTGTGTCTCTATTTTTTTTAAATCTGCTTTTTCTAAAGTTTGGCAGTGCTGATGATTGTATTTCTCATTTATTATAAACTTCGTGGTGTTACTGCTTCAGTGTGTGCTTTCTCAAAGGGCGAATAGCTCTTTCCTGGACTCAAAGAATTTTCACTCTTCTGAGAGCTCTTGTTAATTGAAACAAAATGTAGGTGGATTTTATTTGAAGTCTTGGCTTGAAGTATCTTCAGGGAGGTTTGTCTTCCTTTGGAGCAAGAAACTTGGTTCTGATAAATAAGTAGCCGTGCTGATTCCTTTCAATTGTTGTTTGTTACTCAGGTGGCATAGTTTCTTTCCTGGCCTGACCACTGTCTATATGAAGTTTACAGATTCTTAGGAACTCTATAGTTTTCTCCAGGCATTCTGCTTTCCTCCCACATAGACATTCATGCTAGAGTTAATTTCCTTAGGTTGGCCTGGTGTGAGTGAGCTATAAGATGAACTGCCAGTCTTTTCCACGATTCCTGCCTTGCACCTTATGCTATTCCTCATGCTCCTCTATTTGAATGTGTAGGTTAGGTTTATTTACTCACACATATACTTTGGAGCTCAGTCTGCATCTGTGTTAATACAAAACACTTAAAACTTTTCTCCATAAGGAAACAATAATACCTACTGGCACAAGTTTGCATACCTTTCTTATTCTTGGATTCAGTTATTTTCTACAGCTAAGCATTTTTTTCCCTGTTTAATGTTTTCTCTCTTAAATCTATCATGACTGCAGATCAAAAATCCCAAGGTCCGGCAAAAGAATTTATAAAGGGAGGGTATCTTTCTTTTGAAATGAAAACAAAATACATAAATTGTTCTTCATTTTTGAAAAAACGCACACACAAAAATTGGCCAGATATACTTTGCATCTTTGATGTTCTGTATATTGATTATGAGATAAAAAATGAAACATGTGCAACTTACAGAAACTTTTCATCATAAGCCAATAAGTTGGAGCTTTTATGAGAAGACTCAAGTGGAGGTTGCTAATGGCATAACAATCTCAAACTGATGTGCCTAACCTTGTTGGCATGCTCATACCTAGAGGGTATGAGTTAAGAGAGTTTGAGCCGCATAAAAAATTTAATTGGTTGTACATAAGTTGATTGTGTTACTTAAAAGCATTTTACATAAAATTGGCTTTGTTTAATTTTATTTTAAAGAAGAGAACATTCTTTGCTAGTCTCTGTTTAATGTCCTATCATTAAAATGTACTTATTTCTCTTTGTAGTTCGAACACCCTGTGAAGAGAGCAATGGTGGATGCACTCATTTATGTTTGTTGTCCCCACAAGAGCCTTTCTACAGCTGTGCATGTCCGACTGGTGTCAAACTACAGGAGGATGGGAAGACTTGCAAGTCAGGTTAGTATTTTTAAATGTTTGCAGGTGACATGCATTTAACTATAATATGGATATTCATTTGTGAGATTCTGTTTATTCAAACAATATGAATATGGGTTTTCAAACTGGAAATTATTTGTCGTTCTGTGATTGAAATACGGTAGAACCCCAATTATCCGAGTTAATGTGGACCGATGCCACCTCGGATAGCTAAAAACTTGAACGAAACAAATGGCCCCTGTAGTGGTGATGCAGAGCAGAGGTGGTGAGGGCTGACACAGAGAGATCAGCTGACATCACCAGGGAAACCTGTCATTCACACCGGTCATAGATGGCCTCTGCACAGCCGATTGATAGAGGTCTTTGTTTATCACATGCCATAAAGCAATCACTTCTAAGGCACAGAATGCAGGTTTGAAGTTCACCACTGCACTTTGAAATGTAAAAACACAAAATCCCAAGTGAACAGCACAGTAGAGCATATGTATGTGGTCGTCGTTGGCAAGACACTGACAGTAGCCGAGAAATAAGTGAGTCACGGCCACATTACCACAGCCACCAGCTCCTCGACAACTTGGTTAGTACAGATGAGGTTCAAAGCATAGTATTTACATGCTCTGTACTTTATTCATGATAAGGCTTTTATGAGTCATGAGAAGTTGGATAAACTTGGTAAAACAGTGCATGGATAACCTGGGTTATACTGTATTCAATAACAAAAAAATGTTTTCCTCTTTTTGTAGACTTATGGTTTTCAACACTTTTTTTCGTCAACAGAAGTCTTTACAGTAGTGGCTTTTGCTTCCTATAAACCGTTTAGCCATACTTGAAGTTCTTTGAGTAGCAATGGCTGTGGCAGTTCTGGGGTCACCTGTTTGCCGTGAGTTTGCTGGATGATGCATTCAAAATGTTCTGCATTTGTCCAAGTAGCAAAAATATTGTCATATTCCTCTTATAGTGGTGTGAAAAACTATTTGCCCCCTTTCTGATTTCTTATTCTTTCACATGTTTGTCACACACAGTGTTTCTGATCATCAAACACATGTAACCATTAGTCAAATATAACACAAGTAAATACAAAATGCAGTTTTTAAATGATGGTTTTTATTATTTAGGGAGAAAAAAAATCCAAACCTACATGGCCCTGTGTGAAAAAGTAATTGCCCCCTTGTTAAAAAATAACCTAACTGTGGTGTATCACACCTGAGTTCAATTTCCGTAGCCATCCCCAGGCCTGATTACTGCCACACCTGTTTCAATCAAGAAATCACTTAAATAGGAGCTGCTTGACACAGAGAAGTAGACCAAAAGCACCTCAAAAGCTAGACATCATGCCAAGATCCAAAGAAATTCAGGAACAAATGAGAACAGAAGTAATTGAGATTTATCAGTCTGGTAAAGGTTATAAAGCCATTTCTAAAGCTTTGGGACTCCAGCGAACCACAGTGAGAGCCATTATCCACAAATGGCAAAAACATGGAACAGTGGTGAACCTTCTCAGGAGTGGCCGGCCGACCAAAATTACCCCAAGAGCGCAGAGACGACTCATCCTAGAGGTCACAAAATACCCCAGGACAACGTCTAAAGAACTACAGGCCTCACTTGCCTCAATTAAGGTCAGTGTTCACGACTCCACCATAAGAAAGAGACTGGGCAAAAACGGCCTGCATGGCAGATTTCCAAGACACAAACCACTGTTAAGCAAAAAGAACATTAGGGCTCGTCTCAATTTTGCTAAGAAACATCTCAATGATTGCCAAGACTTTTGGGAAAATACCTTGTGGACTGATGAGACAAAAGTTGAACTTTTTGGAAGGCAAATGTCCCGTTACATCTGGCGTAAAAGGAACACAGCATTTCAGAAAAAGAACATCATACCAACAGTAAAATATGGTGGTGGTAGTGTGATGGTCTGGGGTTGTTTTGCTGCTTCAGGACCTGGAAGGCTTGCTGTGATAGATGGAACCATGAATTCTACTGTCTACCAAAAAATCCTGAAGGAGAATGTGCGGCCATCTGTTCGTCAACTCAAGCTGAAGCGATCTTGGGTGCTGCAACAGGACAATGACCCAAAACACACCAGCAAATCCACCTCTGAATGGCTGAAGAAAAACAAAATGAAGACTTTGGAGTGGCCTAGTCAAAGTCCTGACCTGAATCCAATTGAGATGCTATGGCATGACCTTAAAAAGGCGGTTCATGCTAGAAAACCCTCAAATAAAGCTGAATTACAACAATTCTGCAAAGATGAGTGGGCCAAAATTCCTCCAGAGCGCTGTAAAAGACTCATTGCAAGTTATTGCAAACGCTTGATTGCAGTTATTGCTGCTAAGGGTGGCCCAACCAGTTATTAGGTTCAGGGGGCAATTACTTTTTCACACAGGGCCATGTAGGTTTGGATTTTTTTTTCTCCCTAAATAATAAAAACCATCATTTAAAAACTGCATTTTGTGTTTACTTGTGTTATATTTGACTAATGGTGAAATGTGTTTGATGATCAGAAACATTTTGTGTGACAAACATGCAAAAGAATAAGAAATCAGGAAGGGGGCAAATAGTTTTTCACACCACTGTATGTTCTTTTTACTGCATGAATAATGTTATCCGAATTCTCACTAAATAACGTACAGTGACACAAATGCATGAACCTATCAGTGGACCATGAAATACATTGTTAGATTAACTCTCACCTTGAGGCCCAAAAAAATGCACTCTAGGTTTTTGATTTGGTTTCTGTTAACCCTCATATTGTCTTTGACTCAAATTTGACCCCTTGTTTGTTGTATTTGAAATCCGTAAAAGCACCCTGGGTTTGGTCAGGATGAACCTTTATGGTTTTACCTTCACTTCCCCAAATGAATGAACAAAAAATAAACATTCTATAATTTGTGTAACTTTTATCTTGTCATGTCTTTCAGGCCAATTTTGACCCAAGATTGACTTTATTGTATTTTCTATTCCATTTAGGATACAGTAGTTTAACTTATAAAAAAACCTTAGTGTCATCTTTTGAGCTTAAATTTGGGAAGGATGGTTGGTTTTACTGTCATTGCTAATGCTCATGTTCAGCTGTTGATTAAACAATGATACTTTTATATCCTTTAATCAGATCAACATATAGCACCTAGTTTCAGTGTGCATATTTTAAACATACAGAGTCTAAAACCTTTTTCACCATTTATTACATATCTCTCTATTATAAAAAATAATCCTGGAAAGGAAAAGCAGGGTGACGAGACATGATCTTCTTGGAAGGCACTTAAAAGACCCGTTAGACGCAAACAATATCAAATAAGAGACCACAGCCAGCAAAACACTCAGTTGTGTAAAGGCACGTAGCACACACAGATCCTGTGCTCTCAGCACAAATAAAGCGTATAAAGACGATACATTCTAGATGAAACATCAACGATTAAGCAAAGAAGAATGACCAGCGCGGTGAAGAGACCCAAAAGCGTTGGAGAGCAAAAGAGGCAGATAAGAGATTTTGAAAGCATTGGAAAATCAAAAGGCTCAAACAAACGATGGCGCAATACACATGCAGAGAAAGGTAAAGAATATGAAAGCAGTAAAATTCAAAACTATTCTAGCGTCCCAACCAGGCTGAAGCCTTTTTTGTTTTAAGTGACTGTTAGGTCCGATTGAGGGAGGGCGGAGTACAGCACGGAAGACTGATAGCAGGGTACTGATTGATGTTGTTGATTGGGGGGGGTGACACTTTATTACATCAGTTGCTACAGTATCAAAAAATAGTAAAGATCGCATTAGTGCAAAGAAAAGGAAATCAATCATCAAGGCCAGGTGTCATTGAAAAAATAGCAGGACAAAGCGAGGTCAGAAATAAAAGGCAAAGAGCAGAAAACAAAGTCTTTTTGCCTTCACATCATTCAATGCACAAAACGTAGATTTACACAATAATGGACCATACGCAATGAGAATCTGTGGTCCCGCAACAGTTAAAGCAATGACAAGTTTAATTTCAAAGAAAACACAATTCGGTCAGGTGTATATTTATGATGACGGAGAAGCGATCACAGCGCGAGCAGCAGAGATATGAAGTGGCAAAAAGGACAGTGGCTGTACAGGCTTTAAAATGATAGACACTGCCACCCCTTCACAACATGAGCAGTGTTATACGTCCTGTGAGAAAGACATTTAACCAAGCCCGGGGCCGGAAATAAAGGACAAGTATTGTTTTTACAACGTCATGCGAGAGGAGGCTGTAAGCCATCATTTAAAACTAGCTCACGGACATCTAACCTAGCAGTTGTTCGATTGCTTTTGGCAGACACGCGTCATGTTCTCACAGCTCTTAAAACAACGACATACGACAAGCAGAACCGGCAGCTCACCAGCAGCAGAAAGACAGCAGATGATCCGACGGCATCTCCTTAGGGTGCGTTCAGCCGCTTCCCCCCTTCACAATGCGAGAAAGAGATATGACCACGCCTGAGGCAAGAAATAAAGGACAAGTATTGTTTTTACAAAAGTTTTTAAAGTAAAAGTGAAATAACAATATTTTTAAATTATATATCCGGTAAACCAAACATGGGTGTGGATGAGCAAAGCGAACAGGGTGTGGAGCCCCCTAGTCCTGAAAATTAATATGGTTCAACAGTCTGCTTTCTAAAAAATATGGAAAACATGGTTAAATAATTAATTGCATTTATATAGTGCTCTTCTCCTACCTGAAAAAGGTTTTACATAGGCAGAGGAGAACCAGATCTACCAGCACCACCAGTGTTTTTACTCAACTGGATGATGTGACGGCAGACATTTTTGTGCCAGTACGCTCACCACACATTAGCTATTAAGGGGTGAAGGGCTGAGAGAGAGAGACAGGATGATTAGTGGCCTAAGTGGACGAGGCCATGTTGGGCAATTTAGCCAGAACATTGGGACACACCCTACTGTTTTCGAAAGATGCCCAGGGATCTTTTAGTGACCACAGACAGTCAGAACATATGAAGGATTTACACCACAGTGTCACTGTCATTAACATTGGGACCCACAAACAAAAAGAAAACTCCAGTTAGGCTGTAGAAAAAAACAAAATCTAAGTGTTCCAAGGCCAAAAGACCGCCCAGTCATCACTGGGCATTCTACCTGACATAGATTTTCTAAATCAGTCCTTATGCTTTTCAGGATTTAAGTGGAAAAAATTGATGATGATGGTCATGTGGACATCTGGGACACCTGCCATTCAATCCATAAACACAGAGGGCAGCTTGGTACCTTGATCAGGTGGTGGCACAGATTGTCACTGCAAAAGAGAGCAGAGGATTGTACAGATTAGTAAGGAATTGCAGAACTGAGGAAAATTATGATTTGATGCCCTTATAGTGCAATAGGGCTACAACTTTTAGGTTTAGGTAGTACTTTGTTATCCTAGAGGGAAATTTGTTTGCAGTAGAAAAGTACAAAAACAGAAGACATTGGTTGTCAAATGTTGTGTCTCTGTTTATCCGTTGGATCTCTGGAACAATGTTATTGCATAATAACACACTAAATATCAATACAAAGAACAATAATTACTTTCATCTGTATATAAAATAATGCAGAATTTAACATTTAGCACCATCCATTCAAGTAACAGAATTTAAAATGCTTATAGCTCTAGGAATAAGAGTTCTTAAATCTGTTGCTGTTTACCTTTGGAAACCTAAATCTGCAGCCTGATGAAAACAGCTGTAATTTAGAGCAAAGAGGATAGCTACTGTCTGACAGAATTGAACTGGCGTCCTTTCTAACCTGTGTGCAATACATTTCAGTGATAGAGGTATGCTGTGAACCAGTAAATAATTTTACTGCAAATGTTTATAATAGATAGATACTTTATTAATCCCAAGGGGAAATTCAAATAACATTATAATGTTGTTAACATGATTTACTGTATGCTCTTATTGCTGAGGTTGTCAAACCAACAGATAAAGACAAATGTAACAATGGATTCAAGAAAGGACTTGGTTAAAAAAAAAAGTATCATTATGATGTTGTCCTCTTTAAAACAGTTGAGTTTCCTAAGACAGAAAAGTCATGACTGCCCATTTTTGAGTTGTGCTGTGTTAAGATCAAAGGTTAATTTGTTACCAATGACTGTTCCCAGATATTCGCATTGCTCTAAAATGTATTTGTGAAAAAGCCATTTCAACCCAAATAATGGGTTTTTTGCGGTTTTTAAATTGTTCTACACTATTAGCCTGACAAATTTCTATTGGTAAAAATATTCCAAATTCTAGGTGCAGAACAGCAAAAAGCCAGCTCACCACTTCTTTTCAGTTTGGCTCTAATGAATTATACACAGACCTTCATTTGAAAATCAGAGGTTACGATTTGTAGTGTAATTGGACAGACGTTCTAAAATATGATGGGGTGAGATTATTTAAGGCTTTGTAAACCGTTAGTAGTATTTTAAAGTCAATTCTAAATGACATGGGGTAACCAATGTAACAACGCTCAAACTGGTGAAATGTGCTCAGATTTTCCTTTTCTAGTTACGTTTCTTGCTGCTGCATTCGGCACTAACTGTAACCAATTGATGTCTTTCATAGGTAGTCCTGTAAGGTGTGCATTACAGTAATCTAGTTGACTGAAAACAAAAGCGTGAACTAATTTTTCTGTGTCTTGCAAAGTTATGAGAGGTCTGACTTTAGCTATATTCCTTAAGTGAAAAAATGCAGTCCTAGTAAATGGATTAATATTTGGTTTAAAATTTAGGTTAGAATCAGTAGGTACCCCTAAATTGTTTGCCTCTGACTTAACTTTTAAACCTAAGGGATGAAGTATATTTCTAGTACCCACACTACTGTATATCCATTTTGCCAATCACTTAGATTTCTGTTTTCTGCTTATTTAGTTTGAGAAAGTTACTGTTCAACCAATCGGAAATACAAGTAAGACACAGGATTGGAGAGCCAAGAGCGTCAGGGTTATCAGGTGCTAGCAATAACTAAAGCCGTATGTCGTCTGCATAGCTGTGGTAGCTCGCCTTGTCCTTTGAGATAACCTGGCCTAACGGAAGTACAGGATATGGATTGATATGAGCAGTGGACTTGCCGTCTGGGTCTTCTCCTTTGTGAATCGAGTGAGCATTGCGAAATCCGCGTTAGGAATCTCCAGCTGTCAATATTGTGTGTCATGTATTCTGGCATTTATTACGATGGTCCCAACAGCCCTGTCCTCATGCTTCTCAAACGCTGTCGCCGATCTTCTTGTAATACAGTACATCTCGTACATGAGCTCCGGGAAAACAAGAAACAAAAAAATTCTTTTTATGGGAATGAAATATTGAGGTTTACGAACAATTGAATCCCCACTAACAAATACATCACCAGAGACTGCCGGCACTGTGGGAGAGCGGAAAGGTTAGAAGCGGTTCTGGATGATGATACTTGCCTGATCCAATAGAGGTGATCTAGCCTTGAGCCCATGCCTGCATAGCTAAAACAGCCTGATATTCTCATTGTCATCATTGCTTCAGATGGGCGTGGGGGTAAAACTTAAGAAAAGCACCCTGCCCTGCCATATCGTCTACAGTTCTTTTGTGTTCCTAGACCAGTCCAGTTATTGTTATTGATGTGGACCATAAAGTACTTGTAGCAGGACATTAGCCTCCCATCTGTTCCCTGAATAGGTGAATAAAGCATACAGTTTGGTATGGTGAAAGTCAATGACCATTTCCTTGGTTTTGATGATATTAAGTTGCAGGTTTTTAATAAACCCCATTAGTGCAGAGTCATCTGAGAACTTCTGCAGGTGACACGAGATGGTATTATATTTATAGTCTGAGTAAGGAGAAAAGGAGAAAGGCCTGCTCTTGTGAGTGGACCAGTGTTGCTCACATCCACATCAGAAACACTGTCCTAAATGCTTGGTATACTTCAGTGCAACTCAAGAGACGTCCGTTACCACAGTGCCACTGTGAAACTGATCCTCTCAATATATGGTTATGTGCGAACTTGTGAATGGAATATCAGCCTTGAATTATTTTTGAGACTTAAAATAGCTATGAAATGACTGCATAAGGGAGGTTTTACAAAGTGATAATCTGTTGCTGTTAAAATGAAGCACTTGCATCAGCTTCTGGGATTGTCACCCTTACAATAAAGTGTGAAAGTGCCAATCTGTGTTTTAATGTCCTCAGAAGTTTTAGTGTTGCTCCAGACTGGGCAATTTTGTACTTGCTTTATTTTAAATTCTGCACTTCTGTAATATTTTGCTGTATGATAAAATAGATTTAAATGACTGTTCTAACATACTTTTCAAAGAACACCTCTCTGCTGATGCAGTGGGAACAGCTGTCTAGTTTTAAGTCCTCCTTGAACTTTATTTGCGGGAGTATATGGATTTCATTTTTATATTTGAGCATTAAAACATCATGCTTGTTTATGACATAGAATTTTTTTTTTTTTTAAGTTTCAATAAGTGTTTTCTTTCTACGTTTATTTTAAGTGAAGCTGATTAGCAGTCTCCAAAACAACATTCTGCAGTTTTTTTAATATTGTAAGTCATTAATTATTTTGAAAGTACTGTATTCGTTAGAATTCAGTTTTTCTTGTAATTTGCCAATATGTAAAGGCCCAAGTCTAAATTATATTTATTTGCTCTTTTGTGAATTTTAGAGACCCTGTTAATAACTAATTTAGGGTCTTAAAGTGTACTTAATGTTGGAGACATTTTGATGTTCACTGCCTAAAATATAGTGCTGCACACAAGCTTTTTTTTAGTATTTTTAAAATAATTTTAGAAAAATTTGTGGCAAGCAGTGTGGGTGCAGTGATTAAGGCTTTGAACTTCAAATCCTGACACTGTGGATACAATTACTACTACTGACACTGTGTGAACATGAGCAAGTCACTTCACCTGCCTGTGTTGCAAATGTGGGAAAAAGAAATCCAACTATTGGTCTGCACTTATGATTTGAATGGAAATTATTTTGTGAGTTTTGAAACCTTATTGCAGAAAGCAGCAGATGATGCTGTAACTCATCTACTTAAAAGGACTGCGTCATTGGGTAGCTTCGGTGGTTGCTGCGAGGGCTACTGGGTGAAGGCTGAGGGCACTTGTTTTAAAAGTGAGCCATAACAAGCCAACAGAATCACAGTCAGCGATGTGTTTTTGTTTCAATGCTTCACTGCACATCTGGATTACAATTACAACAATCGGATTACGGATTTCATCTTCTTGTGCCGTGTCTGCTTGTTTGTGTGAATTTGTCTCTGTTTGGAAAATGTCTGTCTGGGGAGCGCTCCCAACTTTTGCAAGTCTTCACTTAAGTCAGCATCACAGTAGGGCAAAGCTTTACATAACGTTCAGAATACTGTTCACAGGGGATGTCATTTCATAATTACACCACCATCATCTGTATATTGGAAACTGAGCAGAGTTTTTACCATTTATGTGCTTTGTGTTTTGTTGGATTTCTTTTACTACCATAAGTAACACATTTATTGTAATTTAAGTTTTGTAAAAGTTATAGCTAATTTAAAAACTGCTGAAGTATGCAGTCTGTCTGGGGGATGTCATGCACCTTTGTCTTGGCAGCCAGTCTGATGCATGTGATTTGATTGCACAGTAATCGCTCAGTCTTGTTTTTCTTGGAACTTTGCATCCTATTTAGTGCATTAATCTTAGAATATACTGTACAATAATCATGGGCCTAAGACCTATTTGTGTATTTGTTGCATTTCCCTGTCCCCCTAACTCCCATGAATTGCAAGTGATTATCGTAGTGTTGTCTCAGATGTTGTAAGTCAACTTGGAAAGAAAGAAAAACAAATAGCAATAATGGTTGCACTTATTTCGTTTTTAATCATATTTTTGGTACCATGGTTGAGTGTTCCAAAGTTTTATAGTGTTTTCCATTAAATGTCATCTCATTTAAATTAATATTTTTAATGTATACTAAAATTCTTAGCACAGTGTTGCTAGATGAACAGTATAGAGTTAATAAAAAATATACTGAAAGTAATCAATATTTGTGTGTGATGTTCATTTTGTTAATGCTGACATTTCTGTCATGTATTTGCCTTTAATTGCAGTTTTTATTTTTCAGCTGATCGTATTACCAAAATAAACACAGCCATTTGTGGTGCCGAGTTATTTTCGTTGACTGGGCAAAGCCGCAATTGAACCTTGTAAAAGCAGCAGCCCCAAACAGGGCCTCTCACTAGAGTGAACCCACACCCACTGAGCACCTCTTAAAACGACCAGCTTTTTATGTAGAGCATTCAAGGAGAGCAGCTAAAGCTTTTTTAAAAAAACCAATCGTTTACTTTTAAATAACTATGTGTTGTAAATATGATTAATTGATTTTTAAGTAATTAACTAGCCCCATCATTTAGTTTCTCAGGCACGCCTAGTTATTGGGTGCCTGTTTTCAGATCTGACAGATTTTAAGGCTGAGATTAATTCTAGTCCAGGAAATGTTTTTACTTTTTCCTCTTCTATTCACTTTCAAATAAACTTGTCTGTTTTAATTTGGGGGGCAGTTTTTAATTATATATTAGCCGTGTTTCAGAGTCGCAGATGTTTATGTACGAGCTAAATGATGGTATGTGACTTGGCTCACAAAACTGTCGAGCAAAATTAAGGCTAAATAGTATACAAGCAATTGTTTAATGTTTGATGGAAATGGGTTTATACTAAAGCTCGATTTGTGTGACAGTTGGTTAAGCTTAACATTTAGTTTTTATAAACAGACTTTTATGTTTTTTCTCTATTAGGAAAACATGACCGTATGCAAATATAGAAGGCATTCGCATAAAGACAGCGAAGAAATCCATTTTATTTATGTATTCCTAGCCACCTTGACAAATGTATACTTTGTTATGACCAGATTATGGTGACACATTTCAAATCACAACACCACTCGTAACTCTAACTAATGATAGAGCTTTGGAAAATGTGGTACTCTGTTAAGTTTGTGTTCTAAAAGCTTATTTTCATGAAAAATTCACTGCTGCTTTTTTTTTTTTTTTAGTCAGTTTATTACAGCTGTCATGTGTCAAAGGCAGAGGATATAACATTTCGTAGGTACTGCTCTCTCTTATTCGTTCTGGTTTTCCATTAGCACGTGCACTTTTTCTTTTCATATCTGCCTTAATAAAAGGCACAGGTGTCTGTGTTTCTCAGTGTGTCCATTCGGTTGCTATGTGTCTGTCATTCCAATTACATCACATTTTTAGTAATAAAATGAATTGCATTTGTCATTCCAATAGACGGCACATCTATTGCACAAACATTAATGCTACTTTTATGAATTTCTATACCGAAAGGCACATGCATTACATGCTGCACTACAAAAGTTAATGCTGCGGTGTACATTGAATTCTTGGATCTCAACCCCTCTTAGATGGGTAGCACAGCTAGTAATTTTATTATTTGGATTACTAGATGTCTCAGAAAATACTGCTTAAATTCCAACTGGAGAGAGATTAATCATAAGCAAAGAATTCTTGTTACCAGAGCCTGCAGTGCTTGTATACATATTTATCCATGCTATCTTGACATGATTAATAAATCACAATATTTGCAGATTGGACTGGATTATCCTTCCCAGTTGCCAGCCACCATATGCCCTGTATTTCACTGTTGCACTCCCACTGCAGTGTAATGCTTCTTTTGCTGGTGAAAACTAAGGCTGTGAAGCAGGTGGTAAACATCTGGATCTGGTAGTCACCTGGCTCAGTAGTTTGTTTCTTGGATTTGATAAACGGTGCATCCCTTATTGCAAAATCTGTTAATCTCTTATGCAGATTCACTGTTTATAACATCTGCAAAATCTGACCTTCTCTGAGTATGCAGCATGACTTCTGGTCCAGGTTTTGGTCTTGTCATGTCTAGATTACTGCAACATACTACTAGCAGGAGTTCCTGTTTGTGCCATGGAGCCACTGCAGGTGACTCCAAAATGTAGAGACCCATCTTGTGTTCAATCAGCCATGACAAGCGCACGACAGCTGTCTTTTCAGGTTGCTACAGTTGGCTTCCAGTAGCAGAATTTATTAAGTTCCAGTCCTTGATTGTTGCCTACAGAGTAGTCAGTTTGTCGTGTATACAGAGATACTGGTGAGGAGCTATGCCCCTTCTTACCCACTTAGATCTGCTGTGTTTAGTGATACCGCGTCTGTGTGGTATCAAATCTCAAGCAAAGAAATTTTGGTGAACTTATTTTTAAATTCAGTAATGTTCTAGGGTTCATACACTTCCAGCTGCACCTGGAATATTGTCCACAATAACAGCAAAAGGAAATTTAAAAAAAAATGCAAAACTTGTCTTGTGGCATCTGAAATCCTAATAATGAGATTTAAATTTACATGATGAAATGGGAACTCGGCCAGTACTGTCTGAACATGTCTCCTTGGAATTGGGAAAATGAGCAGGTTTTGCCAGTCTCCACTGACTAAAATTATTGTAAACTCTTGAAGAATGGAGAAGGTAGTAAATTAACAGCATTATACCAAATCATGACATAACCTCACCTGAAAGCTGTAGCTGCCCCTCTCTCTTCCCAAACCCCACAAACAAAAACCTATTCTTACTTGGCAGTGAAGCATTTGAAAAAAAAAAAAACACAAATTCCTCAAAGGCATGCTGGTGCATTGTGTTTTTGTACATGCATATAGCACCTGAAATTTTTCCTTCAGGAATAGTGCTGATAAAATTCCCAGCTTGTATCTTTAAAATGTGCAAGCAAGAGACAGGCAAGCAAGCATCCAAGAGACTGCACTTACCGACTCTTTGAATGGTAAAAGCTTGGGTTATTTGATTTTCTTTTGGATGACATCACATGACAACTTACTATGCTTACACCAGACAACTCTAGCATCATCTTTGTAAGACCACCTTATGAGGGCCGGAATATTCAATATTTCAACCTGGATTTTATTTGCACTCGCCTCATGAGCCTAGATGTGGCTCTTGGACTGTAGTTTGCTCACTTCTTTTTTGGATGTAAATGCATGTTGGTCTAAGGAGTCTTTCTCATGACGAAGTTTACATCATAGTCACTGCACCACAAATCTAAACAGAAACCTCCAAAACATAGAATTTGACAGTTTGTATAAAATAATGAAAAAGACCCTCAGAACACTTACTTGGAGGGCTCTGTCTGTTTGCACATTTGTTGTTCATTAATGTTATATACATATGTTTATATATATATATATATATATATATATATATATATATATATATATATATATACTGTATATATATATAAAATATATTTTACTGTGCCAGTAATGCAGATTGACTTTGAGATTAATGGATGACATACTTATAATTTGATTTTACTTACCCAGTAGGATGGAATTTTCTACTTTCTTAAAAGTTCTGATGGAGTTTGTTTATGTATGTATGTATTTTTGTAAATGGAATTTGGATGGGGTCAAAGATTTACTATTAAGTTAAGCTCAGATTCTGATTTGATTTTCAAAACATCTGGAAAAGTTGATTTTAGCAAATTGAATGTTATTGAACTTGTGCACTTGATTGCTTCCTGTTTATTTTACTCAACATTAATCTGTGTTCATGATAAATATTACTGTATATAATTTATTGTACTGTATTTTTGATGTGTATGTGAGCAACACTGGAGTACCACAAGGAACAGTCCTGTCTTTTTTCTTCACTCTGTACACCTTGGAATATAAATATATTCCAATATATAGGTCATGTCACTTGCAGAAATTCTCAGATGATTCTGCATTTATGGGGTGGATTGACAAAGGGGATGAGACCGGGGAGAAGAGTCAGGGGGCAAAGTTTGGGAATTGTCTGCAACTTAATATCAGCAAAACCCAGGAAATGCTTATTGACTTAAACTGCACCAAAGAGCCTCCAAATTCAGTTACTAATCAGGGAGTGGATGTGGAGGTAGTGCACTACTACAGCTATTTGAGGATCCACTTCAGTGGCAGGATGAACTGGTTTTATGACGCAGAGTAACTGTAGAAGAAAGGGCAGAGTAGACTACATTCCTTCAATGTGAGAAGTGACATCCTTGACATCTTCTACAACTCTGTGATGGTCAGTGTGGTTTGCTGGGCAGGTAACATCACTTCAAGAGAGGCCCACCGAATCAACAAGCTAATTAAAAGGCAGGCTCAGTTATGTGATGCACTCTGGACCCCCTTTAGGTTAATATCAATGTAGAAAATTAAAACACAACTGAGAACTATTATGAACAATGCGGGGCTCATCCTCTCTCTCTGCTACTCTCGTACTAAGGACTTTCAGCCAACAAATCATTTAGTAGCAATGTGTCACAATGCAAAAGGTGCTCCTTCATGATGATGACGATATACCTGTTTAGTGTTGTTTATTTTTATATGTACTTTTTTTAATCCTAGTGTGTGTTCAAAGCATATTTTGAGTGCATATATATTTATGTACATCTTTACCTATTTATGTGTTTGTTTATTTGATGAGCTTTGGTAAAAAAGTCAAAATTCACCTTGGGGACAAATAAAATTCTATCTGTCTGTCTATCTATCTGTGTACTGTATTTCACATAGCAGTTGGTTGTATTGTAGTATAAAATCTCCCATAGAGTGATTCCTTGTGGTATCAGTAAACTGAAATTTCCATGGAAGTACTGGATGGACCATTCCATACTGATTTGTGTGTTTATCTGTATGGTGTGCATATAATTTATATGTACAGATGCTTAACCAATAGTCTAGCAGTGTTACATTTAAATTGGATGCTTTAAACTTTAGATATTCATCCATTATCCAACCCGCTACATCCCAACCACAAGGTCACGGGGGGTCTGCTGGAGCCAGTCCCAGCCAGCACAGGGCGTAAGGCAGGAAACAAACCCCGGGCAGGGTGCCCACACACACCAACACAACAAGCACACACTAGGGACAATTTGGAATCGCCAGTGCACCTAACCAGTATGTCTTCAGGCTGTGGGAGGAAACCCATGCAGACACGGGGAGAACATGCAAACTCCACACAGGGAGGACCTGGGAAGTGAACCCGGGTCTCCATACAGCGAGGCAGCAGTGCTACCACTGCCCCACCGTGCTGCCCCTTTAGATATTCATATTCTATAAAAAATAAGTCAACAAATGAGGTGTTTTGTTTCTAGGTTTTAAATTCTTTGACCTCTCACTTTTATGTGTTAATGTGTACGATTGTTATATGTTAATGTGTATTTAATAGTCGCTCAGTAATGACCAACAACCTTTAATTTAACATTTATGTGTATATTGTTGTTTTAAACTTTTAATTGAAGGAAATCTTGAATTTGATCATTTCAACCACAAAAAATGTGTTCACTTGCTTCAGATACTTCAGTGAATCAGTAATTTAGCAAAAGAAAAAATATTTCTGTGTTCACAGCTAGGTCAGTGTTGCTCAGTGTAAAATGTCAGTTAAATAAATTTTCTTTTTTTTCTGTTGGCAAAATGGATCTGCTGTCTTACTTTTCTCCAGAGGTTGCTTACAATTTGAATGAAAATGGTACGACAGTCATGTTTATTACAGAGCATGGCCGGTCTTGGCATGCAGACTGGTTATAAATCATTTTGTGTGAAGCCCAGTGAAAGCAATGGTTTTTAGATTTTTAATATTTATGGGTACATGGCAAAAGTGTCTGGAGATTGTGAGGCAAGTAAATGCAAATTTTTCCACAAGTGAAACCACTTATAAAAACAATAACACATTTTGTTGCTAGAGACGAGTTGTGTGAAACCCCCTCCTCCTCCTTGATGGGCTCAAAAGAAAAAGTTAACATTTTAGATGGTTGTTCAAATGAGTTTTTGTTCAGGCCGAAAGGAGAAGGTGAATTTATTTCAGTTTGTCATTTATTTGCAGTAAAATTTGTGTTTTCTATTTCTGTGCTTTTTTCAGTCTGATGTCCAGATTGTTTAAATGATGTTTGTTATTTCAGAAACTATTTCTCCCTGTTCCTAATTTAATGAGCTGCTGGCTTTGTGGCTGATTTATAGTTAGTATTATTATTTACAGTCAGAGTACATTGTCTGAATGTTTAAAAATATTTTTCTTATGCAGGTTTTCTTTTTAGTTTGTTTTTGAAAATAACTTTTAGTAATGTCGGAAGACATATTTTCTACTGTAAAACTTAATTATATTAATGTATGTTGCACCAATTGAATTTAGAAATTTTCTTTAATGTTTGTGCCCACAAAAGAAAGATCTAAGTCTGAGGATTAGGCCGTGCTCCAGCAGAGCTGACAATAAAACCGAATTTAAAACAATGCCTCTTTGTTTCAGCTTGATTAGTGCACATACAAATGTAAAAGGAATAGCATGACATTTTGGCAAGGATTAGAAAGAGCACTTGCTACACTCTTCATTTGTCGCGGTTGGGTAGATAAATTGGAGCATTTGTTGCAGCATTATATGTGTCATGTCAATTATCAAGGCGAGCAAAACGTAGATTAAAAGAAAAAGGTGTATGAATTTCAATTTGTGCAGACACTTGGAATGTAAGTGGAAAGGAATGGCGTGGACACATTTGGTGTTTAATTGGGAAATGACATATCGGAATTATGTCCTTTTTGTGGTGTATAAGTGTATTTAAAAATACACACATACAATGTATACCCTTAATGAGAGTACTCATCTGAACAAGAACACTGCAGAGTATTGGTTGCTTAATGCTGAACAGAAACTCAGTACAAATAGAAAGTGAATCCATGGTTATTTTCCATAAGTGAGCCTTTTTCTTACTCTAAATATTCCTTCATTGGTTTAGCATATGTTATTCAGTTCTAATACACATGAAACAATGAATGTTCCTTTCAAGGATGGTAAGGTTTATTTTGACTGTTTGGCATTAGTAGCCTGTTGAACATAAACTCCCATCCGACTGCTGTGCAGCGGTGCAAAGAATATTACATTTTTTCAGTTTGGAGTCATCTTTTGTCCACTCTTTAATTGATTTAGTGCAATGTGGAGCAACTGCAGCCTTATTATAGCAGTATCGGGCAGATAGCAAGAACATGTTTTTGTTGTGCCCTCAGTCCATTTTAGATCTAGGGAAGCAAATCCTGTTTAAAATAGTTTATGGATTGTCTTCTGTGGTTTCATGCATTAAATTTTTGATGTTTTATACGTTATAGGTGCTGAAGAAGTACTGCTGTTGGCTCGAAGAACAGATTTGCGTCGAATTTCTCTTGATTTGCCCGACTTCACAGACATTGTTTTGAAAATTGATGATATTCGACATGCTATAGCATTGGACTATGACCCTGTAGAAGGCTATGTGTACTGGACCGATGATGAAATTAAAGCTATCAGGAGGGCCTTTATTGACGGTAGCGGCGCTCAAACTCTGGTAACTAATGAAGTGAACCATCCTGATGGAATAGCAGTCGACTGGGTAGCGCGCAACCTTTATTGGACTGACACTGGAACGGATCGCATTGAGGTGACTCGGCTTAATGGAACATCCAGAAGAATTTTAATATCTGAGAATTTAGATGAACCAAGAGCAATAGTGCTTGATCCAATCAGAGGGTGAGTATATTCCAACTTCATACATACATTATGCTGCATTGTTCCTAGTGCCTTTTTTAATCTCACTTCATTAATTTAGACTAATAAAAGACGTAAGACTTAACTATAATGAAATTTCCAGAAAGCTAAAATCCCTTTCTTTTACATCTCATTATAGGTTAGTTTTTAACATTGGTCACTCCTCAAAAATGGTAATTTCATCAAAGATTAAGTTTAATACTGGCTAGCTAAAATTACATTTTATTCTTGGTGAAAGCAGGAATTAGGTTACCTTGCATATTTTTTTTTGTGTGTGTGTGGGGTAATAAGCTTTTGCCATTATTACTATTGAAGTTGTAAAACTAATACACTGTTAGCCTCTCCTCCCCTTTTGCTTTTCCATCCATCATCCAACCCGCTATATCCTAACTACAGGGTCATGGGGATCTGCTGGAGCCAATCCCAGCCAACAACAGTGCGCAAGGTAAGAAACAAACCCCGGGCAGGGTGCCAGCCCACCGCAGGGCGAACACACATGCCCACATACCAAACACACACTAGGGACAATTTAGGATCATCAATCTACCTAACCTGCATGTCTTTGGACTGTGGGAGGAAACCGCAGCACCCGGAGGAAACCCATGCCGACAAGGGGAGAACATGCAAACTCCACGCAGGGAGTAACCCGGAAAACGAACACAGGTCTCCTTACTGCAAGGCAGCAGCGCTACCCACTGTGCCACCCTTTTGCTTTTCATCACAGCTTCATCACAATTTGCCTTTAATTCAGCTGTATGTCATGATTTATTGTCAGTCTTTGTAAACATGTACTGAAAGTGAGCATTTATGATGAGTTGTTTTTTGAGAGGCTGTGTAATTGCCTTGCTCAATTAGCAGAAGGAAAAAGTGACCTGTGCTTTTTCCATAAGGCCAGCATTGCGTTACATGGTTCAGCATAATTTCTGGATAGAGGGCACACCAGATTTTACACTTGCAGTTGCTGAATGTCATTGCCTCATCAGAAGGTGTCAATTTATAAGACTTCCCTCAGGATCAGAAAAGTATCTATCTAGTTGCAGAAATTAAGTGATAACACGATTCCCTCATGACTTTTCATCACAATTCCATCTTGTCACGTGCCCTGAAAATTCTGGAGTGTCGACTCATTTTAACAGCTAATCAACATGGGAGCTCAACAGGCTAAGCTGAAATTTTAGCCCATCTTTCTTTTTCCACTCTGTAGTGGTTTGGCAAACAAGAAACATCGACCAGACATCTGTTCTGGCTGTAAAGTTCGATGACCCTCTGTTTGCCCAGTCCGAAATACACACATTCCTCGCAGTTACCAGTGTTTCTGACTGTTTGTGGGCCTTGTATGCATTTTACTTCCACTTAAGTGGTTATTGGCTGTGTACTCTCACATATGTAAGAGTCCACCCCAGTGACTCGATAAAATGAAGCCAATTTTATTTTTCCATTGTGAGTCTGAGGGTGCAATGCCTATGAACCTGTGAATGTCACACTACACAACTGAAAGTCACAGATGCTTGCTGCAACTGTCTACAGCTGGGATTTTAATTTTTTCTAATACTATGTGCATGAAGGCTGTTACTTAAAAACTACTGGAAGAATTATTCAGTGTGGTGCCAACTTAACTCGTTGACGTTTGCATGTTTTCATAAAATGTGTGTAGTTTGTTTTGAGCTGAACCTTCATTTTATTCCGTTTTATTTTTGAGTGGTCCTAATACATAGCCAACTTCTGTCCATGTTGGTTGCAGATTCTCCACTCAGGTTTTCTTTCACTTGTTTTGCCCCCTTGCATTTAAAAAAGACTTCTGTTGGTTGTAGGCTGCTGTGAGATGCATTTTTGCATTTTTTTGCAAAGCAGCAGCTTTGGAGCTTATCTTATTACAGAAAGGTTTTTTAAAAAAAATAAACTGACTGAGAAAAAGGTGCATTTATTACCCATTTAAACTAAATGCAAACAGTATTCTTCCATTTACAAGTTAAACAATTCATAGAAATAATACTTTCAAGTTTAAAATCCATTAATGAATGAATGTGATGGTGTAGTGGTTCAGAATTGTTAATTTAATATATCTACCATTGTCCTTTTATAAGGACTTTTAGTACTAGGGTCTTGTACCGTGTTAGCCATTATGGATATAATGAGAAGTCAAGCGAAATCTCATTTTACTTGACTTCTCACTATAATGACTTTTATAAATCTCTTATATATATTTCTCTTCTGGTTCATCCAGCTTCCTCTTCAAAACCGGTCCCGCCCATATGCAGCCCACACGGCATTTCTGGATTCCTATTCCTCCTAATCCAAACCCTTCCCCACACTGCCTGCGGCCTCCCATACACCCCCACGCCGCTTTATTCCTATTCCTCCTTCGGACTACCGCATTCCACGGTTCTCTCTCATGACCCCATTGGTGTCACGTCACCGCCCTATATCTAGCCTAACCGCGTGACCTTTCACTTCGGCCATGTGTGCACCTGGGAGTCTTTTCCGTAGCCTGCTACAGGCAGGTACTCTCTCGACCATTTGGCATTGGTTTCGCTCCTTGCTATTTTCGTTATACTGCGACGGTTGTTTACTAAGCCTTTGTTGTAAAATGAACGACAGTATCTTCTCTGTCGACGGGTTTTTGTACAACGTCATCTCTATTCCAGGATCCGGCAACTGCCTGTTCCTATCAGTGGGTTATTTCTTGACAGAAACGGTTGACAAAGGCGATGCACTCTCACTACGACATAGGGCAGTAGATTTCGTTGCATCACATTGGGACAGATTTGGAGACGTTCTTCCTGTTGTTTTTTCTAACGCAAATCGAGTTATCACAACAAGCCAGGAGTACTATCAATACATTGCAACAGCTGGACTTTATGGTGATGAAGCTGAAATTCAAGCTCTTTCCGAGATTAGATCTTTCAACTCATTATCTGTCGTCTCCAGCAAAACACCTATTCACAACTGCGTCTTTCAAGAAGTATTTCTTTCTTCTTGATTTCTGAATTCCTTTCATACCGTTTTCTGTTCGTATTCTTACACCGCCTTATGCTACGGTGGGCGTTGGCTAGTTCTCCATATTTTAAGTTCTCCTTTCTGCTTTGACTGTTGAATCAGGCCTGGTTGGATGGACTTTTTTTTATTTTTTATATAAACCATCTCATATAATAAATCACTAAGGTTTACATGAACAGTTCCTTGGAGCATTCTGATTGGCAAGTTTGACTTTGATGTGAATTGTTAGATTGACTTTGGTAATGCGACAAAAGAGGATATTCGAGTGTTGAGATGCACAAGGAGGAGTAGGAGTAGAGGCGTAGGAGGCTCACTAAAAAGAGTCACCTTCAAAGATGGCAAGTACTGTATAAACTGGACAGGAAGTGAGAGAGTCTCCCCAAAAATGAGTCTGAGCAGCGGGCTTTATGTGAACACTATTGAGAAAGGGAGCTCCGGTAAAGAGATATTCACATCCATAGATACAGAGGAAAGGGTGCTGAAGGTACGTGTAGGCCAAGAGATAGCAAGTATCTTTTTTTTTTTTTTTTTTCCTGTCCCTAGTAAAGTATAATTCTATTGTTCTTTCTCAGCAAGAAAAATATCAGAGACAGACTCATGTTTTGAATTGCTATAATTCTACATTCTCCTTATTTCAGGTACATGTATTGGACAGACTGGGGAGAAAAGCCAAAGATTGAACGTGCCAATTTGGATGGAAGTGACCGCATTGTGCTTTTGAATAGCTCTTTGGGATGGCCCAATGGTTTAGCTATTGACCATTCAGCAGGCAAGCTTTACTGGGGAGATGCCAAAACGGACAAAATTGAGGTATGTTGATTTTAGAGTATAAATGTTAAATCACATTTAAGGCTTAATTTACATGTAATTAAATACATGAAACTTTGAAAAAGCAAATGGAACATATTAAACATATCCTGTTGTTGTGCATTATTTTCTGTATTTAAATAAGTGTTATTCTGTCTAGAATACATGGCTTAAGAAATGGGTAGACAGCAATAGGAGAGGATCAATAGGTGGCTCTACAGTGGTCAAGAGCTTTCTAAATGAGAAGTCTGCCTATTGCATGTACTGAACTTAAAACACCAAGCCTGTTCTCTTCTTGAAAACGATCAGCAAGTTCTTATGGCAACTAGTACTGGCTACAAAGCACCCGTGTGACAAAGTTGCTCTGATCATTTCTTCTTCCTGCCTTAATCCTATTACTAATTGTGTAAGGTTAAGTTTCCTGGAGAGAAGCAGAAGGAACAAAAGAACAAAAATAAAATAAAACCTTTACAAAACTTGAACTTGGTCCTGCCCTTAAGCACTTTTAGTTTTTGCATTGTTGTCCTTTTTCCCTGGTAGCATAGTAAGGATTCAGTTTCTTACAGCTGTCCTTGAAGTTTAGGCCTTTGGTGCCAGGTTTATCCTCCTGGAGTGTTTTCAAAATAATCAGTCTATTTTGCCAAATGTTAAGCAGACCTGAACTCATTACTCCACAATAAAAGATAATGCTTGAACTGATATGAAATAAGCCTTACTGTTTATCAGTGAGTAAAAATATTTAGCATCAAAGCACAGGATACACACATTTGACCTATGCTTGTGTATACATATGCATATCATCGGTTATCTAGTCAAGGATACATGCTGTGTGCAATCAGTTGTGGAACTGTATATTATTTGCCATTTCTTTGACTGTGCTTATGTTATTTTTTGTGAAGTATTGTGTTCAATAAGCCATGGTCTATTTACATACAGGCTTTTCCTGTTTATAATAGTCAGTTTCAGAGTTAGCCACAGTATGAAATTCAAAGGAAAATTTGAGGTTGTGCATTGAAATGAAAAATAAAAATTAAAAATGGTCATCTTTTTGTGATTTTTTTGATCTATAAAGTAGACAGTGTTACGCTATTGATGGAAACAAATATCTAGGCAAAAATTTCAAAAACACTAATAGAGGAAATAAAGGTGAATTTGGTTTTAACTTTGACAATCATGTTAATGAAAATCTTTGATCAAATGGCAATTTTGTTTGGCATTTATATTTACAGTTCACTTGTTTTGATTTGAGTTATTGCTTTATTTGATTGACCCTTTGCACCAGGTGATATACATGTTCAGGATATGTAACGGTTGTTCGTCAGATGAAAGGGCTGGCCAAACCTTGATATTGTCAGTTAATGCTGATGTGGTAACTGTAGGCACTGTAAATGAGTTTTTTTTTTGGGTATATACTGTATGTTACAGTATATCTTTGTTGCCCTGCCCCTGCTGTTCCTGATGTACATGATATTAAAAAAGAGAAATCTACAGAAACATTTTTTTTCTCCATATTCTGAAGTTTTATTTGTTTAATCTGACCAGTATGTTTACATTTTGTTACAATGAGGTAGATATCTAGTGTGTTCTGTTTTTGATTTTGCTTTTTTATGTACTTTTATTATGATGTATTGGGTTTGTGTAAAAATGTTAACTTGGTTTTATTGAAAATATACATTTAGCAAGAGGAAAAGAGGAATGCCAAATTTAATACTCCCATTCCTTAGAATTATTTACATTTGTATAGTGTAAAATATATTGGTGTAGAAACTGTGAAATTATTTTTAATTTATCAAAGCTAGCATTGCTCTCTCACATTTCTAGCATCTTGAGGAAAATTTCTGAACCCATTTATTGTCTTTGAGGCGTTTGCTTGTTCTCCTGTGTGTGTGTGTGTGTGTGTGTGTGTATGGTGGTTCTAGGAACTCCAATTTTTCTCCCACATCCAGAAAGTCATGCAGATTAAGAACTTTAGTAAACATTTGGCAAGAACAGACCATTCAGACAAATGTATCCAAATCCCAGCTCATCAATCCCCTTCATCCATCCACCTACCCGTCTCCTCTTATTTGCTATGTATTGCCTTGGATTCCTGTAAGTCTAAGCATTTTCCTCTGATGATGATTCCTGAAAGGAGTTGAAAGTTTAGGAATAAAAAATATTTGAAGATACGTGATTCATTTTCTCCTTTTGTGGATTTCAAGCTACAAATATGCAAACTGTATCACAGATCTTCACTTGTGTGTGTGTTATTTATATATATATATATATATATATATATATATATAATATGACATTTTACAGGTGTATTGCCATTGGCATAAAAGATCACCAGTCACATTTCTTGACACCCTTCTATTGAGTACATTGTTGCCTGAAAGTCCTTAGTGTTAGTATGTCAGAGATGATGTGAAGCATCGATCATAATGGCACTCAGTTTTGTTTTAAATTTCTTTTCTGCTACAACCTATAGGAGGTGCAGAGTGTGCCCCTTGACTTATCCTTCCCTTTTAATTAGCTTGTTGATTCGGTGGGCCTCTCTTAAAATGATGTTACCAGCCCAGCACACTACAGTGTAAAAAATCACACTGGCCATCTCAAACTTGTAGAAAATGTGAAGGATGTCAATTCTCTGTGTTAAGGGTCTAGTCCAACCATCCAACCTGTCATGGTTGTGCACCCCCATGTAGTTGTAGGCGTGGACCACCACTACATGTGCTCATCTGAATTGTAACCAGACATAGAAGCTCTTTGATGTGGTGAAAGCCAATGACCAGTTCCTTGGTTTTGCTGATTTTAAGTTGCAGACAATTCTTTCTGCACCAAGAAACAAAGATCTTCACTTGACTCCTGTTCTCTGTCTCATTCTCTTTGTCAATACATCCAATTAATGTAGAATCATCAGAGAATTTCTGCACATGACATAACTAGATATTATACTGAGGTAGTCTGAGGTGTACAGAGTGAAGAGAAAAGGAGACAGGACTGTTCTTGTGGTACTCCAGTGTCGCTCACACAGTTATTGAGTCTCACAAACTGTGGTCTGCCCAACAGCTAGTCCATTAATCCAGGAAACCACAGACTTATCCTTGCATATCTCGGAGCCTACCTGTTAATAGGAATGGTATTGAAGACATTGGAGAGAAATCGAAAAGCATCCTCCCAACAGTGCTGCTGACTTTGTCCAAGTGAAAATGAGCCTTGTGGAGCAAATAGATAATTGCATACTCCACTCCAATTTTTAAATTTACCCATGAGTTTCCAGCTGTAGCCCTGTGCTCTTGTTGAAATCCTTTTGAAATAACAGCTGTATCCACTGTACTCATTTCCTTTACAATTTGAAACGCTTCAGTCTTGTCACCTCATAATCTCTGCTTGCTTGAAATAAAAAGATTCTACTCCTTTAATCATTTCTCACATCTCATGCTTCTCAGTCCCAGAGTTCATTAGTAATTGCAGTTTGTTCCTATGTGAGTAAGCCCTATGAAAGAATTCCACCCTTTCATTGGGGTTGTTTTCTGCCTTTTGTCTTGTCTTGTGTTGCCAGGACTGGCTCTGGCCTTCAATCGTGGCCCTGAATTGGATAAAGTTGGATTAGAGCATATACATACATTATTTAATATTCTTTTAATAATGGTGTTTACTATGATTGTCACATTTCTGATACTATTAAATCATTGCATTCATTGTTTAAGGTACTGTACAGTTTGATGAAAGATGCCTTAAATACACAAATCCATCAGTTCATTGTTGCAAGATAATAGGCGCCTTACATGACTTGACTTCCAGTTCTTCATAGGGCAGACTTGTGCATCAACCCACCATTTTAGAGCTGCCAGTTAACTTGCATGTCTTGTGGGTGTCAAAGAAAAATCTGAGCATCCAAAGCAAGGCGAGAAATACAAGGGAGAAATTGTGCAGTGGTTGAACTGGGATTTTGTAGTCAAAGTAATTTTCACCAAGTATATGTTGTTTTAGGTTTCCCTAACTTTGGTGGAAGTAAATTTCATGCCATTTATAGTCAATGTCCTGTCAACCTGTGCTGCTTGCAGTGTGAGACAAAACAGGAGAGAATGTATAGACACTAGGCCTGAGATAAAATTGCGTAGTATTCAATTTTGTAATACTAAATAAAGCAAAATGTTACATGTGGTTTTGTATTGTGTGGTGTATGATATTACCACATGACTGAAATGAAAGACAAAGGCAAATGAAAAATTTTAAAATCTGATTGAAAAACTAGAAACAAAGTATGACATACTGACTGTGCTTTGGCAGAACTGTTATTCACCGATTGTATAATGTTGTGAATGTCAAAATTGTCAGCACACAACATTGACAGCATAGAAAGTGGGCTTTAAACTGTAGGTTAATTTAGTGAGTTGCATCCTCAGGCAAGTATGGAAAGTTATTTCCTAGATACACTGCAGCATTCCCAGACTTATCACTAAATCAAACTCTGTTGGGTGGAGAAAGAACCATTATCGTATCGAAGCTCTTCTTTCAGTATATGCTTAAACGTTAGTGGGAGCAACAAGGTGCACTTGCTGCAGCTCTCACGTGATGCAGATGTGAGAACAAATGTTGGAGAGATCATTTGTTAGGTAGAATGCCTAGAGGGGGCTGGGCGGTCTCTTGGCCTGGAACCCCTGCAGATTTTATTTTTTCTCCAGCCGTCTCCAGGAGTTTTTTTTTTTTGTTGTTTTATTTTTCTGTCCTCCCTGGCCATCGGACCTTACTTTTATTCTATGTTAATTAGTGTTCTCTTATTTAAATTCTTACTTTATCTTTTTTTCTCTTTCCCCATCATGTAAAGTACTTTGGGCTACACTATTTGTATGAAAATGTGCTATATAAATAAATGTTGTTGTTGATACTCCTGTCACTACAACAAATTCAAATATAGGGGTAACAATACAAGGGGTGTGTGGATACACAGCAGTAAATCTGGCATTGATCTCAACAGCAGGCCTCTATCATGGCTTGCTTTTCTGTTCTAATCATATGTCCTTACCCAGTTAGTGCAGGGATATCGTTAGAGATGAGAGTGTTGACAGTCGTATTCTTAAGTGGAAATTTTACATTGTAAAGTTTTTCAAAGATCCAGTCAAGACCCACATCTAAGGGGTCAGTAAGGCATTCAAGCATTAAATAAAAGACAGAAATTGCTGGAGCAATGTTTGAAGTTAACTCAGAAAACAAAAAGTTAAATTTAAATTTGGGTGGTTTTGCTGTATAGTAACTGTATATTATAGGCTTACAGGGTTGTTATTGTCATGTGTACAGAATACAGTGAAATTCTTGCTTGCGTTTACTAATTAACATGCAAAATGTCTAATGTTACTGCAGTGCAAGTACTTTAGGTTAATATTTAAGATTTTTATTTTAATTAAAAGTTTACAAAAATGTATGGTAAAACTTGTGTATTTGCACATTGATTTGAATATGTTTTACAGTGCTTTGGTTTGTAAATGTCTGATATTAAAGCATACTTCATTTATGAAAATTGAATATTGTACATTTGCTGTATCATAAAGCCTGAATCACAATTTGCATCATCTTGTGAAAAAAAGTATATTTTCTAATGCATAGCAGACACCACACAATCAGTGACTAGGCCAGAATTTGAAGCCTGAAATTCAGGGCCACCCTGTCCCCCAAACCTGAAACAGGTATTTTCCAGATCTAGTAATATGTGTTACAATTCTCTTTATCCTCATCATTTTTCCTTTTTCTGTATGAGGTTGATGTGCGTGATGAACCTTCTTTAAAGAGCTCAGTCATGCTCCTCCAGTCTAGCTCTTTTTCTGCAGATTTTCTGTTACTTTATTTATCCACCTCCAATTTGGCTTCCCTCATTCACCTGTACAGTGAACACCCGCCTATCGCGGAAGTTACTTTCCAGACGCATCAGAGATAGGTGAAAATCTGCGATATAGATAGACCATATACATACTCGTAAACATTTTTTTTAGTATAAGCCTTAAAATACCCCTCCCACACACATTAAACACATATAAACTTGTAATGTTGAACGACGTCCGCGTAACGCTTTCCTTCCTGAAGCATATTCAAGAGTTTTACCCTCTCCTGAATTGTCAAGGTCTTCCTGTGGCGCTTAGGCTCACTACTACCAGAAGGCTTAGAAGATGCAGGACGCTTGGGAGCCATCATAGGGCTTAAAACAAAATGAAAAGTTCACAATAAGTTTGGTCACAACAATCAGACCATAAGCAAGGTATGCGATACGCAGAGAACTGAGATGTGACCCACGCTCACTGTTCTTGCGAGATTACAACATGTTAGCAGCAGCCAATCAGGGCCCAAGAGAATGAAAATCCCACTCTGGTTGGTTAAGTCTCCTCTTTCAGCCAATAACAGGCCATGTAAGAAATTATCTGGGTATTGTAACACGAAACTATGTCTACCGTAGTGACTGCTGAAAACCGTATGCTTTGTTATGACTTGGCTGCAAAGTACACTACAGGTAGGATGTACTTATTACATTTTTCTACGATATAGCAGGGGATCACTGTACTTCCATTCTGATCTCTCTGTTGCCCACATCCGTTGTCTCCTCATCACATTTCCACACCACTTTCCTGTACTTTCTTAGAAAGCTCTGCTTATTTTGTTGTGCCTCTGATTCTGTCATTTCTTAATCTTTTTTTTGTTGGTAACTCCACATTTCCTTCTCAACATTCTCACTTCTGCCACATCTAACTTCTGCTTTGGTCCTTTTACTGCCCCATGCCTCATCTCCATACATCCTTTAACCTTCACCTTCTTCAATCACACTATACTGTACTCCTGAAGTTTAGTCATTCTATACTCCTGAAATCTTCCATTTGGTCCATCCACACTGCACTCTGTGGATTATCTCTACCTGTAATTCTCCATCTTAGGCTACCACTCATCCTGGATATTTACATTTATCCACTCTTTTCAGTGGCTCTCCCTGCAGACTAACTTCTGAATCCTGACCATCATTAAACCACATCACATCTTTGTTGTCTTCTTATTTATCTTCCAAAGCCCTATTTCATTCTTGCAGCTTCCTCTCCATATATTCTTTTCTGGTACTCTACAACACAGTGTCGTCAGTAAAAAATAAACTGACCATGGTCAAATATTTTTCTGGAAAGAAATGTTGTTTTAAATTTGTCTGTTTCTTGACCAGTGTTACAATGACATCTTGATTAAAGATAACGTATTTTTTAGGGTGGCTGAAGTTTCATGCAGTGAGAGCAGAAGGTGTTTTTTCTTTTTCTTTATTGCCAAATCTTCCCATCTGTGCTGTTCAGCTGTAACACAATGAGCTCAGTCACTTTACTAAGAGTTTGCACACTAAAGAAACCATTTGGTGTGGTATGTCAAACCTTGCGTGACAGCAGACTGTAGGGCTTTCGTTGCATTTCTGGCACCCTGTGGTAAGATTGTTCCCAGCTTTAAAAACACTTACTTGTTTGATACTTTGAAGAAGGAAACCTGTATTTTTACAGTTACATTTTTCAAAGAAGTATGCAGAGGGCTATACTAAAAAAAAGTGTGTGTATATATGTGTGTGTGTATATATAATGTATATATATTATGTGTGTGTGTATAT
>JANRMT010062810.1:6818171-6859961 GCA_026402145.1 Polypterus bichir lapradei
GTGTGTGTCCATCGTTTAGGGGTAAAACATAGTAAGCACGCTTTTGTTTTTAAAGAAAAAGTTGAATTTAACATGGGCAGGCCTAGATTAAAAGGGATTATAAGATCCCTGCCGAGAGTAAAGTAAAGGGCCAGTCACTTCCACGTGTTGAGTTTCCTAATCTTGTTTCTAAGCTCTTTTTTGGATTTGTGCATTCACTGGATGTAGAATTCTAAATAGGCTTTTGCAAATTTTTATTTTAGGGAGTTATGGTTGTATATTTTAAAAAGGATGGGTTACGATTGAACATGAATTGGTTCTAAAGTGGGTAAGTATAGCAGCTACCTTGTAATGACTTCATGCACAACCCTGCCCCACAAGTTGGAGCAAATTTGGTTGAAATTTTATTTATTTATTTTTTTCTTATCTTTCTTATCCCAGTTGTTGGCAGATTTACTACAGATTTGCTTAAAGTTTAAATATCCCGTCTGCTACTAAATTTATTTGTAAGGTTGTTTTGCACTTAAATGCCAAGATAAAAGTGCAGACTCTCTTTCCATTCTGTTTAGGCATGCTGTTAGCAATGTGCGACCACATAGCTTTTTTTTTTTTATTCCACTTTTCATATGTATATGTTTGCGTTTTTTCCTCCGTCTTCTCTTTCTTGAGAGAGCATATTTCTCTTTTATCCGAACTCCCCCTCCCCTCCCACTAAAAATGCTGCAGACCTTTTTCTATAGACCTTTTTTTAGAGCCTAGTGATACATGTAGACTGCAAAAGCAGCCCTCTTTCAGTGCACCATTAACCAATGGAGTCCTGTGGGAAAGGAAGCAATCTTTGTCTTAACTGGAGGTGACCCTCGCCTTCATGCAACAATGAAGACATAATGGGGCCCTGGTTAGTTCTTAGTGGAACCCCATGGCCAGATGCACACTTCATTGGCAAAAGTGGCTCTCACTCCAGAAAGCATTTGACAAGTGTTTTCTGTTTGGCTCTATTCAGAAGGGTTTTTTCAAAGTCACCTAATGGAACTTTTTCTTTTCTTCAAAAAATCCACTTTAAATTGAAGAAACTGGTTGAAGTGCAAATGAGCACCACTGGTGACATTTTAAAGCTATTAGTATTTTCTCATTAAAGTTTTTACATAATGGCTGTCTTTGCTGAAACTTGCATCCAGTTTTTGAATCCAATATTTTATATAAAAAAAGAACAGCTTAAAAAGCTGGAAGTGTAACAAGTTATACTTTTTCATTCAATGTTAGGAATTTTGTGTAGTCAAGAAATTGTCTGAACAATTGTTAATATGCTTTGTTGAGCTTTAAAAATGCATCTTTTCACAACCATTATCCTTCAAGAATCAGCTAGGACACATGTTGGAGTTAATGTTATGTATCTATGAAATTTGCAAAGTTATTGAACTTTTTTCCTTGTATGGTTGCTTTTTTTTTTTTGTTTTTTTTAAACAGTTGTAACTTTCATTACTACGAGTTTTAAGCTAGTCTGAAATAGTGGTTGTGGTATCCCAAGCCACAAAAATCCGTTTCCTTGAATCCCTTCCAAGAATCGGCCCCTTTCATCTCTGGTTCCGTACATGTGAAAGAAAGCTAAATTATTGGCACTCAGGTTTTAAGGTTTTACCTAAACAGGACTGTGAATTGTAAGAGATTTTTTTTAAAGGATCAGATTCTCCTCATTTTGTGGACTCTGTCTGATGTTGCCGATTAAACACAGCTCCTTACTGTTCTGTTTCTCAGGATAATTTGTTTGAGTGATGTGCTATTTGTAATGTTGAAAATCCCCTTTGTTATACAATTATGTAGATTTGGCAATCTGGGATGCGTCTCTCTTCATTGCTCTGCTTGTTTTTTTTTTGTTTTCCCCCTCTCGCTTTGGCAAAATGAATTACATTTTAAACAACATTCTATGTAAATAACAAATTGTTGCAGTTAGATGTATTGCCTTGGTACATTTTCATTATTAAAGGTCGAAAAGTAGCAGCTGTTTAAAACAAACACAAAAAACAACAGTGTGTTGTATTTTTGATATATTATTTTAGGGGGTTTATATTTTAATGTAATCTTTGTTTTATTTGCAATCTTTTACAGTTTGGCAGGAAATAAAAACATCTTTGTACTCCTCAAGGAACAATGCGCAAAAGAGAATATATGTAATTGTCAAATCTTACTAGAAAGAAAGGAAGACGAATGAAAAACTTTCCAGACGGCATCTGTAAAATGCCCAGCAGTCATTTTCTGAGCTTGTCACAATACATGAAAGTCACTAATGCGCTTGGACATATTAAAGACCAGAACAAGTAACCACAAACAGTCTTTGCCTGTTTGAGGATTGTCCATGTAGACCAGCTGTACTCCATCCAGTGACAGGCAATTTAAAAAGGCTGCCTTTGTGTCGGGCTGCTTAAAAAGCCACTGCTTAGAATTGTAGGTTAGAGGAATTATTTTAAGAGCCGGTCCCAATGTGTGAAAGTTACTAATGAGCCTATCTGAACTGTGAGCTTTAAAGACCAGCAATAACTCAACAAAGGCTTTCTGTGTGTTGGAGACGTTTCACAAAATGTGCGTGCACACGTTTATTTGGGTTTATACGTAAATGTATATTCATATACCTCGGGATACGTGACAAGTTAGATGGGCCTTTAGTTGGTCTGTGGCAGTAGTGACTTGAGCTACTAAGGACAGCAGTTTAACCTTTTAGAAGTCAATTCCGCAACACTGTGGGCAGTACAATGCAAACTGGGCACTGATAACTCAGTGCCACCCAGGCCTCTCTGAAGATGAGTTGTCACAGAGGAGAGGAGCATTAGTATTTAAAAAAAATAGTTTGGATGAGTATTTCTGTATTACAAAAAGAAATATTAACTTTTTGATAACTGTTTCTTAGGTCAGAAAGGTAATAACATTTGAATCTCTGTTTTGGTTTGTTTCTTGAAATGTTTATCATGGGAGAATTTAAGAAAACTCGAAGTTTATTGTATGTTAATTTCAGACTTTATATGAAAATACATTTTTTACTGTCATTTTACAAAAAGCTTAATACCCGTTAAGAAAATCTTGAGATTTCTTAGAGTTGCCTATCTTTATAGAGTTAGAACATTTTATGAAGTTTTCAGATGCTTGGTTGCTATGTTCAGAACTGCTAGAATAGGCTCCAGCCCACTGTGACTCTGAATTAAATTAATTCATCTGAGAATATAATGTTCATCTTATAAATTCTGAACAGAAGTATAAATTAGTTTGACTTTCAGTTAAATTAGGTAATTTTTTTTAATCCCATGGGAAAATTTAGATGCAGCAGCAGAAAAAAACGAAACAAGAATAATGCAGCCAATCAATCAATATGTAAATAAAATAAGCTTAACGAGTACATCAGTTGGAAGCATTGAATTACCTGAGATCAGTGGGCAGAAAAGACCCCAAGAGGCACTACTTAGAACACCATGGTTGGATTAAGTAATAATTAGTCTCCTATTCTCCTCAATTTCAGTTTACTTCCCGTTTGTTTGTATAGATGTATATCTGTTTGTATTCAGGTTCGTCATGCATTCATAGAGCAATAAACCTCCTACTTGCATATCACCTTAAAATAGTGATGAAGATACAATACCAACAAAGGGACACACACAGCATACATTGAGTGCAACATATATTCAAATAAACACTGACATATTATATTTGTTTTAATGTATGTACTGTATATGAATATGTAAGTATGAGAGAATTAATGTGGATAAATATATATGTAAATATATATACATACACCTAAATGCTCTATAGATTTGTATATGCATATACAGTATGTATATACCAAATCAAATTGTATGTAACACATATACTGAATGTATGTGTGTAGGAACACACCCTTCCACACTGGATTCAGAAAGTAACAAGACCCTTTCACTTTAATCTCACTTCATTGTGTTGATTGAAAAATTAAATGGACACACTGGACATTTTTTTCCATCAGTCTACACTCAGTAACCCATAATGACAAAATTGTAAACCTGTTTTCAGAAAGGCTTTCAATTTTTTTTATAATCACAAACTGAAATCTTTTATTGCTAGAAGTGTTCAGACCCTTCATTCATTACTTTTCATAGGATCATCTTTTGCAGTAATCCCAGCTTCAAGTTTTCTTGGGTATATCTCTGCAAGCTTTGCACTCCTGAAATTGGACAGGTTGTCCCCCTTTAGCTCCATTACATTAGAAGGAAAGCATTTGTAAGCTAACTTTTTCATGTTTCTTCACAGATGTTCTACAGGGTTTAAGTCTGAGCTTTGGTTGGCCCGTGCAAGGGCACTTAGAGACTTGTCTTAAAGCCACTCCAGCATTGTCTTGGCTGTGCGCTTTGGGACATTATTGTGCTCAAAGGTGAGTCACCAGACATAGTGCTTGGACTTCTGGCCACAGAGTTCAAGGTTTGCCTAAACAGAGAGTCTTCATGATTCCAGGGTCCTTTACATTCTGTTTGGCAAACTCCAAGTGGGCTGTCATGTGCCTATTACTCAACAGTGGTTTTCGTCTAGGCAATCTGTGATAAGCGTTGTACAGATACTCAATTTGGCCACATGAGTTCTGCTTGTTTTAAACTAGTTCCATTTCACAATAAATTGAGGCTACTTTGCTCCTGGGAACACGTACAGCTTTACAAATGCCTTTATGCCCATGCCTTGAACCAACAGAGAGCTTCATTGACTTTCTTGGCTTGGTTTTTGTCGGGACGCACTGTGTAAATTCCAGAGCCTTTGATACACAGGTACATGTGTACATTTCTTAAGGATGTCCATCCATTCAGTATGCCACAGGTGGACACCAGTAAAGTTCTCGATGCCTCTCAGGGAGGATTAAAGCAAATAGGATGCACTGAGCACAATTTGGAGTGCCACAGCAAAGGGTCTGAATACTTCTAGGATAGAGAGATTTCAGTTTGTAATTTTTAACGCCTTTGCTTTTTTTTCTAAAAAACTTTTTCACTTTGTCATTATGGTTTAGTGAGTGTAGTTTGATGGGCAAAAATGACAAGCATATCCATTTAAATATACAACACGGTAAAGTGTACATAAAGTGAAAAGATGTAAATACTTTCTGAATCCTCTCTTTTTCAGTGTATGTGTATATGTAAATATACTGTATATACAAGAACACACATTATTATAACTGGCTATTTAGTAACCTAGTGATTTGAGGATAGAAACTATCTGAATGTACTATATCTGTATATCTAAAATATTTTAAACAACCACACTTGATGACAAACGCACTTAGTATAAATAGAGAGGAAAGTAATGTGCATACAACATTTTCTATTACACATTAATTCAGCACTTAACTATATATATATATATATATATATATATATATATATATATATATATATATATAAAAAGGAATAAACAGTTCAGTTCAAAGATGAGAAACAAATCTAATAGAATGGTTAGAATGGAAATTTGCAGCTTTCTAGGACTCTGCGTATAAGTACTTGTTATCAATCTGTATGTGTCATTCATGAATAAATATTAAAAAAAGGGATTAGTTGGAAAGCTTACCCTTGGGAGATAAGCAAAATACCTTAAAGGCTCTACTGGTATGTGTAATTCTGGTTCTTTATAATTGTTGAATTTACACATGGTAATTTAGAAAACTCTGTTGGCACATACAAGTACAGTTTGCTTTAGCTGCAGGCAATGAAAGTCCCTGAATAAAAGTAAAAAAAAAAAAGAAATAAAAATTCTCAATATGTAAAGTATAAACTTGACTAGTGAAGGTGTACCTGAACGCGTCAGCAGAAACCGTTCTGGCATGTCTCCATTTGGCTTTTTGTAGTGTTTACATTTATCATACCCTGTAAAGCACATTCAGGTTTGTTTTGACTAATTTTAGAAAGAATACTTCTATAAGCAGATTGAATAAAATGCTTTTTACAATGCACTGCTTTGCCATACTTAAGATTAGCATTGTTAACTTCACACTATAGCTAAAGAAGAATAAGTTATTTTGTGAGAAATAATAAAGCACTGTTGTTTAAATTGGGAATGTGCATTCAGAGTAACTGGTGACACTTTAGGTACTGCAAAAATGTATCTTTTACTCATTTAACTGTACTCTTATCTAACAAGACCTTAAGAGATGATCCTCTTAGTGTTTATGACTCTTAACTGTAGAAAGCATCAGTAAAATGATTATTCATTTCTGTGCAGTGTAGCGTTTGATATGCTGGTAAAATTACTTATGAATATGAATGATTCACAGACCATATATTGAAATAAGCATCATCAAGAGAAATATTACTCAAGATGCTTCTGTTCTAAATTTAAGACCGCATTGCACAGAGGAATCACTACGCTTTGTGTCATTCAAACCAAACAAGCCTTTGTTAAGGGCTTGTTACTTAAGAGTAAATGAGGAAGAGATGCATTTTTCAGTACCTAAAGTGCAACTGAATAAATTTGGTTTAATTACACGGTATTTAACAGATATCCATACTATTCACATGTGAAACAATGCTTTTATTGGCTCTTTTTATTTAGAGTACTAGTTTGTGCACCGCGTTGTGAATTTTTTGCCAAGGCCCAGATTCAACAACAGGTACCTCTTCATTTGCACATACTGTATCTTTTCTATCAGATAAACTTTCTTCTGTGGCTGCATGAGGGTTACAAAAAAGATAAAATGTTTTATTGGTTGATGTAGGTGTGGGGATTACAGGTTTACACGGTCATTATTGTCACATGTACAATACAAGCTATCAAATAATACTTTCTCAGCAGCCGCATGAGTTTTAAGTTTGTAATTAAACACAACCTTAAGATAATATCATGTAACAAGGTAGTAAACACTGGGGTTGTTGTTCATGCCAAGGTGCCCTCTTGATGAAGGGGGAAATAAAAGTGGACAAAAAGAAAACTTTGTAAGCATATCTCATCCTGCTTTGCTCCTCCTTTGGGTTCTTGAAATGCTATTAACCCAAACAGCTTACTGATCTGCACAAGCCAGCATCCTTGCCTTAATTTCAGCAGGTTTCGCTTCCTCTTCTTAGAGATTGCAGTCCCACAGCAGAGCACTGCACTGTACATGTTCAAACTACCCATAATCCATTGCAATCGAGCTGTATTGTCAGCTTTTATTCGTTGTGGTAACTGCATAATTTTCAAACA
This sequence comes from Polypterus bichir lapradei, assembly GCA_026402145.1. Classification (NCBI taxonomy): domain Eukaryota; kingdom Metazoa; phylum Chordata; class Cladistia; order Polypteriformes; family Polypteridae; genus Polypterus; species Polypterus bichir. Next base: position 6,825,324 of record JANRMT010062810.1, read on the forward strand.
CTTTTCTCTTAAGTGTTTCCCTTTTATTCATTTCGGTTTTATCATATTTACTTCACCATTAGAATTGACGTCTTTAGCGAGTGGTCTTGTATACCAAAGTCCTTCTCTTAGACTCTGTGGCCAATGTGTACAAGTTAATTTCCTGAGAATCTGAATAGATCAACCTTCACCTCAAACTGTCAATTGTTTGCACATCATCATTTTGTTCACCTTTCATTCATTGTATCCTGTTGACAGCCTCGCGTGACACCTTGTCAAAGATTTTCTCTAATGGATCTTCTGCCTTGTCACCTTATTGTTTTCAATAATTTACTTCACAATAAAGATGGTGTTTATAGTATTTTTGTCAGGAATGAAACCAAACTGGATTTTACAACTGTTTTATTTTTGACATGACGAGCCACAAAGGAATAAGGGTATTGGTTACAAGCTAACAAATGGACCTAGGCAGTGGGGCTTATGAAAGGGTTGAAAAATGGGGCTTTTTTTTGTCTGATGCAGCTATGGAATCTCAATAATTCTATAGACTTCATTTTATCAATCAGCTCAGAAACCTGTGCAACTCAAATGAGCAATAGAGTTTAATGGCAGACCCCACTGTGATGTCAATCCGAGACAGCAGAGCAGCCTTGAAAGCATGTTGTTTAGTGGCTCATTAGGACTAAAACACTGGATAGTTGTTACAGTTAAAACATGTGTGCATATCAAAGCAGGTGAATACTGAGCATATAGAACATTCTGGTCTTGGAGGTCCATAGTGGTCTTCAGGTTTTTGCTTTAATCGGATTTTTAATTCAGACTAGTTTATTTACTACATTTTAGTTTTAGTTAACTAGCTTACGATTCAGAACCATTAATTGCTTATTTTAGTTTTAAAATGCTGCATTTAGGGTTGAATCATTGCATGTTTTCTTAACCAGCCGTCAGTTAATGATGAGGTGCAAATTACAGCAACAACATTTATTTATATAGCACATTTTCAAACAAATTATGTAGCACAAACTGCTTTACAAGATGAAGAAAGAAAAAAGAAAAATATAAAATAAGATTAGGCGATACTAAGTAACAAAGAATAAAGTAAGGTACGATGGCCAGGAGGGCTGGAGGGAAAAAAAAAAATCTGCAGGGGTTCTGAGGTAACAAGACCACCCAGCCCCTCTGGGCATTCTACCTAAAATAAAGTTTTTTAGGCTTCACATGGAAGAATTAGATGATGGTGGTCATGTGGACCTCTGGCCTTCGATCCATCAATGCAGGGTCTGCCTGGTGCCCTGATCGGATGGTGGTGGTAGCACAGATCACCACCACAGAAAACCGGAAAAAGAATAGCAGAGAAAGTAGGGGGTTTCGTGGCGGAGCCATGATAAAAATGATTATGTTAATGATAATGACAAAGAAGCTACCAGCTCTGCTGCTAGCATGCTTCTATGTAAACCTGTGTACCTGCTTCATGAAGTATCTCTCTTGGTAAAACGTTTTGAAGTAAATGAGAGAGAAGGGGAAGGACCATAAAACGTACTGTTCTCAGAAAATGAAAAATCTACAAATACATTTTCCATTGTCTTAGAAGAATGAAAGCACTAACAAGTCCTATTATTAAATGACAAATTTTGTTATCTGCTAGGCCTAGCTTTTGATTATGAAACTGGTTGGAATGAACACCTATAGCCCCTGCGGACCTCCAGGGCTAGAGCCTAGTACAGAAATAAAAAAATAAACAAGAGCAGATTCATTTTCTAGTAAAGGCTAATATAATTAATTAATACAATTGCATGACTTTAATGGCTAAATATAATTTACCATGTCTGCATTTGTACCATAGCCAATATCTCGTTTAAATGCATTACATTGCATGTGTGTTTAATAAGCTCATATCTAATAATAAATATTAAATGTTCTATAACAGATATACAATATTTCAATGAGACAATCTCACAAATTAATATTTAAAAATATTCATATGTTAAATACACTGATTACTTCCTCCAGACAATGGCACGTTAATTACATATATTATTCTATCACACAGTGTTTGTTTGAAACTTGTCTTATGTTAAGTGACAATGTTTTTGTGACATATTTAAAGGAGATCATTGACAAATGTCCCTATGAAGCTTGATTTAAATAAAAAAAATAAAAATAAAAAAAGACTGTCACATACATCTCTACCACTGGGGAGGCAGACTACCTTATGCTCCCAGGGCCCTGGCATCATCTTACATAAATAACCAAGACTCGGCACTTCTCATCTCCAGCTGCAGACCATGAATGACCTCATGGTGGTCCTGCAGCTAAGCAACCACAGAGGGGTGTGCCATGGGAGATCTGCAGTTAGACCCCTTTGGATTACATGCAAGAGAAGATTCTCATCTGGATTTGACAGTAATTGATTTAATGCTACAGAGTTTGTTTTCATTTTGTTTTATTCTTTTTAAATCATACTAATCTGCTTTCGTTTTCCTCTTTTTGGAAAGTTCTGAATGTCTGAATAGTTGCACACATCTTGTGTACAATTTACTGTTGTAATTAGTAATAGTTTTACACTGCAGTTTTCCAGGTACAGTACGTTTTGTCTTATTAGAGCTAATAAGGTCATAGAGTTGTTAAATATTGCAGTGTTCTAAGAAAGAAAAAAGGTATAACTAGTTTGTTTAATGAGCTTCTGAAAGAACAGCGCAGGATGGATATGGCACTTGTTATTCCTAGGGACAGAAGACTGGTTCCTTTTATTCCCCTGTATTCTCCCTTAATAAAAAAAAAACTCGGTTAATAGGCAAATCTAAGTGGAATTTTGTCTGTTTCTCCCCCCACACCCCTGAATTTGATTAGATGGGCTTGAGAATATATAAATATTTATATTTAGTCCTTCATGATGTTTCCAGATTTTGTAATCTTTTCCTCTCATGCCAACAACATGATGATGTGTAGTGGTGATGGAGTTCAAATGGAGCATTTTGGTGGTATAATTTTATGCATTTTTATGAACAATTTATAATATTGCATAACCCAGTAAACCCACCCTAAATGGTGCAGCAGTCCATCACAGGAAAATTTAGAACCAACAGTTGGGATGTGAAAAGAGAGCCTACTCAAAAACGAGAGATAGAGAATGTGCAAACTCCACACAGTTTTACTGGGAGTGCCATTAAAATCTAAAATGTGGCATCTGTGAGGTATCTGCACTGATCAACTTCCATTGTACTTTTCATGACCAATTTATATATTTAGTTTTAAAAGTGTGTGCAGCGTATAGCATACACACCCTAGTCCTGGTGGACCTGCTAAAACACAAAGGCTGAAGTCCAAAAGCCAAGAGACTACAAGTAAAAGCAGCTGTGTTTTATGATTTTCCTTTGATGTGAAACCCAAGAATACACCTGTCACAAATTAAAATTAAATCATCCATCTATAAAGTAAATGTCTGATTGTACATTAGGAATAAAAATCAACTCATTCTGATCACTGGCCAAACAGTCAATCCATTCCTTATGCATACTGTAGATAGGTATTACAGTTGATAGCTATAAGAAGCTGAGCATTCTTCTGTTTTGTTCCTTTAACTTCAGAGTTTTGCCATATTCTTGGCAGTCAAGTGCATGCTTGATCTCAAATGTAAAGGCTCTGTTGCAGTTGTGTGTAGTCGATGGATATATTCAAGACTTGTGTTGAGCTCTTTGTGCAGGAGATTCACCGGGAACACTTCAAATTTGGAGTAGTTTAAATTGTCAAGAGTGTTTAAAGTATAGAACTGGAACAGCCTAAAAGATTGGGCCATGGGGTTTGTTGTAATCAGCGATTCATTTTTCCCCACTTATTGATCTCATTGATTAATTAGTTTGTCTTTTTTGTTTTTCTTCTCTTATTCTGCATACAGAAATGTGCAAGATTTACATTACAAGTGTATAGAATATATAGAAATATGTATATTTTTCCATTTATTTAAATGCCTAACTGTTTTTTTGTTTTACTTTTGATTAACTTTTTGTCCTGTGGAGTTTGCAGCCTTAAGTACAGTATATAGTAAAAATGACGAGTAGAGCGGACGCCACAGTGAATAATGGTAAAAGGCTGCAGCTACTTCAGAGTCGGACCTATTATACTGATTATTGATAAATAACATCTTAAATAAAAAACACTGGAAAAGCAGAATGAATATTATGCTGATGAAGATAATGAATAGTTTAAAAACCAAGATAAAGACAAAAGTATCTTTGTTTTGGGGGGTCTACTGTAAATGCTTTCCACATTCCAATTCATTTAGCAAACACAGTTTAATCAATTCTGGATTGACACTGAAACAAAATGACATAACAGCTGGCTTAGTTAAGGAAGGAGTTCAACCAAAAACAGAAGTTCATTTGGGCCAAAACTTGAGCTACAATGAGGTCCCAGAATTTGAAAATTAGTGTTACATAAAAGTGTGATGTTGACACCCCATGACTGCGGCTTAGTCTCCCTGATTTATTTGGAACTGCGTTTGCATCTACTGTCTGCCCAATAAGGACTACGGATAATTACTAACCATCCATTTTATGCCACTTATCCATGCCCAGCTTGTGAGAGAAGCAGGCTAAGCTAACATGCCCCAGATGTCCCTTTTTCCTGCCACCTCCTCCAGGGGGATACCGAGGTATTCCCAGGCCATCTGAGATGGTGGGAAATGCCTGAGGCATTCTAATCAGCTGCCTGATTCACCTCAATTGGCTCCTTTTGATGAGAGGAGCAGCACATCAACTTTGAGCTCCTCCTGTATGCCTGTGGTCCTCGCACTATCTCTAAGGCCGAGCCCAGACACCCTGCACAGGACTCACATTTCTGCATCTTGTAGCTTGTGACCATAGGAGAGTGTAGGAAAATATATTGGTCTGTATATCAAGGGCTTTGCCTTTTGGCTTGTATTTCTCTTCATCATGTCTGACCAGTATATTGTCTGTATGACTGCGGATGCTGCTTTGATCCACTCGTTGATCTCTTCTTACCTCCACTGTTAACATGACCCCAAGATAATTAAACTCATTCGCTCAGGATGGCACCTCATCCTGTAGAGGACACTCCACCAATTTTAGGCTGAGAACAATGACCTCTGAGTTTTCTTGGCTTTCAAATAAAGAAAACTCACTGCATATGTTATTCTTTGAAAATTTTAATTTGTTTTACAATGTATATGGCTTTTAATCTGATTCTTAATTCTTTAATGGTTGCTTTGTTTCATTGCTGGTTTGCATCTTCAGAAATGTTTTCATTAGACGTGAAACTTTGCTTCCTTTTGACCTTATATAGTCACCCAAGAGACATTCATTGTAGAAAAATCAGAATTGGAAGCTTTTACCGCAGCGTGATCTGCAGTATGTATTCATCTCTGTCACACCAACACGGCCAAAAATAGTCAGTCTTTTTGGAGCTTCCAGACACAACTGTATAAATTAAAACAGACTGGCAATAAAAGGAGCCTCTTCATTTTTAGGCTTCTTTAATTATGCGATATTTGGCACTTCTCCCTTGCTGTGTTTCTCCTTTGTGGTTACTGAGTCACTGTTACATTCTTTCTGTCAAGAAGCCTGGATGAGCTTATTTGATGATGCCAGTGTAATAGGAATGTGTAGTAAAACAGTATCTTTGTGAGAGGTTTTTTCTTCTGTTCACCTATAATACAAAAAAACAAAATATTTCATGCAGGGTGTTTCCTAATGAATTACCATATCAGGACATTGCTAATAGTGTGTGGTAGTTCATACTTTTCTGATTAGTCTGCTAGCAAGTTAAGTGACCCAACTAGAATATTACAGAGCCATCATGTCTTCAGCCACTGAGGCAAGCAGTTTTTTTTGTTGAAGCCTCAATCTTGATTAAAAGTTGCATCTTGCTGTTAATACTTCCTTTGGTTAACTTACTTGTTACTGCTGTTGTTTTGCACAACTTCTAATTATTTTATTCAGATATTTCAAAGGGGGAAAATAGTGTGAAATTACTTTTACTGCTAATCTTTTTTTTGGTTTGTGCACTAAATTATTTGCCATCAGGATAAGGAAAAGGTGAACAGTGTTAACATGTTAATGCAAATTATCAAAGTTAATGGCTGAATTGATTCCACTGGACAAAAAAACCCCAAATGTTTTTCATATTTCCTTAACAAATAGCACTACTGATTATTTTTCAGAGTGCAAGCACTTGGGACTAGACTTGTTTAAATGATGTCCCATTAAAACCATTGGATTCCACAATGGAACCATGTTAACAATTATATCTAAACAAATTAGTTTGGATAAAAATATACATATTTATTTTAAAAATGTGTGTTTTTAAATGAAGGCTTTGACTCTCTCCATTAATCTGTACATACTCACCTCTGAAAACAATTCACTGGTTTCAAATGTTCTTAGTTGATGAAACAGCTCAATTAAACTGACTTTGAGCATGGGCCTAGTTACTTGCTGGGGTTTTCAAGTTCTTCTGGTATGTGTTTGTCTATCTTGTATTCTGTTTTTTTTTATTTCCCCCACATTACAGAGAAGCAGCTGTTTTAGTACTTTGGTGAATTTTTGATTGGCCAGGTAAGAGCCAGTATAGATGATTGACCTTTATTTGTCCCCATGGGAATATCTGATTTTTTACAAAAGCTCTTTAAATAAATAAATACATTGATAAATAAATGTTTATTCACACACACACACACACACACACACACACAACACAACAGAATAAGGTGCTATACAGGCCTCATGAGAATTTTTAATCTCATGCTTTTGTGGGGGAATTAAATATTAACGGGGTGGCACAGTGGTAGCACTGCTGCCTCGCAGTTAGGAGACCTGGGTTCGCTTCCTGGGTCCTCCCTGCGCGGAGTTTGCATGTTCTCCCCGTGTCTGCGTGGGTTTCCTCCTGGTGCTCTGGTTTCCTCCCACAGTCCAAAGACATGCAGGTTAGGTGGATTGGCGATTCTAAATTGGCCCTAGTGTGTGCTTGGTGCGTGGGTGTGTTTGTGTGTGTCCTGAGGTGGGTTGGCACCCTGCCCGGGATTGGTTCCTGCCTTGTGCCCTGTGTTGGCTGGTATTGGCTCCAGCAGACCACCGTGACCCTGTGTTCGGATTCTGCGGGTTGGATAATGGATGGATTAAATATTAACTATTTACTAAATCAACAGCGTCAAAGTGATTAATGCTGGATAGTGCCAAAAGATGTGAAAAAAGAAAAATCTCACATAACTCGTGTCACGTAATCCACATGTTCAGTATCCAGTTGTATGGTCAAAATGTGTACATTTTTTTTTATAAACTATCATTAGCAGTTACATCCTGAAAATGGCTGCACTGAATGTAAACACTGAAGAACATCACTCCCACAGTGCTGTGTGTTCGAATGAAAGACAGGTTCTTTACTACTTTTGGGTGAGAGACACACAGATTTGCATTTGACGTAAAAGACCCCCATGAATAGGAGGTGAAAAGGTCTTCCTTTAAAAGAGTTGATAATGAAGAAACACCGGAAACACAGATTTCAGTACTCCTCGCACCCGAATCAACAAATCTGCTTAACTACAGAAGGCAGCACAGCATCCACTGTCACGTGGCCCATCTAAACGAATAACTAAAGGTGTAGTTAACACTACTGTTTAATTGGAAATGGCATGCCAGAATAGCCACAGCAATTTAACTCGTGGTATATCCATAGACCTCAATGCTTATCGAGAATCTGTTCGCTGTTATGACATATAGTGATGCAATAGTCAAAATGATAGAAAGATGATATGAGACAGTAGCACTTCTCAAGGATGTCTCTTCTGTCACAGCGCTCATTAAAATGTACAGATTAATCATTTAGCTTTTGTTACTGAACTGATAACAGCAACTTTATTTCCTCTCAGCGTTGAGTCTTTTGTTCAGTTTCTTTTGTTCTTTCCCTGAACCATGGCAGTTTAAATGTTAAAGGCTGGAAGAATTGGCGGTGAGTGTTTAGGAAGAAGCCCTTTTGGGTGAATCCTTTGCAATGCAGTACTTTACCGCTGTTCACTACAGACATTTTAACATAGTGCTTCTTCTTATTTGAGAATCCCTACTTAGCACGTTAAATTTCTTCCTGCTAAGGACTGGTGACCCACTGCTTTACACACCAGCCAATGAGAAATAACAAAGTAGTCAAAGTGCCACAGATACCTTTTCATGGACCTTGCACTTATGCAAGAATAATATGTCAATCCCTGCCAATTGTCTTCTTTATTTCCCCAGTGTAGGAAATCCATACAGCAGGTTGTGATGCTTAAATGGCCTACTTATCTGTACTCCACAATACACACATGCGTCTAGACAGACTGCTAAATATTTTTAACTGCCCCTACCTCAGTACATTATTTTCATTTATCCTTTCTACAAATAGCACTCCTTATGGTAGGTTTTAAGTGATAAATTGCAATAAAGGCCAAAAATAAGCAATTATATATACCTGCAAGACTTTGTGTTTACTTTGCCTTGAACACCAAACCTACCCTTTAAAGCCTATTTGTGTGTAATTTGCCCAAAAATGCAGGAATCAAATGTATACAGTGGCTTACTAAAGTATTCAGTCCCCTTGAAAGTCATCATCATTTTCTGCATGACAAAAAATCTGTACATATATTTATCCATTCAGTATTTTTAATGTGAACTCTTATGCTGTAACAATAAATTTCAAAAGTCCAAATAAACCATTTTCTGTAGATATTTAACTGAAGAAGAAAAACTCCAAAGTTAGTGTTTGTATAAATATTTAAACGTCTGTGCTTTGGAAGCTCCAGTTTTACACAAATGAATCACAAATGACACAAAGTTGACAGTCATAATTAAGCCTAATTAGGTACTACTTGTAAGTCCTTTAGATCTCTCTGGATATAAAAAGCCCCCTCTGCAAGGGCCATAGTCTTTGTTGGAAAATCACTGCAAAAATAAAGACAAAGGAGCATTATGCTGATGTGAGAAAGTCATTGAGTACTTTTGCAAACTGCTGTAACTTTTGAGAAAGGGCTTTTGGTTGGATGAGCCCAAGATTGAGCCTTTTTGGCCAAAATTCACTATGTATATCCCAGGAACCAACTTTCGTAGCATGAAATGAAACTTTATAATACATTCTATTCATCAGCTAATGACAAACATGTTCTGCGATCTTATCTACGAGAAGGATGGAAGTTTCAGGGTAAGGTAATTCTACACTGCATTTACAAATCCAATACGAAATGCCATATAATAGAAATAAATGCATTGTATTTATCGTTTCAACAGGTGTCGCATCACAAACATTTGTAGTTATGCAATTTATGACTACAAATGTTTGTGATGCACCACATGTTGGAATGATAAATGCAGTGTGTTTTATTACTGCATTCACTGGAAAATACATTACAATAGATGGTGTAAACGTTAACACTGAGGTTAACGTTGACTACTGTAGATTTTAATCAGTCTTAGATGGGTAGCACAGCTAGTGACCCTATAAATTTATAAATATATGCCTGTAGCTTTGTAACTACAGAATGCTTTACTTCCTCCTCCTTTTTATGTAGTACCATACTTGCAATGTCCTCATTGATCACAGTGTGTGGTTTGCTCCTCTTCTGCTTCTGTATTAGTCCAAAGAAAAAATAACTGAAATCCACGTCACAAAGAGGTACAAGTTTACTATAAATGCTCTTTCAGAATTGTTTGTATATGAGTGAATGTGGGCACACTTGTGGCTGCTGTTTTTGCCTAACTGGCATTCTGTCCTCCTTTGATTCCTGTTAGGATAGACTGTTGCTTACTGAGACCCTATAATTGGATTCATCAGACACGTTTATTTAAGTTGAGTAGAAAGGCAAACGTATTTACAGTCTGGCACCATACTATGGAGATGAGAGCTCTGTTTAACAAGATGTTTGTATGAAGTATCTCTCATTGAATGGTCCTGTTTAAAATCATTTCTGAATCGTCTTTAGCCCACAAACAGCCAAGTTAGACACCTGTGTTTATATTTAACGGGTATGTTTTAGTAAAATTCAAGAAGACTAATTAAAACTGATCAGTATTAGAAGGCAGAATTGTAAACCGTGCTGGGACAAAACCGTCCAAACCCCCCAAAGTGGAGCTTTATACCTTTTCTCTAAATAACGTACAGTTATATACAATATGCAAACACAAATGAAGTGCACAAGAATTGCAATGAACATCACATGAAGGCAAGTTAGAATGTTTTAAATATCAAGAGGAAAAAAGATATTTCTTAGCCATGTTAATGCATGTCAATGGTACTTTTTTTGCCTTCTGTTGGCTCTCTCTCATGTTTGCTGGATTTCCTTGTTTTCTAATAATTTTGTGGTCCACGTCATTACCGCAGCATTTGAACTGTCTGCACATAATATGATCCATATGTGCTTTTATGTAGGAATTTAGACGGTGTAATACTGAGCTGAATAATTGGTTTTGAAACTGTGCTTGCTCTAAATCTATTTATTGCTAACCTGATGCAGCAGCAGGAGTAGATACTTGCGTGTGAACTTTGAAAGAACGTTTAAATGCAGTTTTGTTCTGGCAAAATGGCTTCAGGATCAGTAGGCCAGTGTTGCAAGAATATATGACTATTCAATTGTGTCAGGAGAGAGGGATTGGTCCTTAGAAATTGTTTTCCTCCTTTAACTCCTGATTTTATGCCTGATATAGTTGTCTTTCGTTAGGCTTATTAAATTTCTATGAAATATTTGTGGCCCATGCCTCCTTTTAAATTTGTCCTGGTGAGTGAATTACATAAGTATACTTCCACTGCAGATATAGTGTTTTTGGTAAAGACTATTTATCATCACTAACATTGCCATTGCCCTTTTTATTAAATAGGATTTGCAGCCAGGAAACAAATAAAAATCAGCTTTTAGATATGGGCCTGTCCCAGTAAAGACCAACAAATACATAATCATAGTTTGTATAACAATGAAAATGAGCCCACTGTTTTTGGGGTATAAACGTATTAGTGATGTTATATCAGACTTTTTGTATTTAATACCAATACAAATTTTACGATACTCGACATTTTTCCGGTACCATAACAAAAGCAGAAATAACCATCATTGACTTTAATAAAAGTACTTCCATTATTGAACTGAATAATATTGTGCCTTTTTCTGTAATATAATATAAAATAAATAAAATACTAACAGTAACAATAGCTTTACCATAATGGTATATCTATCATGTAGTTACCCAACTATCATTTATGTAAACAAGTATTGGCATTCATAAATATTACAATAGAATGCAGCGCTTGAAGTTTAATGTGCGGCAGAGGTGGAGATCCCCAAAGTGTAAAAACAAAAGGGGTTTTATAATCTTAGGGGGAATTCAGCGCAGGATTTATAAAGAATGATAACATCACACACTACCTGAAGTTTATTCTGGCATTTAGTGTCCAGAAACTGAAAAATGCCCATTTATCTCTGTATTAAATATAATAATTCAAACATTATTATGTATGTACAGTTGAATTATAATTCAGGATATTTCAATTAAGACAAACTCTTTAAAGATGTTTTTGTAGCACTATGCTTTAAAGGTCTAGTTTGATAGTGAAGCACTAACATTTGCAATTGTAAAATTTGTATCATTGGCTGATTTTAAAAAATGCTATTATGGAGTAATGGACAAGTCAGATTAATTCAAATTTCAAATGTCATTTTGTTCTTCTTTTTTTTTTTTTTTTTTTTTTTTTTTTAACGTTTGTCTCATTTTTAAAGCTTCCTGTGTGCAATCAGACTTGTTCGTTTTTTTACCTTAATCCTTTATTTTAGAACTCCTGTTAAACAGCCTTTGTTTTGATGTTTTCAGTTTTTCTTATGGACCACATTTTGTTATTGCTTATGCGCCTGCGTACAAATCCAGGATAAAAAAAATATATATTTTGACTGTTGTTACCCGTACTCAATAAATTTATAACTGTGAGGCAGCGTTACATTCTTCAAGGTACCATTTAAATGATGACTTGAGCTTTCACTTACGGGTTATGCTTATAAACAGTAGTTTGCCTTCAAAAGCCAGACGAATGACACAAATTTGGTGTTTGAAGATGTGCATTTGTCAATGAAGTATGCTGTTTTATTTGTCTTACGATTTTCTTGTTTTATTGATTGCTTTTTATTGTTAACAAAGTACATGATGTAATAATAGGAAGATGTTATTAATAGGGAGGCATTTTAGATACAACTTCAAAGTTATTTTTGCAGCTGAGAGAAGAGAGAAAAAGTTGCATATACAATTGACAGCCTAGTGCATGTTTTAGGTTTTCTGGTATATTCCAGACTTCACAGTCCTTTCTTTTTGACAGAGTAAGGCTTTTAAAATGTCAAAAAGCAAAAAAAAAAAAAAAATACAGTTAGATTAAACATAAACCAGGAGCCAGAAGTTCTGGTCTTTGTTTATGTTGTGTAGCTTTGTTACGAAATCTCCCACCCATGATCTCATACTGCTTTCTTACATTGTAGAAGCTGTTTTACTAACTTGAATTTCTGTATTAGTCAGTCATTTTCTACCTTGCTTTTTCCTGAATAGGAGTTTTAGTAGGGCAGGGCTTGGGGGGCTGCCAGAGCCTAACCCAGGGTGCAAGGCAGGAACAAACCCTGACCTGTTCTGAAGTGGATGTGGTTATGGCAGCAAGTCTTCTGGAGCTGTGAGACAGCAGAGCTAACCACTGCTGCACAGTCATGGCAGTAAGTTAAGTTTAAATTGCAGTGTTTGATAATGATGTGCACTTCTTCTGGATTACACACAGTGGTATTGCTTTATTGGAAACCTCACTTCCTCGTGTTAAGTATACCATGAAACTGAACACCCCATCCTTGTCTTAAACACTTTGATCAAATTAAGTCGTTGCTTGTTTGGAATTCCTATTCCACAAAGGGGTAAACTTGATTCTTAGATAACAGAAACATGTGGCCTTTTCTGTATGCCATATTGTTATGCTTTAGACCTGCCTGTTTTTGGGGCAAAAAGGACAAGTTTGGCACTACCTGATGTGGATGGCAGGTGGTCTGAAATAAGGTGAACTACAACACAATAAGGATGTAGGTTAAGCTGCTTACCTGAAGTAAGTTACTTTGTTTTGTACCTATAAAGTATGTTGGCATGGCAGTCTTTGTAAAAGGCTCTGTAAAATAACAGGAGGTTAAGCTCAATTCCCTCTACTGATTTGTTGTGTGGTTCCTCATAGATCTCCCTTCCTGACTTTACATATCATATTATGTGTATGTGAGTGGTTACTTTAAACATGGTGTCCTAGTGGCTAAGTAACCGGAACATAAATGGCTCATTTTCCCTCTCTGACCTACTCTATGACCACAAGCAAGTCATTTAACTGTCTTTAAACACAGTATATTTTTGAGTATTATTGAATACCAGTAACGGCGCACTGCACAATAACATGCAGTGAATACACTTGTCTTGAGCATTCCTAGTTTTCAGATTCTTTCTCTGTAGATTTAGCATTTATTTGTTCAGAGGTTGATGCGCTTGCTGCTTCCTGAGCAGCTCTTTTCTCCACCCTAGCGGTCCACTTCTTCTCTTCTCTCGTCGGCATCTTTTCACATTTAAACTGATTAAGTCAGTGTTTGTGTTGCAGTTACTTAGTACATTTTCCTTAATTTTTCACTTAAGCTGGCACTTAAGTCTTTTATCTGCCTCAAGAATGATTTAAGATATGAAGAGGTAGGGGAAGTGACAGCGAAGGTAGTTAGGATGTGCATACTCTGCACAGCCACCCTGCTGGCCACTGCTGAGAGTTGATTCTACAATAAAATAAAATAGAAATAAAAACGGGAATAACCTTGGAGATCAATCATCACCCCGAAAGTGGATAGTAGATATCACATAGTATATGTGTACCAAGTTTCAGGTCAATAGGTCAAACGCTTTGCAAGGTAAAGGTGATTTAAAATCCTGGACGGACAAATGGACAGCCGCGGTAGCGTATTATATATAAAGATAAAAAGATCATATAAAAATTCATATGATCTTTTGTTGCAGTGCTTTTTAATATCTAAACTAAAAAGTCACAAGTGTCAGATTTTAGATATGGATGAATCTAGTTGCATGAGGAAGCAGCCCACTAGAAATTTGTGTCAAGATTAGGACTTCTGTTAACATTTATTTACTTGTAACTTTTTGTCTGTCCCCATCAACCCTTACTTACAGTAAGTAATGGTTTAATTTACCAATTTAGGATTTGACAGTTCATTAAAAAATTTTTAAATTGAAAAATCCATGCTACTCTGTCACTTTGCTTTTGTGTACATCTTTAAACTCTTCACATTATCTCCACTTTTGACATTTCCCTTGCCTAAACCATTAGGAAATAGCATGTATTGCTATAGAAGATACCTATCTTTGCACTGATGCTTATCACATGGAGTGGACCTCGTGCTAATTATTTCCCCTTTCCCACATAATTGCCAGCATCATAAGGTGGGTAGTTGGGTACCAAGTGATCATGTTTGTGTGCAGGTCAGAGGGAAGGTGAGAAAGACTTGTGTTTTTGGAGGCTTGCAACATGTCATTAGTGGTGTGCAGCAAGGGGACACTGCAGTGGTTTCAATGTTACTTTATTGTCATCAGCAACTGTGTACACCTACATAGTGAGATGAGACAACATGCTGTATCTCTTTGAGCAACAGTGCAACATATTACAAACACACAATAACAGTGCAAGGTGCAACAGACAATAACTGTCGAGCATGAAAGGGATTTAAACAGTCCAGAATAAGTAATGTTACACCATACGTATGATATTGTACAGAAGCAATTTGCAGCATTGAACTGCATTTAGTAAGTGTTAAGTTATAAGGTTATCAAAAGCACATAACAGGACATGTGTACTTTTTGTGACAGTAAACAGAAGGTAAAGTGCAGGTACTATTGCAAAAGTCCAAAGTGTAATATGATAAGATAAAAGTATATGATCTTCGGCTTCTGAAAGCCAAGGGCAGGCAATTTGAATGGTTATATAAAAAACTGGACTCTTGTTCACAAAGAGATGCATAAAATTCATGTACTTTATTATAAGGACTGTATAGCTCAAACCAAATCCAACTATTACACTTGGTTAATTTCTTGTAATAAAGGTAACACCAAGTCATTTTTTTTCATTACTTAATAATATTACGCAACCTCCAGACTCTTTACCATCTCACCTTTACTCAACTTTTTTTTGTAATTCTCTTCTGTCCTTTTTTTTTTAATGAGAAAATCCAGAGGATACATCAGCACCTTGGTCCAGATTCTCTTTGTATTTCCTTTGATCTACACTCGCCTATTCATTCATTTTCCTCTTTCCAGCTATCCACTTCCTCAGAAATCTCAGATCTCATCTGCAAATCCAAGCAATCTACTTGTCAGCTGGACCCCCTCCCTACAGTTCTGGTTAAAACCTGCTTCCTCTCTGGTCCCTCTCATTTCTGCTATAATTCGCTTTTCTGTCACTGCTGGTACTGTTCCTTCATCTTTTAAAACTGCTGCAATAACCCCAATACTGAAAAAAACCTGGTGCCGATCCGACTAACTTCAATAATTTTCGCCCTATTTCTAATTTGCCCTTTATCTCCAAAATTCTTGAAAAAATAGTAGCTATCCAGCTTCACTCCCACTTATCTCATAATAATCTATATGAAAAGTTCCAGTCTGGTTTTTGTCCCCTTCACAGTATAGAAATGGCACTTGTTAAAATTACCAATGATCTTCTTATGGCTGCTGACTCCGGTTTAATTACTATTCTCATCCTCCTTGATCTGAGTGCTGCGTTTTATACTATTTCTCGTACCACTCTCCTTAATAGATTATCTTTGATTGGAATTACCCACACTCCACTTGATTGGTTCAGATCCTACCTCTCAGGCCGCACTCAGTTCATTCGGCTTAAAACTTTCACATCCCAACCCACCGCTGTTACTTCAGGTGGGGCCTCTTCTTTTTATTATTTACCTTCTTCCCCTTGGTAATATCTTTCGTAAATATAACATTAATTTTCACTGTTATGCTGATGACACCCAGCTCTAACTTGCTAGTAAACCCACCTCTTCTTTTCCACTATCTTCGCTTATTGATTGCATTGCTGAAATTAAATCCTGGTTTTCTTCAAATTTCCTTAAATTAAACAATGACAAAACTGAGGTTCTCCTCTTTGGCTCTAAATCATCATTATCCAAAGCCGATAATCTTTCACTTGCTATTGATAACTCCTTTGTTTCCCCGCCACCTCAGATGAAGAGTCTGGGTGTCCTCCTTGACAGTACTCTTTCTTTCCTATCTCACATTAATAACATCACCCGGTCTGTTTACTTCCACCTACGTAATATTAATCGCATCCGTCCCTCCCTCACTCCCCATACCACTGCCATCCTTGTTCATAGTCTTGTTACTTCTCGTCACTGGACTATTGCAGTTTACTTCTTTTTGGTCTCACTAATAAATCTCTCCATAAGCTTCAGCTAGTCCAGAATTCTTGCATCATTACTTGAACCCCTTCTATTCACCATATTACTCCGGTCTTGCAGCAGCTTCATTGGCTCCCGATTAAGTTTCGAATTGATTTTAAAATTCTGCTGTTAATATTTAAAAGGCCATTCATAACCTCACCCCTCCATATCTGTCCAACCTTCTTCATGTTGCCATTCCCTCTCGTAACCTTAGATCCTCTTCCTCCATCCATCTGACCGTCCACCATGGGGAGCAGAGTATTCAGCCGTTCTGCTCCCAAGCTCTGGAACTCACTACCTACTAGAAATATCAAATCATTTTCAACTTTCAAATGTAAACTTAAAACCCATTTGTTTAAAATGGCTTTTTTCTCTATGATTACAGTGGCTTTATTTATTTACTAGATAGCCGACGCCCGCCGTAGCATACGGCTGTCTAAGAATAGGAACGGAAAACGATGCATTGCCTTCATCAACCGTTTGTATCAAGAAATAAGCCATTGATAGGAACAGGCAGTTGCCAGATCCCGGAATAGAGATGATGTTGTACAAAAACCTGTCAACAAAGAAGATACTGTTGTTCATTTTATAACAAAGGCTTAGGAAACAACCGTCGCAGTATAACGAAAATAGCAAGGTGTGTGGGAGGCCGCAGGCAGTGTGGGGAAGGGTTTGGAAGAGGACGAATAGGAATCGAGAAATGACGTGTCGGCTGCGTGTGGGCGGGACTGGTTTTGAAGTGGAAGCAGGACGAACCAGAAGAGAAATATATATAAGAGATTGTTTGCTCGGTGTCCTTGAGTTCTTAGAAAGGCACCTTGTATAAATAAAATGTATAATTATTAAAGCATAAAATGGAGTACACTGGAATGACACTTGGTTAAACAGGATCTAGACATTTCTGTGCATTCCTAATAATTATGGCCTATAGTATGTGTTTTTGTTTTTACATGTGCACACTAAACTTGGATAAGATGAGGAACCTGGTTAAGACAGATGCCTGGTTTCTTAAGTCTGTGAATCCAAAAACAAGTGTGAAGCCTGTGATTGTTTTTTTTGTTTTTTTTTTTTTATTTTGTGTTTTATAAATACGTTTAGTTCTTCCTGGGCTCTGAAGTAAATAAAATCCATTCGCTTTTTACATCCTCGACCTGAACCACCAATTATTTATAGTATGAGCATTGCCCTCTGTGTTACCTGATCACACTGTTTCAACATAACTAGAGCAAATAGCTAAGCTAATCTAACTAAACTGACATTTTATTAATACGTTTCAGTTACCGAACTGCATGGCTGTGTGATGAGCTCCGCAAAGGAGCGGCACGCTAGTATATGAGCTTCTTGCCTTGTACCCAGTGCTGCTGAGATAATAGAACAAATATTTTTACTTCAGTATAGTAAGTATTGCATCAGATTATGCATTATTACTTTAAAAAGAAACCCTCCCATAATGCTGTGACTGACTGAAACAACTGTGTAAAGTTGTTGTCTGTACATTGTTTTCATTGTGGGCTGTTGTAGCTTCTGACTCCTTCAGCATTTTCACAGGTCTCTTGTTGGCCTTCCTCACTGGTCGTCTTCAGTTTTTGTGGATTTAGAGATGTGCCATCCTCCATTTGTTCATTATTGATTTATCTGAAAATTCAATGACTTAAGAGATTTTCTTATGCCCATCTCATGATTTGAAGTTTCTTTGTGTAGGATGGCCACCATACTGACTCACCACAAGTTGGCCCTGCTAGATTAATTTGCATGTAGACTACAATCAACTGAAACCGCTAGACTGGCAATCTCCATTGACCTAATTACAGTATTTTAAGTAATGGTTTATGGGTGTCATCAACAACAACATTTATTTATAATGCACATTTTCATACAAATTATGTAGCACAAAGTGCTTTATAAGATTAAGAAAGAAAAATATAAAAATAAGATTAGGCAATACTAAGTAACAGATAAAAGTACGGTCTGATGGCCAGGAGGACAGAAAAAAAAACAGGGCTGGAGGAAAAAAAAACAATCTGCAGGGGTTCCAAGGCCACGAGACCACCCAGCCCCCACTGGACAAATCGGGTCATATTGAATACCTGTGCAAAAAAGTTAGCTTTTTATATTTGTAATAAATTTCAAATGCTTTCCAGAAATTTGTGTTTAATTTGACATTGAGTTTTTCCTGTAGATCAGCGTCAAAAAAGACAAATTTAAATCTACTGAGATTCGATGTTGTATGACAAAAAAAGTGTGAAAAATTTCAAATATCTTTTATAGGCACTGCTCTGTGTGTGCCCACAAAACAAAAAGTATTGGGCAACATTACAAAGCAGAGGTAACAAAATTAATTTATTATGCGTAGGTGCAATAACAAAAGTAGCATAGGATATATTCCTGTTTAAGGTTTGCATTTATGTGTCTCCATTTAATTCCTTACTGCTGTATTTACCCCTGAAAAACAAACCAACAACACTGAACTTTTTTCATCAAGAAAACAATGGCACAATGTGTAACAGAAACATGTAAATACGTCAACATAAATACAATAGGAAAGGTATGTGTAGTGTCCACTGCTGGCCTGGTGCTGATTTAGTACACGTCTTTTGTGTGACATGTTTTGAAACAGTCATTAATGCACAACTGAATATTGCAATCTGGATAAGTTTGTCTCTTTGCACACTTTTCTTTGGCATATTTCTTCTGTTGCTTGTTCATGATAGGCTAGAATGTCCGTGCCTGATCTTTACAATTGATGTGTTATTGTAAGCTACCACATCGCAAGGGTTGGTGACAAACAGTAGTCACACTGTGAGCAGTACTAGGGGGGCTAAAGTCTTGTTTGTCCTTGCACTTGATCAGAATAACTTTGCCTTTTTTCCTTGCAGATATTGCATACTGATTCAGCATTACACAACTAAAGTCACCGGGCATATCATGACGGTTCATCGAATGCCTAATGCATCAATTTCTCAAATCGTATCCACATCTGATGACCAATTCACATCTTCATCACAATTGCTTAATTAATCGAATGGTTCAGTTTCATTTTGTTCTAAAACTGGCTTTACAACTTCTTGTTTACACACCTCTGTGTGTCTGGTTGAAGGATGCGCTCCACTCTTGAATATTGTTGAGTCAACATAGAGTGGCAAAATACATAGAAATACATTGATTTGTTTGCAGCATGTTACTTTACCCATTAGGTGGCAACAGAATACTATCCCGAGCAGTAATCGGACTTAACACTTTACATTGGATCATAAGTGCCTAACCTAAGAGGCGCTCAGACTTAACCGTCTTTACGTAGAATTCCAACCCTCCCATACATTGGGTTATCGCCAAAGAGGTTATTTAGATGATCTATGTGTTTGCATAAGTTTGTGCCATCAATTTGTATTAAATGTTAATTGATAGTTATTTGGGACATTTTTATGGTTATTTTCATCACAGAAATCTAATCACTTTTATGGATTACTATGTTGCAAGCCTGGATTTGTGTTGCCTTCTACCTACTTTTTAAATATTTATTGTGAGTAGTGTTTAAAATATCTGCAACTGCGTTGGCCTACCTTCCTTTCATGCATTACAATTGTATGGGTCCAGTTGCAAAGGACAATTGGTCCTTTGTAAAATAATAATTGATTTATTGGGGGTGATGCATATAATCAAGTATACCTTAAAATTTTCATGTGTACATCGAGAGCAGCTGATTCAAAGTGAATGGCTTTGAAAATTACTTCACTTTCCTGCATTTTTCCTGATTCATTGATCATTAGTCATTAAGTATAATTTAATTGTATTTCTGTTTATTATCCCTGTATATAATGTTTTAGAATTTAGTAATTTTAATTTGAGGTTTCAAAGTAATTTTCGAGGCTGCATATTAAATATAATTTAAAAGATAATCTTATATAGAAAAATGTAACTTAGTTCTGAAATAAAATGTGTTTTTACAGATTTTAGTGCGGTATGCATTATGATTAACTGTAAACTGTGTAAACTGCACTTTGATTGGTTTTGTTTGTTTGTTTTTTTTTTCTTTGATTATTTATTATTTTATATAATTTGAAATCATTACCTGGAATATAGAGTATGACACTGTCATATAAATTTCCCATATCCAGCATGCCACCACATTTTTCTGGCATTTGATACTTTGTGCTTTTTGATGATTTATAGTTATGAGTAATTTATCAGTGTTAATATTTGAATTGATCATTGTTATATTATGACTATTAGCATCTCTTCTATGATTTATTCAGGCTTTCTCTATATTTAGATTTGATTAGAAATAACATTTTTGTATCAATGGGGAAATTCAAAGTTTATTTGTAGTTTGGATGATGGAGTGATTGGTTTAGTGCAATCCACATTCGTTATTTAAGGTTTTAGTCCAGCCAAAACACAGCTAGTCATTCAAATCATGTCAAGATTTGTGGTGCTTCTGTTTACCTCCAGCTTGCTGTTTATATATCTCCGCGTGAGAGGCATACATTTTAAATGCCTTGTTTTGTTGTGATTGCCGCCTAACCCGCCCTTTATCTTCTTTTGAGATGTGGTAATTTTTAGGTTCTCACGTCTCAGATAACTCTGAAAAGACCAGGCGGAAAAATGGAACTCCCATGTTTCATTTGAAGCAGCCATGTCTAATTGTTCCCTTTAAAAATGAATAGAGAGAAAAGGCTCCTGCCGGTACAAAAGCCATGGAAGTACTTTTTAGATGGTCGTTCATTGCTTGTTCTATGGAAATGAAGAAAAATAATAGCATGGAATCGTCTTTCGTAAACGTTTTTACTTAAAGCCTTCAAGATTTTGAGCTTTTCTTTTCATCATCTTGCATCCTTCTTGGCTTTCCTACTCTTTTAAATAATAAAAAAGCACAACTGATTATTTTAATATAAAAGGTCTTGTTTTGTTCTAACAGAAACAGTAAAACTTTTTTTTGCAGGGTGGGGTGGAGGGGTACTTTTTCACAAAAGTTTGCTTCATGCTTGATTTACTTCTCTGCTCAGTGCTTTGGGGATCACTGCAACTCTGTGCAGACTTCTGTGTTTCTCAGAAATCCTTTCATTCTTGTTGCCTTTGTCTTTTATGTAGGAATTAAAACAATGTTACTGTTCTAGTAAAACTGCATGTGAACTGCCGGGCAGCTGCTTGTGTTGTAGTTGCTCATAAAACGTGCTTGTGTTGCTTTATTGAAAGTTAACATTTTAAAAGTATTTATTTTATTTTGAGCCCAGTACTGTAGGTTTATTTGGTCTTCACTTCCCTAGCGTTGGTGTTGGACTTTAATGGCAGGGAATGTGGAAATATCTAAAGCATGAACTGTTAATCTCTAAATACTTAAAGATGTTGTAAAACTGGTGGAAAAGGCCGATATTAAACTTACAGACTCTGCAGGAGAGCAGCACAGAGTTGACCAGCTGCACTCCTAATCCTTTGATTTGCTGCTAGCAGAACAAAGTTCTGGAAATGTCATGCCAAGTAAGTTGGCGTCATATGGAGAACATTAGTACTACCTGGATTAGTGTAGGAAACATCAGAAGAGTTTTAGCATTGCACCAGAGCTTGAGTATGTCCTCCAAGGGGACGCTTTAAATAGCTTAGAGTAGGCTCTTTTTTTTCATTTGAAAAATGTTGTCTTTTGAAAACTACCAGAAGGTAAATTCAAATCATTTAACAAAGAAAAATTGTCCAAAAATTACAGGAGTCTGAACCAGTGGTGACATCTTAACTAGGATATTACAGACTTAGGGTTTACAGTTTGAGGATACGTCATTTTTACCTTAAAAATCAAGTTTAACTGACTGGAAGCAATGTCAGTGATTGGATTAAAGTTAGAAAATGTGATGCTTCTTTTGTGGTGTAGTGGTTAAGGCGTTAGACTTCAGAACCTGAGGTTGTGGGTTCATATCCCACTGCTAACACTGTGAGACCATGTGTAGTTACATGCTTGTACTCCAATTGGTAAAACAAAAGAAATGAAAGTGACTGTATCTCAAATGCTGTAAGTTACCTTGGATAAAGGCATCAGTAAAATAAGTAATAGTAATATTATAGGCTCATTTAAACTGATCACTGTTGAACATGCTATACACAATTGGCCATGACAGAAACATTCCTGGATTTAATCAATTTCTGCTTTTTTTTTCTGCTTTTCCTAGTGATTTGAATATGTTGATGGTTATTGCAAAGCACAGTTTTCCTGGAAAGTGTGCTGTTTTGAATTGAAATGGATAATCAACAGGAATAATGTGAAATTCAGTAGTAGATGTTTTATGATTTTCAGTTGTTGTTCGTTCAAGTACAGTGTTTGTTTTTGTGTGTTTTGTCAGTCGTGGTCTGCAGATGTGAATGTATATGCAAAGCAGTGCTTGAAGTGTATGTACCAAACCTAAGTACCGCTGCGCTGTGTTTCACTGATGTATTAACAAGAAGTGCAATTAATGTGGAGCATTTCCCCATTAGAAATTCAAGTGCCACTGTCTAAGCTCAATATTTCTCCCTCAGAGTTTGCAGCACTGTTATTGAAGAACTGGTAGAGGGTTGTGGCAGTCATGTCATATCATTTTTTAACCTGCTTTATCCACACCAGAGTTGCTGGGGAGGAACTAATTCTGGACCAAGCACACACTAGGGCCACTTTTACATTTGCATGTCTTTGGGGAGTGGGAGGGAAGCCTTGCAGACACGGGGAAAACATGCAAACTCCATGCAGGGAGGGCCATGGGATGCGCAACCAGGCTGCCCTCATTTCCCTTAATGTTTTTTGTGGTGCAGTTTAAATTGCGGTGGGGGCAGCAGTTTCACAGGAAGCCTGGAGGTCAGCAGAACACATAGCCAAAATGAGAGCCAGTACACATTTAAGAGTACTAGTAGTCATTAGCTGAAAACTACACTTGCTAACCATTGACCTTACATGAGCTTTCCCAAACTTTCCATTTCATGATCTTTTTTCCTGTGCAGAACACCACCCTATTTGTAGTTGTCTGTCTACCCTCATATATATATGAGGGAGAGATTGACTGCATCAATCTGTCACTTTGCCAACAGTTCTTACAGGACAAGCAAGAAGAGTCATGTGTGGTCTTTTGTGCTCTTATTCACACAACTGTGCAATTTATCATTGTTTTACTCCCTGTAGTCTTCATCTCAGTGGCATTTTAGTAGCCTTTTAAAGCTATTTGGACCTCATTGCTGTACTTTTTTTCCAGCTGATTTTTGGTATCTGGATTTTACTTTGCTTTGCCAGTTTTACTTTAGTGTTTTTTTTTTTTTTTTTTTTGGATTAAGTCATTGATATGATAGGATAAGCAGGAAGGCAGAGGTTTTGAGGTTATAAGGTTGTTCTATTCACTCATTATGTTGCAACAGAGTGATGAAGCGTTGCATGTTGATTAGCATGTGCAAGTATTAATTTCAACAGTTCTGACAATAATGACCCTATAAACCTGTAATGACGCTGTCATTTGACACAGATGAATGAATACAGTCTGAGACTTTGGTTCCACTAACATGATTTCACATATTGCCCAACAGAAATATTTTAAACAAACTAACTCTTGCAATTATCAAGGGAGTACTGTAATGTGTTTTATAGATGGTGGTGTCCTTGGTTTACTGCGTAGTACTTTATAGGTTGAATATTTAAAATCTAGCTTTTAACTGCAGATGTTAGTTTCCATGCGCCACATAAGGTGCTGGTTCTGTTTTGCCAAGTGCTTAGCTTTATTTTAATTTTTTACAGTTTTACTTTATTATGAGCATCTGCTTAAAAGATTATAACGAAGTGGCCTGTTTTAGTACTACTGTACTGAGTTACCTACTAACTGTCCATTTAGAAAGAAAATTAGGGAACACAGTCCAATAGAAATTAAGACAATATTGCAGTTTAGTGCAGTACATGAGTTTGGATTATGACTCTCTCAATAAGTTGTAAAAAGAAATTATACTACTTTATACCTGCATCATACTATGTGTTTGAAATGGAACGTTGTGTCCTTTGTATGTGAAACTGCACTTTGTCTGTAGTCGAGTGCTCGCTTACCTCATTAAAAAAAAAAACACTCAGTTTGACAAACTCATTCGTGTCCTGCCATCCTATGTGTTCTTAATGCCTGAGTGTTTCCTGTATATTGTGTTTCTGTAATCTGCGTACCTGTTTTACATTCCTGTGTTTTAGTTGTCTACTTTGAAAGATGTATATGCAAGAACATCAGTTGGATGACTTCTTCTGTAAATTCTTTCACCTAGTGCTGTGTGTTGTAAATATTCTTTTCCATGTTTCATACTTTATTGTACATTGCTTTCCACATGACTTAGTTTAAATAAAGGATCTTTCATACTGCAGGCCTTAATGACATCCAGATAAACCAGAATGTTAATGAAAATATACAGTATGAACGATCCTGGGGCAGTGACAGAGCCTGCAATTAACATGTGTATTTAAGGTCCACTTAAAAGGAAGTGAATTTCTGTCAGTGGTAATCCTGTTATCATACATTTACGTAATTGAAAGAGTGTTCATTTCATAGTCGATATCATTGTCTTAAACATTTTTTTTAAATTCCTTTTCAAGGGTTTTTAGGCAATTTTTTATATAATTGTATGAGCACTGTATTAAGAAAGCCTTTTTGTTTTGTAAGGTCTGACGTCATGAGTTCTATCACTGTGCTTGGCTTTTTGAGGTTTTGTTGGGCTTGGATAACCATATGATGATGTGTTGCTGTACATGTTTTTTACATACTCTATCTTCTAATAAAAGAGATTAGACATCCCTCAGAAACAGGTGTGTACCCTTAGCACTGGCTAACGTCTTTCACAATGAACCTTGAATATTTGAACATCCTCTATAAATTAGTCTTTTATTTTGCATTTATAAGTGGTATGAAAAGTAAGCACATTTACTTTTTTGCTTAAGGATCATTTAAGAAAAGCATTATAGGTTTTTTTTTTTTTTTTTATATAGAGTAAAATCAACAAATATTTCACACATGACAGCTACTGCTTCTGAAAATTGGTCCAAGAGTTGGCTGAGCATAAATTAACGCTACTATATGAAAAATAGTTGCGCATCAGTGGTATCTTTATTTACTTTTTAAATGGTTATGAGTGGCCTCCCCTCATATGACATTTCATTATATACAGCATGTTCAGTTTACTGTTGTATGAATTTTTTTGAACTGTCTTAAATAGTCCATTATTCTGTGTATAATAACTCAATATATGATCAGATCAAAGATTCATGATGTTCCATTATGCAGCACGTTAAGACTTATACAATTTCTCAAAAGACTCAATTTATTGTGGGATTAATCCTTAGTATGAATTTTCATCCTTGATTATTTTTGTGCAATAAATATAGTGGGACAGAAAGAGAATGTGAATTCTGGAGAAACACAGAAGTATGAATGAGTCCCACCTGTAGAATTGTGATATTTAGTGCCCTACAGAAACAGGCTTTTTAGACTGATAACAATATTCACATGTGGGAATCAAAGGTTTACTAATACATATTGTACTACCGGTAGTATTGCTGCTATTTTCAAGTAGTGATTTCCTTGAATAAAAAGAGACAATGTGTATGATTTCACGTGCGCATGTTTTAATTTGACATTTAAACGATTTTAAGCAACTGTTACCAATGTTAACACCCATTGCAAAATTGTAATGGCCTTTAGAAAACAGCTGTACCATACTGAAAATAGGCATGCACGTTAAATTGAACCAATCAGTACATTTCTGTAAGCAACTTTCACTCTTATCTCTCTTTCTGTTTGTTACTGTTAATTTACACAACACAAAGTCAGTCTTAATTACATTTTAAAAATAGATTAACTTTATGAATGAGGGATTTCACTTTTTGATTTTAATAAATTTAGAAACCTTTTTGAAAATATATATTTACACTTTGTCATTATGGTTTGAGTGTACAGTAGAATAGATTGGTTGGTAAAAAAAAAAGGCAAATTTGTCCATTTATATTGAAATCTACAACACAAAGTGCCCAAAAAGTATATGGGTCAGCTCATCGCAAGGTGAATACAAGCACTCACATACACTGGCATCATTTTAGTGTAAGCAAATCTGCATATCTTTGGAAGGAAACCGGAGCACACTGTGGAAACCCAAAAGAAAAACATGTAAACTCCAGGCAGGGAATATCAGTGACGTGACTCTGCCACAGTGTCACCCCCATGTGTGTAATTATTAACAATATTCATTATTTAAACGAAATTACCGATTTATCTGTAAAATGTAACATACATACTTTAATTCATCTCATCATGAAAGTGATTTCAAGTATAAATCTAAGGATTCTAAATGTGCAGAGAGTTGGAATATCATACATTTAATGTGTTCTGTGTGGTGATCCGCTGCTATCAGGACCAGAGGAAGCCCTAGAAAAAAAGACGGCACAGAAGACGGTATGTGAGACTTTTAAAATGTATTGTGTCATTACGATCGGGAATATGCAACGCTTGAATATAAAAGCACTACGAATACATCTGTATGTTGGCATTTTGCTTCACCACATCGAACCGTTCATCAAACATCGAAGCGCGCACACCAATCTCGTAGGATCCGCAAAGCGGCTTTCTGTTACATGTAGATAGTATCCAGAGACTCTGACGTCGCATTCCAACTTTTATCACACTGCGCCCCCCGACATTTTGCTGGTACTGCAACTCATACACACGTCGCGTGAATTTCTGAGGATGAACGCAAATGAACGCTGGGAACGCATGGCAACCATGATGCATGCATGTACGCCTTCTAAGAATGAAGTATAAACGAGCCCTAAGTATGAAGGTGACCAGACTTCATGATGAACTCATTGTGTGACTCTGAACAAATTGACTATCATGACTCAAAATTTGAAAATATGAAAACCTGGTTTATCTCAAGGACCTTGAGTGAAATTCACTAGGACGGTCACTCGGAAATTACATAGTTGCACATTATCTTTAGTAGTAATTCTGTCTGTGTGAATCACTTAACCAGTTTTTTTTTTTTTTTTTTTACAAATTGCATTTGTAAATTTTAAATTAAAATATTAGATTGTTAAAAATTAGAGCACTGGAAAATTTTAGACAAGAACAGTCCATTCAGCCCAACAAAGTTTGTTCTGTCCTGTCCACTTTATCCTTCCAAAGTAACATCAAGTTGAGTTTTGAAAGGCCCCTGAAGTCCTACTGTTTGCCACACTACTTGGCCACTTATTCTGTGTGTGTGGGGGGGGGGGTTCTCCCTGTGAAGGAAAACTTCCTAATGTTTCTGTGAAATGTACCCTTAACTGGTTCCCAACTGTGTTCCCCATGTGTTTGATGAACTCATTTTAATGTCACAGTCTCCATCCACTGGACAAATTCCCTTCATTAACACTTCAGTCATGTCAGCCTTTTTAATCTTTCTTTATAACTCATGCCCTTTAGCCCTGGAGTCTGCCTAGTTGCTCCTCTGGACCGTTTGTAGCACTGCTTTGTCCTTTTAGTAGCATGGAGACCAAACCTGCACCCTGTACTCCAGATGAGGCCTCACCAGTGTTATATAAAGCTTGAGCAGAACCTCCTTGGACTTGTACTCCACACATTAGGTCACTATATGACCTAACATTCTGTTAAGACGTCTTAATGGCTTCTGAACACTGATAGTCAATAGTGATGTGTCCACTATGACACCTTAATCCTTCTCATAAAGGATTTTCAATTTTCATACCTTTCATACATTTACTTTCATTAAATTTCGTTGTCCAGAAAACTGGCCAAACCTGTATACTGTCGAGGTCCCTCTGTAATGAGTCGATGGATTCTCAATTACCTGGCAATCTCAACGTTGGTATCATCTGCTGACTTAAACAGCTTATTTATATTTCTATACAAATCATATATATATATATATATATATATATATATATATATATATATATATATATAGATAGAGATATATATAAAAATTATATAATTTATGTAATATAAATAAAAATAGCAGTGGCCATTCTGGTAAGATTCCTTGCACCATCATCCCCAGCTATCTATGTTTTAGCCAGTTCTGAACTCCCACTTCTTTTAGTCTGATGTGCATGTGGTTCCTTATCAAAATGCTCATTGTTAAAAATATTCCAGCTAAATGGAAAACACACATCTTGTTTTTGGTCTCATGGTGATTTTTCTCATATCATGGCAGTGTTCAGTGATGTGATCATTTTCGCATGTGCTCCTTAAGGCTCTTAGCTTTGTTTGGGAGTGATGGGGTCACAAATGTAGCAACCTTTGTTTGAAGTTGCTATTGTTGTGTTACATATTCTAAGTTATTGTGCTAGAAGCTTGGTCACCTGCTATATTCTTGAGTTCTTAATTCTCATTATATAGTCAGTTTTATATATTTATGAATTACACTGTTATTTTTTTTTTTTTTTGTAAGAATATACTGATTTCTGGGATATATTCTTCACATACATCTTCATTTAAATTTTTCTTTTCTTAAACCAAAGAAAATTCTTCTTTCTTGTAGGATTTGTCATAGGTACTTAAAACAAAAATTCAATTTTAGTTAACAATAAAAAAACATTTTCTCCCCACAAATATGTACAAATGCCTGTTGTATAATTGGGTGATAACATTTTCATAGCTGTCCTTTCTCTGATTTTCAGTTGATAGCATGACAGACTCTTTGATATGTTGCCCTGCCAGTTTAACTTCCTTTTTAACGCTGATTGGATCTGTTGTTTCCTGCATTAAAATCAGATAAGTAACAAAAAAGGTGAAAGTCGTACAACGGTCTGGTCAAAGCTCTAATCTGAAGCCAGTATTTAAAGCTATCCTGGGGCAGACACACTCCAGATCAGTGGGCAAAGCTGGAGTATCTTTACCTCAGAAGATTTAACAATGTTATTGAGGCAAAAGCTAAAGTATGGGAACTAAATAATGTACACAAATTTCCCATTTTTCCGTAATTATTTGTTAACAAAAAATGAAGTCACATTAAAGAAAAAAATTGAAGCTCAGTGTTCTGAAATGAAAATACAACAGAGTACAACATTTTAGTGTATAATATTCAAATCCACAACCATTATACCAATACCAAACTTGTTGCCTCATACCTCAGTGACTATTGCCCTATAGCTCTCACATTCATCATCGCAAAGTCCTTTTTAGAGACTTGTCATGGGACACATGAAAACACACCTTCCTACCTCAATGACTCTCTGCAGTTTGTTTGGTGGACAGGTTAGAGTGGTAAACATGCTGTAA
This sequence comes from Polypterus bichir lapradei, assembly GCA_026402145.1. Classification (NCBI taxonomy): domain Eukaryota; kingdom Metazoa; phylum Chordata; class Cladistia; order Polypteriformes; family Polypteridae; genus Polypterus; species Polypterus bichir. The sequence goes on from JANRMT010062810.1 coordinate 6,855,018, forward strand.
CACCTGGGCAAGATAAACAATTAGACTACAATGCTGTTCATTGATTCAGTTCAGCATTCAATACCATTGTCCCTCAGAACCTGACAGGAAAACAGAGACTGCTGGGCTTCAGTTCATCCCTTTGCAACTAGATGTTGGACTTCCTGATAGGTAGGCCACAGACAGTCTACATTGGCAATAGCATCTAAAGCACTATAACATTGACATTGGATTCTCTTAGGGCTGCATGATCAGCCCACTTCTGTTCACCTTGTTAGCCTGTGACCGTAATGAGACATACAGTTCCAACACCATTATCAAGTTTGCTGGTGACACGATAGAAGTGGATCTCATCAACAATGATGATGAGACAGAGTACAGAATGGAAGTTGAGCAGCAGATGGTAGATTGGTGCAAGTACAACAACCAGTCTCTCAATGTTGATAGAACTAAAGAAATAATCTTGGACTTTAAGAGACCCATCCTGCTCACACTCTACATGTGGAGCTCTGTTGTACAGAGAATGGAAGGCACCGGATTCGTTGGTGAACATCTGGTGGAGGACCTGACATGGTCAATGAATACAGCACAGCAGCCACTTTATTAGCCAATTTATTTCATTTATGTCATAAAATCACACAAGGAATGAATGCCCCACTGCGCTTTGACAGGCCATATTTTTTTTTAACAGTGCCCATCAGCCTGGACTCTCTAAGAAGACAAGAAAAAAAAATATCTGGAAGAAATCTTGGGAAGGGTGTGCAATGGATTTCTAAAAATAGGGTAAATGCAACACACCAAACCTAGCCCACGTGATCCTTTTCACAGAGCTAAATGGCCACTACAGAAATAAATTACAGTATACTTTCTGTATCAGCTGAAGAAGGCAAGCAAGCCTTCAAAGCTATATCCTCAACATATTCTTCAGGGTCACCACTGAAAATGTCCTAACCAGTTACATCACTATCTGATATGAGAACTGTAATGCATCTGATCACAAGGCCATATGGTATATAGTGCACACAGCGGAGACCATTATTTTCATTTGATACACTTTGTCAATCTCCAAGGGGAAATTGTCTTTTCTCAAGACCTTTGGGAGTTTTATGGGAGGGTTTTGTCAGAGTGCAGGGTCTGCAGTTGTACAGCGCCCCTGGAGCAATTTTCAGGTTAAGAGCATTGCTCAGTGGCCCAACAGGGTAATGGCAGTAATGGGATTTGAATCTACAGCCTTCTAGATACCAGCACAGATCCTTAGTCACAGAGACACCACTCTGCTTTAAGTCTATAAATGGGACTCCTTTCTGTTGAGGTCATTCTCACAAATCGTATCTGTAAGGTCTCCTTCATTGTTAGGGATTAATCCCACAATCTCCCCTGCTTCCATCTGGCGGAAGGTATCGCAGTCTGTGGACAAACGCTGCCAGGCTGAACAGCAGCAGTCAGGCTCCTAAAAACCGTGTCACCCCCCCTGGCCCTGCATACACATCATATTATAGACTCTTATCTAATTAATTTGTGTTTATGCATTTCTTTGCATTCCTTGTCCATTGTACATCTTGTATCATCACTGATAGTTGTTTGTCAAAGTGATGTCAATGTTCTCCATTCCATTGTGTGAAATAACCAACCCCTATATTGCTATATGGTCATATTTATGGTCTAAATATTTCACTGTGGTCCTGGGGAATGTAATTTCATACCATTGTATAATGACCAAAGTATGTGTAGAGATGGTATAGCAATGAAGGTCTCTTGACTTGATAATTCAGTAATATCAGAGAAATAATTAAGGGTCTTAATTCTTCTGTAAAGCAACAAAGTTGTGATCACCTTTTCTAGAGAGTCTGAACATTACAAAACTGCCAGCTGCCTTAGCAATTCCATCTGCAAAGCCTCTGCTAACACAGATTGGCTTTTCTTACCCTCAGACGCGACAGAAGCTGCCAGAAACTCTGCTTAAAGAAACAAAGAAATAACTAATAAGTGCCAAAAATGTACATTTGCCAGTGAATCCATCTATCGTTAAATTTTCCCATGGAGGCCAGCCGTCAGTGCACCCTAAGACCAGTACTGAAGTGTCTCTTTCAAGTTCTGCCATGTTGCTGTAATGCCTTTTCTGACCTTCTCTCAGGTTTAAATAAAGTATGTGAGTGCAAGCATTCAAAAGAGGCCAGTATAAAGTATTTCAAGCACCAAATAACCTACAACAGTCACGATGTGGATGGATTATCTGTCTGTTTTATAATCTCTTTATCTAGTTAAGGAGAGTTGGGAGCTGATGCCTATCCTGAAATCATTAGATGATGTATATAAGGATTATTCTATTTTTATTTTAATGCCTCTCACTGTTTCCAATATTGCGATCATTGCAGTTGTTCATTCCCTCCATATTTTTATGTTAAAACGTTACCCTGATGTACTGTAATTGGTCTTTTCTTTGCACTGTATCATCATTACTCTCTCTTTTTTATGTCCATGCTGCTTTTTGTATATATCCTGATTGAAAAAATTTCCCCCGATTATTGCATTTATGAAAGGAAATGTTACTATATATCTTGATGCTAAGGTGTCACCTTCAGAAGAGTACCAGCTGTGAAATAGATTGCACTTTAGATGTTATTTATTCAACAGGAGAGTTTAAAATAACATTGTCAGAATGAAAGCAGAGCCACAGTTTCATAATTTTGACATTGAAATTACGTCAGATTGTTGTGTAGTAAAAGCACTTTTATATTTTACAGTATACTCTGCCTTTTGTAACTTTGAACAGTTATATGTGATCGTTTTTTTTCATGTTAATACTATGTTACATCACACAGTTGTTTGTAGCTTATTAGGTCTCTTACTATTCTTTACCACTATACATAATTTTTTCATTGTTTTTGTTGACAAACATTGATTATCTCAGTGACTACATTTTGTATTTCATTTCCTAGTCTTTCATAAAATTCTTTAACACACTGATTGTTTTAGTGTTTACACAGGTTGTTTGCTTTTTTTCCCCTTTTTAGGTTATTAATATAGATGGCACAGAAAGAAGAACAATATTAGAAGACAAGTTGCCTCATATTTTTGGGTTCACATTACTTGGGGATTATATCTACTGGACAGACTGGCAGAGGAGGAGTATTGAAAGAGTTCATACCAGCAAGGCTATCAGAGAAATTATCATAGATCAACTTCCTGATCTAATGGGTCTGAAAGCAACAAGAGTCACGGCAGTTTTTGGTATGTTTTAAGCACCTTCCCTAGCATTGCTGATTCAATTTTGTTGTGACAATTTTCATCCCTTCAAAATGTTGCTGTGCTTGATCAACCTTTTCCATACAGCTCAGTCCTGTATCTCCTCGCCAGTCAAGCCCTTTTCCTTCACATCATCTTTTACTTTATCCATCCACCTCCGACTTTGGTCTCCTCACTTTTTTTGTCTGGACTTCTATTCCCATCACTCTTTTGCCCACATATTGTTTCTCCTCATCACATGTCCACACCATTTCAACATACTTTCTTGTACTTTCTTAGATATCTCTCCTACTTTTATTGTACCTCCTTATTGTGTCATTTCTTATTCTGTCCTTTTTTTGTTACTCCACGCATCCATCTCAATATTCTCATTTCTGCCACACGTAATTTCTCCGGTGTTGCCTTTTATTATTGCTAGTCTTACCACTCTCTTAAAAACCTTACCTTTGACATTCTTCTTAATTATTTGATCACACAACACTCCTGATATCTTCTTCCAGTTTGTTCCATCCACACTGCCCTCTCTGTGTTATCTGTGCATCTAGTTTTCCATTCTTGTCTACCACTGATCTAGATATTTAAATGTATCCACCCTTTTTAGTCTCTCTCCCTCCAGGGTAATGTCTGTATCCCGATCATCATTACACCTCAGATTTTCTGTCATCTTCCCTATCTTCCAAAGTCGTCCTCCATTCTTCCAACTTCTCTCCACTTCCTCCTTTCTGGTGCTACACAACACAACATCATCAGCAAACAGCCTATATCAGGGGGATTGGTTTTTTTATCCCATGACTCAACATATCCATAACCAGATCAAAGATTTTCCCATCTATTGTGAGCAGTAATTTGGCATCCTTATTCATTATCTATTAAGATGTTTGCATTTTTCTTAGAAAATAACTACTGAATTAACCTTCAAATTAAATGAAAATGAATGATACATTTGAACAGACGTTAACTTTGTCTTGTAACAGTGCAAAATTATTGCTGTAAGACAATAATTTCAATACATTTTCTTCTCAGGGACTAATCCATGTGCTGACAGCAATGGAGGTTGTAGCCACCTGTGTTTCCACAGGCCACAGGGCCCGAAGTGTGCTTGCCCAATGGGTCTTGAACTGCTGAATGACATGAAATCCTGCGTTGTACCTGAAGCCTTTCTTCTCTTCAGCAGCAGAGCAGATATTAGAAGGATTTCTCTGGGCACAAATCATAATGATGTGGCTATTCCCCTCACAGGAGTGAAAGAAGCATCAGCACTTGATTTTGATGTTTCTGATAACAGAATATATTGGACGGATGTTAGCTTAAAGGTATTTGAGTCATCTTTCTCCCTGTGCCACAACTGTTTAGATGACTTGGCTCTCTTTGTAGCATTGTTCAAATGTCAGTATGCTAATATTCATACCAACACTCACATGGCATGTACAGTCTTACTTCATTCATGCAAACTAACATTTGATCAGTTTTTTTTAGATGCAATTCCGAGTTTATCTTGGAGAACAGAGCTGGTACAATTTTGTTCTGGTATAGGAATGTAGTGGAATTGGATCTTCTGTTAAGGTGTAAAATATATAGATATAGACATAGATATATAGATATAGATGTATATCTAGATGTGTGTGTGTATATATATGTGTGTGTGTGTGTGTGTATGTATGTATGTATATATATATATATATATATATATATATATATATACTGTATATGTGTGTATGT
>JANRMT010062810.1:6860361-6913553 GCA_026402145.1 Polypterus bichir lapradei
TATATATATATATCTTCATTACCAGTGGAAATAACTGTTCTACAGTTTCGTCTCCAGCTTTTACACTATTATGTTTGAGAAAAAATAAATCAAGCTACAAATAGAAAGCGACTAATAGCCTGCTTTCTGTCTTGGGGTAATGTTAAAATGCATCTCAGCTTTCATTAAAATTCATATTGCTGTTTATACTTGGTGCAATATGCAGACAGTATTTGAATTTTCTTTAAGTAGATGTAATTGTGTTACAGTTTCAATCAATATTAAAATAAAAATACTGTATCATGATAAGCAGATATATTCTGTCAGTATTTCCAATATCGTCAAAGGACTTGTCATACTACCTAATTATCTTCATTTTGCAGACCATAAGCAGGGCATTCATGAATGGTAGCTCAGTGGAACATGTGATAGAGTTTGGACTTGATTACCCTGAAGGGATGGCTGTTGACTGGATGGGCAAGAATCTTTACTGGGCAGACACGGGAACAAATCGAATTGAAGTAGCACGTCTGGATGGTCAGTATCGACAAGTGTTAGTATGGAAGGACTTGGATAATCCTCGATCACTGGCACTTGATCCAGCTAATGGGTAAATTCTCTTACATTTTGCTTGAGCATGAGTGAAGCCAGCATGTTATATATCTACCCGAATGAGTAATGATGCATCTTTCTTTAAATTTTTGGGGTCAGAATAATTATTGGCAATAGCAAACAACTCTTTTAAGCGTTTAACACTACTGAGGCCATAATCCTGTTTCTGCTGCATTTTTTTTAAATCACAAAAGCTCTTTCAGTCCATATTTGGTTATCATATTGCTAGCAACTACACTTATCCAACCATTGAAGACAGGAAAATATCCTGCCTGCAACAAACTTTAACAAACATTACTTTCTTTAAAGCATTATTTCTGTAGTTTCAATCTAATTTTGCTTCTACCGGACCTCTTTTGGTAAAATTTCTCAGCTAAAATGTTTAGCCTTCTAGGTAGGCTGAGTTGTCTCATAATCACATGTGTTTGTTGTCCATGATGTAGGTCCTTATTGAGACTTATTGATAGTTAAACCTTAATTCGTAATGGTAATGAGGATGTTCTTTGAAGATGAATCTTTAATTGTTTTTGTTCCACACTTCTCTTTCTCTCCTTCCATTTTCCTAGTTACATGTACTGGACCGAATGGGGAGGAAAACCAAAGATAGTAAGAGCTCATATGGACGGTGCCAATAGCACAACATTGGTAGATAAGGTGGGGAGAGCGAATGGCCTTACTATTGATTACACTGATCAAAGAATCTACTGGACAGATCTGGATACGTGCATGATTGAGTCCTCTGACATGCTTGGTAAGAATAATTGGGTGGACTTTATTTTTATCAGCACAGAAATCATTTACAGTATTAGTTATTACATTTATTAAAGATAGTCTCTTTGAATATGCTATTGGGTCTTATGCTGTAGTGGCTGAGCTTTAAAAGTAATTTGCTTTCTTAGAATTTTAATTTGAAGCACAAAAACAGAAATCTTTTTGGTGTTAATCTTTTTTATAGTCCTGGTAAAATGAGCAGATTTTTCAAAGCTTCATTTGCAATGTGTTAGGCACCTACAGTAGGTGTGTGTTAATTCGCCCCAACCCCACTTTTAGACGAAGGTCTTACACAAGACCCATACATTCCCAAAACACAGTATTTCCTTGTGACTGATATTAGACATTTTTGGGGTAATCCAATCATTAATCCATTATCCAACTCGCTATATCCTAACTACAGGGTCACGGGGGTCTGCTGGAGCCAATCCCAGCCAACACAGGGCACAAGGCAGGAAACAAACCCCAGGGCCAGCCCACCGCAGGGCACACACCCACACACAAAGCACACACTAGGGACACTTTAGAATCGCCAATCCACCTAACCTGTATGTCTTTGGACTGTGGGAGGAAACCGGAGTGCCCGGAGGAAACCCACACAGAACATGCAAACTCATTTTGGGGTAATATAATGCATATATGTATATGATATAATATAGTTTTGTTAAGACATAGGTGATTTCATGCTTTTAGAGGTAATTTTGGGTCATCTCAATGTACTGTAAGGGAAGAGTACAACATTTTGCATATATAAATGTGTTCTGCAATGTTAAAATACGATGGATGGGAACTTAGCCTGCTTAAATACTCTATGTTGTTGCACGATTCCCTTTGTTTGTTTATTAATTACTGGTAAATGTTGCATAGATTCATTTTTTCATCAGTTGCTGGCAGAGTGATAGAGTATGTTCAAATCTAGAAACATTTGGATGTTTCATTTCACTCCTCTTTTTTGTCTGATTTTCCTTCCAGGTCAGCAAAGGGAGGTTATAGCCGATGATCTCCCCCATCCATTTGGTCTCACCCAGTATCGAGATTATATTTATTGGACAGACTGGAATCTTCGTAGTATCGAGAGAGCCGACAAGACAAATGGGCAAAACCGCACAGTAATTCAAGGACATCTGGACTATGTTATGGATATTTTGGTTTTCCACTCTTCACGCCAAGATGGCTTAAATGAATGTGCACAGAACAACGGGCAGTGTGCCCATCTGTGTTTGGCTGTACCTCAGGGATATAAGTGTGGATGTGCATCACATTACATTTTGGATTCCGACTCAAAGAATTGTAGCTGTAAGTAACTTACCAGTTCTAGGTCCTATGGTGTGCTATTTTTGCAAGTGTCTGATCTAAATATGATTTGACTTACTTTCAATCACTTGTTCACCTGCCTATAGGATTAAAAAAACAAGAAGAAAATAAAATGAAACTTAGTTTTCAGCAGTAACATTTTCCCAAGTGTTAAGAGATTATTTAGATTGCTGGTGTGGAAAATTACTTATAGGCAGGTAGGAATGCAAAACTTGAAAGTATTGTTTTTTAAGTTTCCCTTTGCTTAAACAGTTTATTGGTCCACTGCTATTCTTCTTTATGTGAAATGCTTGGAAGCATTCCTTGAGCTGTTCCTCTGCATTCTTAACACTTGTCTGTCTGACTAAACTAAGACATTTCATGTGAAAGTTACTTGTCGGCTTCTATCCAGAGTGAGGATGGAAGGCATAATTTCTGGAAAAATGAAGAAAATACAATCTTGTTTTTATCTCTGTATATGCTGACATGCATTGTTTCGGATGCTTTGAATAACGGCTTTTGCATTTTATTATTATGTGAAATATCTTTGTCCATATGTGTTTAAATAATAGAGAAATGCCATTTTTGCCTTTCAACATAAATATCTAAAGAGTTTTTGGTGTGAATGTCTAGTACAGAATTATAAAAATGTGTGGTCTTTACTCAATATGACACTTTCCTTGGTTTATGACTGGTTTCGTAGACAAGATTGCTGTAGGTTCCTTTATAATCTGATTTAAACATAGCTCACTTCTGTGTTCAGCAAGCATGAAGGCTCAGAAAATGAAAATCTGTAACTCTTTGAACTGTATTTCAGCTCCTTCTAGCTTCCTTCTCTTCAGCCAAAAAACTGCTATTAGCCGCATGGTACTGGATGAACAGAGCCCGGATATTATTCTTCCAATTCAAGGACTGCGAAATGTTAAAGCTATAAGTTATGATCCTCTGGATAAACTTATTTACTGGGTGGATGGTCGTCAAAACATCATTAAGAGAGCCAAGGATGATGGCCAGCAGGTAAGAAAACAAAATTTTTTATAATTTCAACGAAAACTAAAATAAACCTGTTCTGTTCGATAAAACAAGTAAATTGTCCTTTCTTGGGCTGCAAGGTATTGTTGTTCTTAAAATTCAATTCTGTGTTTAAAGTGGCCAAATTTAATAACTGTCTCAAGAAATCTGTCAGTCTGTTGTTTTGCAAAATTAAGGTTTTTTTTTTTTTTTTTTTTTGGCACGAGAAATAGTGCCAAAAATCTGAAGTCTCCATACACAGGTTTCCACTATTGTCTTGAGAAAATGCAAACTGGATCTAACCAGGACAGAAAAAGTGGAAAGCCTAGATTCATAAAAAGTGACAAAATGTTGTAAGTCACAAAGTTAAGACTTATTGGTCTGTAATTACTGGAATCCTTTTTATCTTTTTGTGGATTGAAGACCGTTTGCTTCCTTCTAGTCAAGTTGTATATGGCTCCCTTGTTTTGCTCCTGAGGTGTTATTTTATACATGCTACTTAAATTTACGTATCCACTTTTACTGTCTGCTGCCCAACAGTCAAAGCTAGTGATTTTTCAGGTAGTAGTGGACACCATTAATCAATTATCTATTTATTTTATAACTTGAAAAATTCCCTAGTCTCCAGGTTTTCATTATATGTGTTTGATAGTCATACCTGAAGTACAGTACACCAATATGTGATCATTTCAATCAGAGTGCAGACACAGGATGCAGGGCACATTTTCTTGTTCTAAAATGTTTTACTCCATGGCTTAGCTATGTGATCGAATTTACTTTCACACAAGCACTTCATTCTAGTTTCAACTCTGTGCTCCTGGGTTAGTGAGCAGTACCCACTTTGTTTCAAGTAAGCCCCTTTTGTGATATGAATTAACCCATGATGGTGTTAAACTCCTCTACACCGCCGTCTTCTATGTCACATACAGATGAGCAGAAAGCAGTTGCTTAACTTTACAGCTTATTGCACTGGTTTTGTCTCAAATGCTAAAGCTGGCAAGTGCAGTGAAGTCCTTTCGAAAAGATGTTCACAGCAGTCACCTTTTTTAGTTAGCCTTCACATTAGAAATACTGGACAGATACAGTTTGGCTTGTTGTACTTTATAATTTTATGGGTTTTTCTGTACAATACATTAATAGTTTTTAAGCATTATGATGTATTTGTATTTTCCTTTTATTGCATTTATTTAAAGAAACAGAGCAGATGTGTGCATATGTTCCAGTGTTTTTATACTATATGCACATGCCTATTTTTTTATGAAGTGTGTAACACAATCTCCTAACCTGTGTATCTTTTGGAGCCAGAGCAGTGTTTTCTTACTGCATGATCAATAATTCCACTTTCAGAACATAAGAAAATTTGACAAACTAGAGGAGAACATTCAGTATATCAAGCCTGTTTGTTTAGGTAATGGCTAAGCAGTGGTAAAAGAAACTTAAATCTACACACCGCTAAATAGAGTTCTGTTACCCAGCCTAGATCAACAGTATCTTTAAATGCTTGTCTACTTGCCCATGTAGACATCTTTGTCCAGCTCCATGTGCTGGAGTCCCAGAAGCATAAGATAAAAAAAATCATATTGTGTATTGAGCTTGTCTATACCAAGAGGAGCTTGGCAGACACTTTTATCCAAAGTGACTTACTAAAAGAAAAAAGAAAAGAAACTTGAGTAGAAAAGACATATTCACACACCCTTAATCACACTCTGCCAATTTAGAGTCACCAATTTACCTGGCACACGTGTCTTTTAAATATGGGAGGAATGTGAAAGCTAATTATACCTTCACTGTGGATTAGAACATTAAAAAAATCCTACAACCTCATTAGCCCTATTCTTTCAGATTGCCCAAAATAACATCAAGTTGGGATTTGAAAGTCTCTGAAGCCCTGCTCTCTACCACACTTCTTCATCATGTATTCCACTTTTCTGTGCTTCTTTACATGGGGGAAAGAAAGCTTAATTGGTGCTGAATCTTCTCTTAAAGGTTAAGTTTGTTTTTGAAGCCAGTCATTTCTTCGCAAACATGGTACTATATATATGCATTTGCCACATGAATTTGTGTTCTAAAGTTCAGCACATTCTATGCATTTCCACCCCGCACACACACACACACAGAGCCATTATAGTGTAGAGTTAACAAGTTGAAAGAGGCATCCCTTGTGGGAATAAAATGAAATGTTACTTTAAAATTTGGCAGATATTTCGAAAGAAAAAGGTCTGCTGGCAGACAGCATTGCCATTACAATTTGCACTACAAGATTTTCATAAAGGGTCCTTATCCTAATCATCCACCTGCTATTTCCATAGGTTCCTGCTTTCCAGAGGCCATTGTGGTAAAATGACCAGGTTGATGTATAATGAATGCTTTTGCCATTTGCGCACAGGCCTTGCTTAAATTATTATTTTTTTTTTAGTATGTGTATTTTAGAGGCCACGTGTTTGGGGAGATCATGATAGTCAGCTGGATGGACAGAAATATGTTGATGATTTTGGGGAACCACATCTGTTTGGCAAGCAAAATATTAATCTTGTGATGCTCAATTCCTTCCTTTTATATTTCAAGTTAGTTTGTTTTTCAAGTTACTACTTTTAGTATTACCAATTATCTGTTTTATAGACCAAAAACAAAACATTAAGGTTGATTCATGGACAATAAATTAAGACTATCCGGTAGTTACACCCCTTGGAATTTCAGTAATGAAGTACTGGAACATTTAACCAAGTGCACTTTAAGGAGAAGAGCATGTGTGGTTTGAAATGTGGCAAGTGCTTTTTCCATTAGTGAAACTTGAATTTTTTTTTCCCCTTGGAGACTTGCCTATAAATGTCACCTTTATCAAAACATCCGTCTGTGTATGAGTTGAAAATGGTGCCATATTTGGTTAATTTGTTTGCAGTTAATTAATCATAATCTCATTTCCTATAAGGCACTAAGTTGCTGTTCATAGCTAATAAAAGCTTTGCAGCACTCTGTACCACATGACAACATTGCAAGTCTGTTAATCTTAAAGTCATCACCTTTTCTAAACTCAGTCATTGTTTTCTATACATCTGTTGCCTGTTGTACAGTATGTAATTCACAAATGCACTTGATAAGGTGATGTTGTGAAGTGGACTTAAAATCCCAAAGTTCAACCATGGCTTAAAGTTTAATCCTAAACAAAACCACTTTAGTTGCCTGTATTTTGTGGAGGAAACCTAAAAGGAAGACAGAAATAGTTCAATCAGTTACATTTTTATTCAGTCACAGATGAGTACGTGGATTCTACGTTGCAAGGCAGAACAGCACCTTACTTTTCAGTCATCTTATTTTTATATTTTCGTACCTTCCTCCATCCCCTTTTGTAGGCGGAGTGGTGGCTCTGAGGCTAGTAATCTGCACTGGCAATCGGAAGGTTGCTGATTCGAATCCCGTAAATGCCAAAAGGGTAGTGAGAAAAGCACTATATAAATGTAAAGAATTAGTATTAATTAATTATTATTACTTCTTAAACAGCATAATATTGTTTTTCTAAGCATTTCATCTCATCTAGCAGAAAATCTGTTTCTTTTTTTGCGTACGTGTCCCAATAGATGCATTCCTAAAAAAGGAAATTGTCCTAAATCACTTTACTGCACCATCTTATGATAGACACCTGTATGACTAACCTGCCGTTAGAGCAAAACAGCTTTTAACCCTTTGTAGCTTGCAAGTAGTTTATTTTTCTTTCACAATTTCAACTATAAATATATTTGTAAACAGCTGTAATGTGTTCCAAAATAAGTCATTTCGATTTAAAGAGGTAATACCGCATCATCACACTAGTTAAATCTAATTCAGAGGCGCCAGAACAAAAGGGTGCCAGTCCAATGATCGACTTGTGCACATGCTTTAACCCTCTAGAGGGAATCGCTAGTCAGCCTAAGGAACATATGTTTGGGAATGTGGGAGAAACATTATTATAACTCAATCTGAGGCTAGGGATCTGAGCCAGCAGTCAGAAGGTAAGGTAAGAGCAAGACCCTTAACCTGCAATTGCTCTGTCCCGGGTATGACATTAATCTGCATACAGCCCTACAAGTAGGGAAAACTTGGGCGTTGGTGGCAGGATTGGCACTCCAGCCACTGTAAATAAAAAAAAAAAAAAAAAAAAAACACCTCACACTGTTCAGTGTGGTGCTGAGGTGTCACCCGTTGTACGGCTGCACTCAGATCCCCATCCGGGTGGTTTGGCTGAATGCACGCTAAGGAGATGCTGTCGGATCATCTGCTGGCGAGCTGTCTGTTCTGCTTGTCGCATGTCGTCGTTTTAAGAACTGGAAGCACATGATGCGTATCTGCTAAAAGCAATCCAACAACTGCAAGGTTAGATGTCCGTGGACTTGTTTTAAATGATGGCTCACTGCCTTGTATCGCATGACGTTGTAAAAACAATACTTGTCCTTTATTTCCGGCCCCGGACGTGGTTAAATGTTGCAAGACGTACAACGTTGCTCACGTTGTGAAGGGGAGGCAGCTGCTGTTGCGCTGCCCGTCGATCATTTTAAAGCCTGTAGAGCCTCTGTCCTTTTTGCCACTTTGTGTCTCTGCTGCTTGCGTTGTGAAGAGGGGGGGGGGGGGGTTTAGGGTGGCTGAACGTATGCAAGGAGAAGTGGTCGTATCATCTGCTGCGAGCTGCGTGTTTTGCTTGTCGCTTGTCATTGTTTTAAGAGCTGGGAGCAAGTTAAAGTGTCTCTCACGGGACTTCAAATTGTCTTCTGAGAAGATCACGTCTCGTCTCATTAGTCTGCCTCCCCAAGATTTTTTTTTTAAAAATAGAGAGATATTGCGGCAAGGTGTCATCGGAATTTAATGGGTATTCCAGGCAATTCACAACACAGAGAAGCCGAACCTGTTCTCACCATGATAATATCTCACACTGCCACCTGGTGGATTCATCCAGATTTACGTAAAATATGCGCGCAAGTATAAACAGTAAAATGCTTGTGTAGCAGGAGCGTCCACTGCAGCATGCGTCGCATTGCGTGAATTATAAACCCGGCCTTAAACTTAACAAGGACAACATCCTGCCGTAGAAATTGAATCTAGGAAATAGGATCTATGAGACAGCATTACAACTCAAATATGATAGTGATAACCATTAGACTATTTCATAACAGACTGCTAAATACAAATCCAAGGATGTTCTGCTTAAGCTCTGAAACGCTTTAATGAGATTGAATTTTGAGTATTGGATAACATTTTTGGCGAGAGTACTACAAAAAATGTGCATCAGTAAGCATGAATTAAAGGAGTTGTCCTGCTTTTACAGGCTAATGAACGTAAACCTCTTTAGTGCCGTAAGGCCACTTGGATGCCCAGTCCAGGATTTATTAAAAGTGGACAACAGAAATGAGGAAGGAGCATTTCTCCTAAACCATCATAAGAATGTCGAGTAAACATTAGATTCATGTATCTGAAACAAATATTCAAGCACTTTTAAGAAACTGTTTGATTGTTTTTTTTATCAGTATGCTCCTGCTGGAGTATGTGAATTTCCCCTTGGGATTAATAAAGTGTCTATCTATCTAGCTATCTATCTATCTATGAAGAAGATACTGGATAACATTGTTATGTACAGAATGCTGTCCTGTCATTTGTGAAATTGCTAATGTTTAATTTTCTTCTATTCTTGTGTAGTTTTTAAAATATTTAATCATAATTTTTGTTTTCTCTTTTAGCCGTTTGTTGTTGTCTCTGCATCAAACCAGGTTCAGAATCCTGAAAAGCAACCTCATGACCTGAGCATCGATATTTTCAGTCGCACTGTGTACTGGACATGTGAGGCCACTAACACAATTAATGTTCATAGACTGAATGGGAAGGTCATTGGTGTAGTGCTTCGTAGAGAACATGACCGTCCACGAGCAATTGTGTTGAATGCTGAAAGAGGGTAAGAAGGAATGTTCTTTTACACTTTTTCAGTTGATAAAGAAATGGCCAATGTGGTCTGTTTTTTTTTTTTTTTTTTTTTTTGCTTGCTCATTAATTCTAAAATTACAGTCATATTCAATTTCATTGTCACATGTGTGATTTTTAAAATTTTTTTCCCAGAATTTTTCTTCCAATATGAAGTCTAGTGACTTAATGAACAAATATCCAAAACACTGTTTTCTTTAGTTGTCAGAGCTCAATGTCAGTGTTTAAGGAGAGACTCCTTCATGTTCCTTCCAAACATTTTTTTACAATTTATTAACGGATTGGTCTCTCAGCCATGTGTTTAACAGATGAGAAACTGTGAGTTTTACCCACTAGTGATACATTGTGGTTCTGGTTTATTTGCCTTCTCTCTAATTCTTTACTTTTTTTGTTTTTACCCAGCTATCATGGTTATTTGTAGGGTATTATTTGTAACTTTAGTGGATCTTGTTGGGTGTGTCTCCAGCAACCTTTGGCACACTTAAGTAGGCAAATAAAAAAAAAAAAAAAATCAGCTTTGCATTTACACAATGTTTTTTTTTTTTTTAAATAAATTCAGCAGTAGGCATGTTGTAATCTTTCTTGCCCAGTTAAGGTAGAGAAAACAAATTCCACCTTTGATTGCTTTAGTCTTTTTACATTTTGAACATTTTATTAAAACCATTTTAAAGTTGCTTGCGGTTTAGCTATAATGTATCTTACAACATGTTCAATCAAACATGGACACTAGGCCATTGCACCCCTGACACATCAGAGCTTTTCGCATTATGTCCAATGAAGATGAAAAGCATTTCTAACTATGTGAATAGAAAGAAGAATGATCTGCCAAGGAGTTAAAAATAATACATTTAAAAAAGAATTGTTGCTGTATATTTTAACTAAGTAATGTTAAAACATTCTATTTATTTATCTGGCTTCCAGTTTGTGTATCATAGCATACATAGCAGTGCATTGTAAAGCACACACATGTTAGCTCACTTTCACCCTGACATCCTGGTAAGAATGTTGAACAACACATAAAATTTCACACTGAAGCTATCTAAATAAAAGCTTATATTCAGTCATTTATCATCTGCGGGGTTATGTTCTTGAAAAAAACAGCAGAAACTACAGATACTGAAGCATTGATCTTATGAGATTAAATGGGGTTAGGTTCCAGCAGACCACATTGACTATACTATACTGCCAAAAGTATTGGGACACCCCTCCAAATCATTGAACTCAGGTGTTCCAATCACTTCGATGGCCACAGGTTTAAAAACTCAAGCACCTAGGCATGTAGTCTGCTTCTACAAACATTTATGAAAGAATGGGTCGCTTTCAGGAGCTTGGTGAATTCAAGCCTGGTACTGTGATAGGATGCCACCTGTGCCATAAGTCCATTCGTGAAATTTCCTTGCTTCTAAATATTCCAGGGTCAACTGTTAGAGCTTCATGGAATGGGTTTCCATGGCCGAGCAGCTGCATCCAAGCCTTACATCACCAAGTGCAATGCAAAGCGTTGGATGCAGTGGTGTAAAGCACATGGCCCCTGGACTCTTAGAACAGTGGAGACGTGTCCTGGAGTAATGAATCACGCAATCTGATGGACGAGTCAGGGTTTGGCGGTTGCCAAGAGAAAGGCAATTGCCTGACTGCATTGTGCCAAGTGTATAGTTTGGTGGAGGGGGGGGGGGGATTATGGTGTGGGGTTGTCTTTCAGGGGTTGAGCCTGGCCCCTTAGTTCCAGTGAAAGGAACTCTTAATGCTTCAGCATACAAAGCCATTTTGGACAATTTCACGCTCCCAATTTTGTGGGAAAAGTTTGGGGATGGCAACATGACTGTGCACCAGTACACAAAGCAAGGTCTATAAAGAAATGGATGAGCGAATTTGGTGTGGAGGAACTTGACTGGCCTGCACAGAGACCTGAACTCAACCCGACAGAACACCTTTGGGATGAATTCGAGCAGAGACTGAGAGAGAGCCAGGCCTTCTCGTCCAACATCAGTGCCTGACCTCACAAATGTTCTCCTGGAAGAATGGTCAAAAACTCCCATAAACACACACTTAAACCTTGTGGGGAAAACCTTCCTAGAAGAGTTGAAGCTGTTATAGCTGCAAAGGGTGGGCCAACTCCATATTAAAGCCTATGTATTAACAGTGGGATGTCATTAAAGTTCGTGTGTGTGCACTCTACTGTTATGGATATACCAGACACCACAATGTACCCGATTTGCATGGATGTTACACCTTGCCTGATGAAGGGGCCTTAGCTGCCTCGAAAGCTTGTATTTGTAATCTATTTAGTTAGCCAATAAAAGGTGTTATTTCACCCTAGTTTCTCCTGTATCAATCTATGGCTAACACGGTCCAACACTCTACTTCTATGTGTGTTTGTAAAGGCAGGCATCCCAGTACCTTTGACAATATAGTGTATATACTTGCTATGCACTACTTATAACATAATTTTGTGTTCTGAAAATGAACTTAAGAGCACTTGGCAAAACACTTTTATTAACACTTTGCTGCCATTGTTGAAATTTAATAAATGAATCTATAAAACTGCATAAAATGCAGAGAACACATGAAATATTATCAGATCATTTGAGACTTGTTAATGCAGCAAAAGCTGTGAGAACAAGACTTCAGCTTCCCTTAGTGGAGCTTGTGTTGCCTCGGACAATTTTTTTTTCTACTTGTGTATTACCACAAGTGGATCACTACATTTGTCGCACTTTTGTAGAAGTGGATAAGTAAATCTGTGTAAAGAGATGATTTACTGTATCTTGTCTCCTGTCTTTAAAAAAATCACACTTTTACATGCTCTTGGACTCACGTTTATAGCTGTAATGCTAATGACTACCTTTACGTGGTTGGGCGGTGGATGAGTGAAAATAATGATAAATCCATGTCCAGAAACGTCCAAAAATGTAAAATTTTGCATTTCTACGTGTCATTTCTGTTTATTCTCAGGCTTCTTGGCTGTATTAGTTAAGGTTACGTTCTATAGATTTCATTTTTCCATTTTAATGCATATTCCTCCTAAATTGAGTTTTCTGTATATTTAAAAATGTGCACTGTCTTCATCTATGAAATGAAGTGTTTACTTTCTAATATTGAATCTGTTAATAGTACATGACACATAGTTTTGGAATTTAAAACTATGACATTTTTGAATTACCAGGTACATGTACTTCACTAACATGCAAGAAAGATCTCCTAAAATTGAACGAGCTTCAATGGATGGGACAGAAAGGGAGGTTCTCTTTACCACTGGATTGATCAGACCTGTTGCTCTTGCAATTGACAACAAGATTGGAAAACTGTTTTGGGTTGATGCAGATCTTAAACGCATTGAAAGCAGCGACTTGTCTGGTAAGTTGTTTTCTTTATAATTTACCACATTCTGCTTGGTGGTCCTGTTGCCTTGAAGAACTTTCTTGGCTTACCTTCCAGGGGAACATTCCAGGGCAAAAAAAATCCACTTATCAAGTCATTCTGGAGAAAATATGTCCGTCTTAGAATTGATTTAGTGATATGACAGGAGAGGGAGGAAAAAATGAAATCCGTTCTCCAGTAATTGTGTGTTTTTCTTAGTATTGCCAAGCTATTAAGTTGTGGAACTGTAATAATAAAAGGTCATGGGTTTGATCTTTGGCACTGGTTTACTGTATAACACAGACTGACTCAAATTACCTGCCAGGCTTCCAGTTTTACAACTATGGATTTGTGTGCACTTGAGTGATTTTGAAAAAGTGTGATCTTAAAATTCTGCAAAGGCATCAAGAGTATCAAGGTTGAATTAGGTTTACAGGGTCTCTCCAACTAAACCTTAACAGCATATCACCACTGCAGTTTATAATGAATGTGGGGTTTGTTTAAATTTACCAGTTGAACAGACGCTTTATGTGCAGTACTGCCTAATACAAAGCAGGATCTTTAATGGCTTTTTAGATTAGATCAACTTTATTAATTACAAGGGGACATTCAAATGCATACACCAGCAGAAACATAAAAAGCAAGAATACACACTCACAGGACAGACAATCCATCCAAACAATCAATCAAAATAATCTTAACGAATACATTAGGTAGAAGCATTGAATTGCCTAATAGCATTGGGCAGAAAAGACACCAGGGGCACTTTTTAGCACACCATGGTGGAAGGAGCCTGTGGCTAAAAGTGCTTCAAGAGAGTGCCTCCTGGAAGGGATTTTTCATGAAGGCATCTGATTTTGCCATAATTCTCTTTCCACAGCACCTTCCAGTGTGTCTAGGGTTGTCCCTGTGATGGATCAGGCTTTCATGATACGTTTGTTCAGGCCTTGTGCTGCTTTTGTGCTCTGGTCGCTTCCCCAGGAGACTGCAGTGTAAAACATCACACTGGCTTCTGTGGACTGGTACAACATTTCCAGCAGCTTGCTGCATGCATCAAAAGACCTCAGTCTTTTATTGCCTTTCTTTGCTTTGATATTACTTAGCATAATACTACATTTCATCTTGATTTTTCTTTTTTCTTTAGGTGCTAACAGAATTACACTTCAGGATTCTAACATTCTCCAACCCATGGGGTTAACAGTTCTTGGCGAGTATCTTTACTGGATTGACAGGCAGCAGCAGATGATTGAATGTGTTAATAAAGCAAATGGTGATAAAAGGACAAGAATACAAGCAAGAATCGTTCATTTGACTGGTATTCATGCCGTGGAGGAAATTGATACCGTTGAATTTTGTAAGTTTAAACTAGTATTGCATGATGATTTAATTTGTAGAACAGGCAGCTGTTTCCGACTCTCTGCTATCATACACAGGTTTATAAATTAATCTTAATGTTTACTAGGAAAGACACTGTCTTATTAAAGAGATACTGGAGAGTTCTTCATTTTAACATGGACTTAGCTTCTTAGGGGCCTGGGCCCTCTAAACTTGTACCTGAATTACTGGCAACAATAGGATGAGATAAATTGGGCTGTTTGAATATGACAGAAGAGGAAAAAATTTTCTTTCATATGAGCACCAAAACATTTGAAACCAAGCTGTGCTTATTCAGTTTAAAGACGATTTCATCCCACATTCCATTCGTTGGGATTTGTGATACTGGACTGGCATTCTTTAATGCAATTAGGTTGACATTATTGCATATATGTATTAATATTCATAAAATATAATGGACTTGGAATGTTGATGTCTCATCTTTCTTTACACATCTCAAAATTTGTTAAAATATATTAAAATAGATTTGAATTTTTTAGTAGCTTAAAATTTTGAAAATAGGACACATGCAAAAATCTCTGTTGGGGAAAGGAAAGTGTCTGTTGTATAAGCATCTTTCACACTCTTCCAGGTCCTAATTTGTGTAATTTATTTTTTGTAAATCAAGAAAGTATTGTATGTTGCTTTCCAAATTTTCTTTCAAACAAATGTTAAAGTTTTTTGCCTAAAACAGATTGCAGCTTGCATGCATTTTCTTATGATTTATCATTTCTCTTTATCTCCCAAAGTATCACACCCATGTTCCCATGATAATGGAGGCTGCTCTCACATCTGTATTGCAAAAGGAGATGGAACCCCTCATTGCTCCTGTCCTGATCATCTGGTATTGTTACAGAATCTCCTAACCTGTGGAGGTAACTTTCTGTAACTAGCAGTTTTTGTTTTTTTTAATTTCAAGAATATTCTTTGAATTATATGAGAAGAAAGAATGTTTTAAAGCAGTGGTTCCCAAACTCTGTCCTGGGGATCCACTGTGGCTGTAGGTTTTTTGTTCCCACCAAATTCATAATCTATGATAATAATTTCATCTGCTGTTCTTTTTTTCTCTTATTCTGCATTGAGAAAAGCACAGCAGTATGATTTTTACATTTGTGACATTTTGAAATATTTGTTTTTGCTATGGCTTTAAATACTTAGCACTCTTATTTTTTTGTTATTCTGTTTTTCTATATAGTTTGCTTCCTTCACTGTATCTGAATAATTAAAAATAAGCAGAGTGAACATGCTGGCAAACAACACTGAATAATGAAATAATGAAAGGGAGCAACTACTTCAACATTAGACCCACTAATTAGTAAATGATGGATTAAATAACTAGAACACCTGGAAAAGCAGAATGAAAATCATGATGAAAATATTGTTAAAAAGTAAAAAATTAAAAAAAATAAAATACATTATCTGAATAATCAGGTTAGGGGTCCAATTGAAAACAGAAGTTGGTTGGAGCAAAAACGTTCAGTATAAAGGATTATGCTCTGAATAAGTGGGGTTTAAAAAGTGGAAGGATGAATATTTCACATTACTGATACTTTAACTAAGTAAAACATTTAAGTAATGTAACAACCCCGATTCCAAAAAAATTTTGGGACAGTGGCTGAAGAAGGGGCTTCAGCTGCCCCGAAAGTGTGCATATTGTAAACTATCCAGTTATCCAATAAAAGGTGACATTTTGGTTGACTTCTTATTGCATCCATAATGGCTAACACGCTACAACACCCAACTACCACTGGGAAAGTATGAAAAATGCAAATAAAAAAGGAGTGATTTGGAAATTCTATTTAATCTGTACTACATTGAAAACATTAAAGTAACACAATATTTGATGTTTTACCCTTTGAAATTATTTGTTTTTAAAAATGCAATCATGTCAAGTCAGACTGCAGCATACTTCAAAAAATGAAGGACAGTCGCTCATTTGCCATTGTGTCATAGCACTGTTTCTTTTAATAACAATTAATATGCATTTGGGCACTAAAGGTACAAGTTGGTTAAGTTTAGCAAGCAAAATTTTTCCCAGTTCATCCATTCAGGTCTTCAGCTATGCAATTTTACAGGTCCTCAGCCAACATATTTTGCGCTTCATAATGTGTCACACTTACTCAGTGTGAGGTTACTACTTCAGGCAAGCTTATCTCACACTTGCATTATCTGCTTGTGCAGCCATGCACTTGTAATCCAGGCAGAATGTTGTTTGACGTTGTCCTGTATAGTGCAGAGACATCCCTGGAAGAAATGTCTGAATGGCAGCATATGTTGCTCCAATACTTGTACATATTGTATGGCATCAATGGAGTCTTCGCAGATGTGAAAGTTACTAATGCCGTGGGCACTAACACACTCCAATACCATGACAGATACAGAGATTTGGATCTGATGTCGATAACAGCTTGAATGGTCTTTTTCCCCGTTTTGTTTCAATCCCCCAACCCACCCTAGACAAAAAAAACTCTTTGAAATGTTGACTGGTTGGACTACATAACACAATTCATCTGCTTCCCAAAGAAGACTGTGACTGAGCCCAGAGAAGACAGTGGCTTTTTTGGACAGTGTGGATGTATGGCTTGTGCTTTGCATAATAAAGTCTTAACTTACATTTGTGGGTGCAGCTGCAAATGGTGTTGACTGACTAAAGTTTACACAAAAATATTCTTTTTCTTTTCTAATAGAACCACCAACTTGTTCACCTGAGCATTTTACTTGTGCCACTGGTGAAATTGACTGTATTCCAATGGCCTGGCGCTGTGACGGAACAGCAGAATGTGAAGATAACAGCGATGAAGCCAACTGTCCGGTGTGCTCTGCCACGCAGTTCCAGTGTGCGAAAGGCCAGTGTATAGAGTTAAGTTTGAGGTGTAATGGTGAAATTGACTGCCAGGATAAGTCTGACGAGCAGGACTGCATTGGGGGTACGTCTACTACACGTTGAATTCTTCCATATTAGTTACAGCTATTGTGTTTGTAGTTATTTTAGCAATTGTCTTGGGGGATATCACTGAACACGTTTTAATTTGTTCAGCAAAGTTTAAAAATTTTTTTTAACCTAAGACATTTTTATGCATGTTTGCTTCTATTGAGGCTGGAAATTCCCTGCTTTTAAGTGTCTGGTGCTGAAATTGTGGTGTGTTTCTTTTTTTTTTTTTTTTTTTTTTTTTTTTTTTTTTAAAAAAAACAGTAGAATTAGTTTTGACTGGATGTGCTTGTGGGGCGCTTGTTTTTAATCAAGCATGACCTTAACAATTTAAATATGGTTTTGTTTTTTCCTGCAAAGGCTTTGTCGTGGTAAGTAGTTTCATTCTTTGCACAAAGTGAATCTTTGTATGATTGACTATACTTGCACTAAATAGTTTTTATGTTCATGTTGCAGTAGAATGTCATCCAAACCAGTTCCGTTGTGGCACAACACAATGCATCTTGTCGAAACAGCAGTGTGATTCCTTCCCAGACTGTAGTGATGGCTCTGATGAGTTTTTCTGTGGTAAGCATTTCTCTTTCTCTACCCCAGTCCCAAGTTGCTGCTCTCTTTAGTGGCTAAGAACTTGAATTACAAGTCCACAATTTGCAGGTTCAGTCACTGTTGTTGACTTCCATAGTTAACCTTATTCTTAAAAAATGCTGTATAAAAAGTATGTTTATATGTATAGCTATATAAAAATTGGTAATTATGACTCACAGTAAATTTACAATAAACACATATTGCAGGTCTTTTTTTTTTTTTTTTCTTTCTTTTTTTTTGGGAGTTTTACAAACCGGTTTGTGTTTGTTTTGGTAAGCACAGTTGTCTGGATTTAAGTAAACTTTGTATTATTAGTTCTGCTAAATTCTTGGCATTAGCACAACTCTATGTTGATTGTTTCTTAAGACTAGCTTACTGCTTGAATTTTTTTATTTTACTGTATGTTTTTCATTTCACATCCAGTGCTCACAAGCAGGCCAGTCTTTAGAGCAAGCAAAATCCAGTGTGCAGTACTAATACAAAATAGAATATTATTAAACTTTTTTTTATGCTTTTAAATATGCATGTCATGAGCTACATAACGGACCACAGGCCTCCACCCACCCCAATCAAAAAAAAAATAAGTCACCTTATAATTTATCATGTTGTCTGTGACCTTTTAAATAATGTGCAGCTGCTCTGTTTAAATCTTCCCAAACCTGTTGTTTTTTTTATTTTCTGGTTGCATTGTTTCATTGTTTTCCTCTCAGACTACCTTGTGCCTTCTCCAGATGGACCACAGACTCACAGCAGTGCTATTGGACCAGTTATTGGCATCATTCTGTCGCTGTTTGTCATGGGTGGAATGTATTTTGTCTGCCAGAGAGTGGTGTGTCGTCGATACAAGGGGCCCAATGGACCTTTTCCTCATGAATATATTAGTGGCACTCCTCATGTGCCTCTTAATTTTATAGCCTCTGGCAGCTCTCAGCATGGTACATTCACTGGTAAGACATTAAACAATTTTTTAAAGGATTATTTTTTAAAAAAAAAGGCATTTCTAGCATTAAATGTTAGAAAGGAATATTGATGACCAAATTTAAGCACATGCAAGTATCACTAATTATCTGTGCCCAGTGGCAGGTTATTTATTTAGTTTTTCTTGTGTTATTCAGCAGTACAGTGGACCTTTTGTAGCAATCATTCAGTATGCAGCGTTCAAAAAAAGAGAATGAAAAACCTTCAGAAATCTTAAATGAGGGGGATTTAGTGAGCCTTATTTAAAAGGCCATATTGAGCTGAGGTTTCATTCATCAGTTAGTCCGCTTGGAGCTTATAGTGGAACCTCTTCCTTAATTTTTGTTTCTCTGTTCCCGCTTTTCAAGAAACCTGTCATGGTGATTTTTTTTTCACATCATTGCAGGTGTGCATTAGTGTTTTAAGATCACTAGAATGTAATTATTCTACTCTGTTTTGACCAGATTATTTGTAAAAAGGCAAATCACTTGTGATGAATTGGCACATACCAAGTACAAAACATGGAGAGATGCACTATCATACATTATCATTTAAACTGTGGCTTACTCATAAGGTTTCTAATAACCTTTTAGTAAGAATTAATCTGGCTGAATTTGAAGAAACTTAAAGGTGTGACCACAACAAGATAGAAAGGATATCTGCAAATGCTTAACACAAAAAAATCACACCATTCATTGATTCATTGGTATCTTGTGGGAAATCTGCAACAGCTGTAACTTTTTAAGATCAACTTTATTCTTTCCATGTTCAAGTGTCCAACTTTTAGGATAATAAAAAACAATAAAAAGGTTAAAGGCAACTCTGCAAAAATAATAGCAGATTAATGTAGGATCTTGTAATGAAAGAAACAGATAGTTCTGAGACAGGCATGTCTGTCAAAATTTTGATGGAAAAAGGTAATTACCTGAAATGAAAATCATTAGAACATACAACAGAAGAATAAATTGGTACTATGATAACAATAACTGGGCCTATCTAACTTTTCTGGTAACATTTATTATTCTTTGACCTATGTTTTTATTAGTCCTTAATCCAAGCAGTATTTTTGGAATTATACAAGTTTCAAAAATATAAAAAGTGGTTTGGTTAAGCCAATGTCACATTACATGACCTCTATTCAGAGGGGATACCAAACTTGACCACTGTAGATATGCTGATCTTGTCACCTGGGTTTGTCAATTTACATGACGACTTATCACTGGAGAGACTATGTGACAAGACAGAGTGGTTTTAGTGATTAAGGCTGTGGACTTTGAACTTAAGATCCCAAGGTTGTGGGTTCAAATCTCTCCACGGACACTTTGTGACCATGAGCAAGTCACTTTACCTGCAAGGGCTTCAATTGGGAAAACAAAGAAATAGAAATGTAACAGATTATATCTGAAATGTTATAAGTTACTTTGGATAAAAGGCATTAGCTAAATCAGTAAAAAAATAATGCTTATGTGACAACTCTCCAGCACAGCTTCACATTTCCAAAGTGTCACATGCTCACCCTTTTCTTCTGACAGCCAATAACGTGCTGTCCAATGGAGCCTGTGTAAAGGATTTACAAGTATGGCAGGTTCAGCTACAATCCCTACGCCTTACCTCCACCCCACCCCCATTCTATCTTGGTCCATAAAACAAGCCTATTCTCTTTTGGTAAGGTTCAAAACACAGCCGTATTTCTTATTCCTCATCACTCTGTTATATGCATTGTACTTCCAAATGAGTGTTCATTGGTTATCAGGTCTCATGCCCGCTCTTACAACTTGCTGGATGAGTCGTGCTAAATAACTGACAGCCACAGAACTGCACTGTGACTGCCTTTGACATACTAAGATTATGTAAACGAGGTCTGCAATGCACAATCACTAGAGATATCGTGTAATGTGACATGGCATATGTGTTCTATCGACAGTTAATGGAAAAAATGTATTAAGAATTGCAAAAAAATAGCATGTACATTAAAATACATGTGCCAATTTTTGTATGTTTGAGCTCCTAACTTAAGTAATTCAGTTCACTTACAGATTTTAACAAGTTTATAGTTAGTTAATAATTTGATATACATTTGTATGTATAATGCGACTTTAACCTTTTTTTGTTGCTCTCTCCTGGTAATAAATTGCAGCCATAGTTAAGATATGTGGAGCTTGCTTTTCCTTAGAAATCTGATAGTACTTGTTTTGAAAAGTTTGCAGTCAGGTTTAGAAATGTCTGGAGTATAAAAAAAAAAATACTAGGCCTTGTCATTATCTTTATTTATATATATGTGTGTGTATGTGTGTATGATATAGCTACCTAAATCCTCTTTGCACAGTCTATTAATAGATTACTCTGTTTTTCTTTCCATATATTTAGGCATCTCCTGTGGAAAATCAATGATGAGTTCCATGAGTTTGATGGGTGGTAGTGGCAGTGGAGCCCCATTGTATGACAGAAATCATGTGACAGGAGCGTCCTCTAGTAGCTCCTCTTGTACGAAGGGGACGTTCTATCCACAGGTATGGTGGTGGAATAAGGCAGCCTTCGTTTGGGTTTATTCTCTTAAGGCCAGTAATCCTGTACAAGATTAAAATGTTGTTATATCATTCTATGATTAATTATTTTTATATATGTCAAAATGTGCTGCAGTAAAAAAAAAAAAAAATACTGTAATCAGAAATAGTTTTTTGATGTGTGTAAGACACAATCTTTTTAAAGAAC
This sequence comes from Polypterus bichir lapradei, assembly GCA_026402145.1. NCBI lineage: Eukaryota > Metazoa > Chordata > Cladistia > Polypteriformes > Polypteridae > Polypterus > Polypterus bichir. The sequence goes on from JANRMT010062810.1 coordinate 6,881,885, forward strand.
TATTTAACGTGTTTACCTACTGCTCCATTTGTTATACGAATATAAAAGTCAGTAGTTTTTAATCTAAAAAAAGTTATTTAGTTCAACTTTTTAGAATGACAAATATATTCACAATACTTTTTAATGCCTCACACTAAACCCTGCTTTTCATGACTAAGCAATCCTGTTTATTGACCTGATATTAAATATGTTTTATTTAATAAATGACACATTCTTGTCTGTTGATTACTTGATGACCGCTTCAGGCAGTAATTTCCCATTTCATTTTGTTGCTGTCTCATCTTCAAGGTTTCACAGTTGACATCTAATCCACTGTGGTGTTAGTACTCCGGCATTCAGAGATTGAGGGTAGTACTAGGGTGTTGTACCGTGTTAGCCATTATGAATGTAGTGAGAAGCAAAGCAAAATTACCCCTTTTATTGGCTAACTAAAAAGATTACAATATGTAAGCTTTCGAGGCAACTCGGGCCCCTTCTTCAGGCAAGATGTAATACAGAAATTGGAGTTCCCTGTGTTTATATCCACACACTAGGACTAATAACATTAGAAAACCTTAAATGAGATATCTTAAATGTAAAAAATTAATAGGCCTCTTCAGGCTAAGATTCATTTAGCAAGAGATGAGAACAATGTATAGTCAAGATCGTTTGATAAGAAAACTGTCCAACAAAGTCTTTTTAAGTTTCTGATGAGTTTTTCAAAACAATATGGATCTGTAGTCAGGTTGTCTGTGTCAGTCTGAGAGATGCAAACAATCCTCATATCTGGCCATAAAACTCTTGTCTCTATTTAAGCCATATTGTAATGTGTTCAATTTTAGCATGAGTTTCACTTCCCATTCTTTTCTTTCTTGCTGTGTTCCAAGTTGCCCACAAGCCCTGTGACTTTAAAGTCCCTCTCACAGTGTCCATGGCTGTTGAAGTGGGCTGCTACAGGAACATCTGTGCTGCCATGCTTGATGTGGAACCTGTGAAAATTCATTCCTTGGCGGAGTGTTTGTCCAGTTTCTCCCACATAGAGTGCAGTGTCAGGACATTTCATACACAGAATGAGGTAGACCACATTAGATGATCTGCAGGAAAATGACCCCTTTATGCGATGTTCTAGTCAGCAGCGAGGTATAATTACACGGTCTATATTATAAATGTGAGAACACGTTTTACATCTTTTCTGTAGGCAGGGAAATGTGGTTGTTTCCTGTATTGTGTGATTTACTTTTTTTAATTGAGTTTTGTAATTCCCTTCAGAATGTATGGATCACAAAGACTCTCTTAAAGAAGCTCTCTGTTATGTGGCCACCTAGGAAGTTACACTGCTCATTATATCACATGTTTTGGGAGAATCAGAGTGTGCAATTTGTTTAACTTTTATCAGTTGCAGAGCACAGTTTTTCTGCTTCTACTAGGGTGACAGCAGTAGCCATTAGTTATGTATACCATGCTACTGTATCTAGTTTCATTATATTGCCACCACACAAGAGTCTGCTTTGGACTGGATGCTGTCCCTACTTACAGTATGTTATTATTAAGACATTAAATATCTAATGACTATAACTGGCCATAAAAAGTAGAAATTCTGTTTTACTTCTCATTTGTTTGTATAGTTAAAAGAAAACAAATATAACATTGTATTTTTATGCTTTTGTTGAGCCAATACTGAGAAAAATCTGAATGACATCATCTAACATTCCTTGCAGTTGTTTCATGCTACAGTACTTTCACAGTAAACCTCTGAGTTTTTACTTCAGGTATTCTATATCTGAGTAAATGTAAATATGCATCACAGTTGGAAACACATCCACTTCAACCACACACTTGGAGCTGAAAAAGGATGCGTCTCCTGTTAAGCACCTTGACTCCAGAAAGGTGGCCATTGAATCATTTTTTCCAGTGCAGGTATGGGTGGTTAAGGAGCCTGCCTCCTCTGCTATAATAGAGATGTCAGACAGATTTCATGGTTGATCCCTTATAGTGCATCTTTGTTTTTAATGACTTTCTTGACAAAGAGTGAATTTAAGAAGATCCCATTGTCCCTCAAACCTCCCATTCCATCAAGCCCCACATAACATGAATTTATTTATAGCTTGTTTATTATAGCATTCAACAAACCAAAAACAAAGAAGGGAGGACAGATTTTTTTTTTTCCCGTTGATTTTAATGTTGACATATTACCGACATGACTCATCGGTCACAAATTATTTACACTTATTTCAGTTCAGAAAAGGTAAATCTTAAATGTTTATCCGTAAAATGAAAATATGTAACAAATAATCATTTTTGTTACTTGACATACATTCATCATTCATTTTGGGATAGTCAAACTTGAAATATCTAGACCGCAGTAGTCTACCCTCCACCTTTTTTATAATAAGGCCCTGTCGCATTACATGATTTTCCAGCAATTTTTTCAGTCATAGGCGTCATTTACATAATCTTACTGAGTCGGTGGCATTCGTGGCACTATGTAGTCTGATATACCATGCAACTCAGTTCAACCAGTCTGAGAATCAACCTGGCAAAATGTCTTATGTTGCAGGTGCAGGCTTTGTGTTTGCAAGGTTTGAGATCTAATGAGGGCATAGCCTGAAGTACAATGCATAGAATGCCACTGTGAGCAAAACTAACACAGGGGTTTTGGACCTCAGAAATAGAAGAGAGACCCATCTGTTGGATATTTTGTGTTTTACGTGTCATGATAGAATGAAAAAGAGGAAAAAGGGGGACAGAAATTGTGGCTGAACTCACCATACCTGTAAAGCCTTCGTACAGAGCTGGCTCTCTCAGGCAGCACAGTATTAACTGTCAGAAAAAGCAGCAAAATGACAATACTTTGGAAATGTAAAACTGTGCTGGAAACTCATTATGGAGTCAGGTGACATGATTATCAACTGCAGCCATCAAGTCTGACACATGGCTTCTAGTCAGAGGGGATGTAATTTGCCACTCAAATAACCCAAACACTATATTTATATGAGTGAGTCAGGGGCTGGTCCACTTAAACACATTTTGATTATTTTCAAAGTACTGTTAAGTTCTCCATATATGTCATCCATAAGTTTGATATTAGTTATTTACCCAAAAAATCCCTCCTGTTATGCTCCATACCCTCAGATTAGTAACTTTAAATGTCAGTAAGTGCTATAGGTAATACACTTATTTAATAAAAAAAAAAACAGACTGATAAACATTTTTCTTTTTCTACGTAGATTTTGAACCCACCTCCTTCACCAGCAACAGACCGCTCTCTTTACAATACGGAAATGTTTTACTCCTCAAATAGTCCCTCAACCACCAGATCATACAGGTGAGTACATCTTTGCTTTTTAGAAATGATGATTTTGGAAGCTATTCAAAGTTGCATTATTTTATGGAGAGCAAATACTAGTAATTCGTAGGATTTGAGAGCTTGAGCATTTAGGTTATGTAAATTTGCTGTGTTTTATTTTGAGCATCATTTATTGCTGAATCTTCATTGTTTGTGTTGCCTGTAAATATGTGTGTGTGTCTGTGGTTTTTTTTTTTTTGTTTTTTTGTTTTTTTTTTGTTTGTTTTAAAAACATGGCAGAGCAAGACTGGGCAGACGCACCCCATCTGACTGGTTGTGACTGGTTGCAGGTTTTCTTTATAGCCAGTCAGATCTTTAGGTTGAATGCATTGCTGAATTTTAACAACTTGCTTTATTTCAGTCATCTTTCAGAAAAAAAACTATTTTTTCATTTTTTTTAATACTAAATTTGTGATGAACAAGACACAGTTGGCAACATAAATGTTAGGTAGCTGCCATTCATAATCATGATTGTTCATTAACAGTGACATTACAAAACATTTGCAGACTCCATTCTGTCCTGGTCTCCAGAAAAATAAAAATTGGTACTGATATTTTGGATGTTTTACTTAAGGGCCATGTTTCATTATATGAATTTCCTACAGATTTTAAGCTGCAGCCTTCAATTACAAAATCTTAAGTCTGATGGCAGTTGCAGCACTCCCCTATGTCCCCCTGTCGTGCAGTCTGACATACCCAGCTAGCCCTGACAAAATCAAACACAGAGACGGCCCTTTGTTTGCGAGAACTTACAACCAATGACCACTCTGCCAGAGGTACAATGCAGATATAATGCAGCTATGAGGAATGATAAGCCAAGTGTTTTGGACCTGACAAACAGAAGAGAGCCATGTATGTCTGATGTTGCATGTTTTATTCACTACGGCAGAATGGGGTGAGTGGAAAACAAACCAAAAAAAAAGTCAAGATTGCCGCCAAACCCGCTGTACCTGTAGAGCCTTCACTTCAACAACAACAACATTTATTTATATAGCACATATTCATACAAACAGTAGCTCAAAGTGCTTTACATAATAAAGAATAGAAAAATAAAAAACACAATATGAAAACAAAATAAATCAGCATTAATTAACATCGAATAAGAGTAAGGTCCAATGGCCAGGGGGGGACAGAAAAAACAAAATAAAAACTCCAGACGGCTGGAGAAAAAAAAATAAAATCTACAGGGATTCCAGACCATGAGACCGCCCAGTCCCCTCTGGGCATTCTACCTAACATAAATGAAACAGTCCTCTTTGGATTTAGGGTTCTCACGGAAAGGCTTGATGATGATGGTCACGTAGAATTCTGCCTTTTAGTCCATCCATCATTGTTGGAGCATCATGAAGCTTTGAGTAGGTGGAGGTGGCGCAGGCCACCACCACAAAGAAACCGGAAAAAGAAACAGAAAAGAGAGTAGGGGTCAGTACGGATTGTAGAGCTACCCTGAATAGTTATTATGAGGAAATTGAACATATAGAGTATCAGGATTAAGTTAAATTAAGTTAAATTGAAGTTATAGAAAGGCCATGTTAAAGTAATGTGTTTTCAGCAGTGTTTTAAAGTGCTCTACTGTATTAGCCTGACGAATTCCTATTGGCAGGGTATTCCAGATTTTAGGTGCATAGCAGCAGAAGGCCGCCTCACCACTTCTTTTAAGTTTTGTTCTTGGAATTCTAAGGAGATACTCATTTGAGGATCTGAGGTTACGATTTGGAATATAAGGTGTCAGACACTCCGATATATAAGAAGGGGCGAGATTATTTAAGGCTTTATAAACCATAAGCAGAATTTTAAAGTCAATCCTGAATGACACAGGTAACCAGTGTAGTGACATCAGAACTGGAGAAATGTGTTTGGATTTTCTTTTCCTAGTTAGGATTCTAGCAGCTGCATTCTGCACTAGTTGCAAACGATTTATGTCTTTCTTGGGTAGTCCTGAGAGGAGTGCGTTACAGTAATCTAGTCGACTGAAAACAAACGCGTGAACTAATTTCTCAGCATCTTTCAGTGATATAAGAGGTCTAACTTTACTTATGTTTCTTAAGTGAAAAAATGCTGTCCTAGTGATCTGATTAATATGCGATTTAAAATTCAGATTACAGTCAACAATTACCCCTAAGCTTTTTACCTCCGTCTTGACTTTTAATCCTAAAGTATCCAGTTTATTTCTAATAGCCTCATTGTATCCATTATTGCCAATCACTAAGATTTCAGTTTTCTCTTTATTTAACTTGAGAAAGTTACTATTCATCCATTCTGAGATACAAGTCAGACATTGTGTTAGTGAGTCAATAGAATCGGGGTCATCAGGTGCTACTGATAAATACAGCTGTGTGTCATCAGCATAGCTGTGGTAGCTCACCTAACGGAAGCATGTAGATTGAGAATAACAGCGGACCCAGGATAGAGCCTTGTGGAACACCAAATCGGATATCATGTGTCTTTGAGTTTTAATTACCACAACTAACAAAAAATTTTCTCCCTGTCAGGTAGGATTCAAACCAATTTAAGACACTGCCAGAGAGGCCCACCCATTGACTAAGGCGATTTCTTAGACTCCAACTTAGTCAGGCAGCTTGCTTTTGACTGTCAGAAAAAAAGGAAGGGTTGATACTTTAGAACTGTGAAGCTGTGCTGGAAATTTATCATGTAATCCTTTAACTTGACATACCTGTAGTTTCTAAGCATGTAGTCTGACATCCTAATCCAAATATATGATTAGCAACTGCAGTCGTTAGGTTTGATGTCCCCTGTGACTAGAAGTTAAGTATTGTGGCCTTGACTTAAGGTTACTCTGATGAATCTTTTCAGGAGTAAAATTAAGTAAGAGCTTTCAATGGAAGAGGCTGCATGGTGGCACAGTGGTAGCACTGCTGCTTCACAGTAAGGAGACCAGGGTTTCTGCTCTAGGTCCCCTCCCTGTGTGGAGTTTGCCTGTTCTCCCCATGTCTGTGTGGGCTTCCTCCCGGTGTTCCAGTTTCCTCCCACAATCCAAAAACATACAGGTTAGCTGCATTTGTGATCCTCATTTGGCCCTAGTCTGTGATTGGGGGGTGTGTGAGGGGTGTGTGTGTGTGTGCCCTATCCAAGTTCTGTGCCTGCCTTGTGCCCTATGCCAGCTGTCAGCAGACCCCAGCGACCCTGTTCAGGACTAAGCTGGTTAGTAAATTCAGCAGACAGCCATTCAACAGAAATACACAGCAGTAGTGACTGCTTGTCTGATAGGCTGGCACAATGACCTCCGCCCACTTTAAGCTTTCAAAGAAACAGTTTGCTTAACCTTTTGATAGACATAAGTAAACACGGTCTTATCTGAATCCTCAAACCTTGCTTTTCTGGTTGTGTGAAGTACAACCTGCTTTAGTAAAAAAAATAACTTGAATGTGGCACATGTGGAATTCATGTATACTTAAAGGATTTAAGGTTTATATCCCGGGCCCCCTCTGTGTGGAGTTTTCACGTTCTCTCCCATGTCTCTGTGGTGCTCTAGTTTACTTCCATAGTTCAAAAGAACTGCAGATTAGGTGAATTGACAATGCTAAGTCAGCCATAGTGCGAGTGTAGTGTTTGCATGTGTATTTGCCGCGTTCTGTACTGGTGTCCTGTCCAGGGTGTGTTCCTGCCCTATACTGTACTTACTGGGATAGGCTCCAGCCCCTCTCTACAGTACTGCTAAGGATTAAGTTGGCTTTGAAAATGGTATGGTATAAAGGGATTGAGTGGAACAACACTTTTAGTATCGGGAGCAATTTTAAGAATATGAAGTGCTTTAGTGATTTATGTAATGTGGTAGAAAGTGGCAGCATTTGATAACATTACTGACTTTGGTGCATATGCGTAATGGTTTTAAAATATAATTGCAAAGATAGTCACAGCAATATAGTAATTTCTGAATCAGAAAGCGTATATTTCAGCATGGCAACTAAAATATTAATGAAGTTTGGAAAAGAAACATTTCACAATGTATCAGGACAGAGGCTAAAGCAGTCAACAAAGGTGTGAATGGTGCTAATATATTCTGAAACCTGGTCTGATATTAACCTCTTCATCAGAGAAGAGGAGAGGGAAAACCAGAGTATGCTGCTTTGTTAGGCATGTAGGCGTGGAACTATTTGTGCAGCTCTTGCTTTATTTTTCCCTTCAACCCCTTGCACCAGAACTTGCTCTACTACTTTGAGCCATCTGCATGTTGTTATTTTTGTATATTTTGACAAGATGATTCCAGGTTGAGCGTGCACGTTTCGTCTCGTCTGCTAATCTGTAAAATAACAAACAGTGCTCTGCTTTCCAGCTGCGGGTGGCAAACAGAAGACCACAGTCTGTTAACGTCTTTATAATTTTAAAGTGAAAAAGCAGATAGTGTATGATTGCAGGATATTTGTTTTGAATAACTGAGTAGAGTTTGGGGGGCAGGGGGATGGTTATAGGATCTGAAGCATGGGCATTAGGGCACTATATTAACTTATTTTTTTATTGAACTATAATAGGCTTTATCCTCATTTGCTAATACAATGTTAAATGCCTATTTAACATGTAGCTTTTACATCTGGAGAAGTGGCACATCCAGAACTGGATTTTGCAAAAAAGACAAGGCACTTACACACACCATGTTGCCAGTCAAAGAGGTTTTGACCAAAAAACATTGCCCCTTCACATATTTACCCTGCCATGGTGTCCCCATTTGCCAGATCTTGTTCTCTGGCTTTTTTGTTCCCAGAATAAAAACTGAGACTGAAGGGAAGATGATTTGCTACCATGTTAGAAATCCATGAGAAAACATAGGAGGCACTAGACATGGTAACAAAAGAGGAGTACATTAAATGTTTCCAGGAATGGGAGAAGCGCTGGGACAAGTGTGCTACATCTTAAGGAGAGGATTTTTGAGGGTGGCTGAGAGGGAATTGCCGTAAGGTATATAATAAAGGGTTTACTTTTTAACAATTCTGGGAATTTTTAGATTCCTCCTCTTCAGTAAACCCTCACCTTAACCTCATCCTGTGGTGTTCCGTCATTAATGTTCTTTACAAAGCAGGCCCAAGGACATAGACGCACAAAAACACTGAGCTTCTCTGTTGCAGGAACTTGAATTTGTTGCCAGGTTTTTAAATGGATTTCTGCTTTCTTCTTCTTTTTTTTTTAGACCCTACTTGATGCGAGGCATTGCACCACCAACAACCCCATGCAGCACTGACGTTTGTGACAGTGATTATACGACAAGTCGATGGAAGACAAACAAGTATTACATTGATTTGAACTCTGACTCGGACCCTTATCCGCCGCCACCTACTCCCAGGAGTCAGTACATGTCTGCGGAGGAGAGCTGTCCTCCCTCTCCATCTACAGAACGCAGCTATTTTCATTTGTGCCCTCCACCTCCATCTCCCTGTACAGACTCCTCATGACCCTACACAGAAGGACTTTTTCATTGGCATTTGTAAATATTTTTTAAATATGATCAAATAAGATAACTATATTTTATAAAATATGGGCTGTAGCCATTTTGTGGGTTGGGGTGGGTTGGTTGGGAGCAGAGCACAAAGAATCAGATGTGTGAAATTTTGTACAGCAGAAAAATATTTATAATTTTTAAAAATTTACTTTTTAATTCATTGTCACCTGTATGACAAATAACTTGCATCATAATTTTTAATAAACACTATAAAGGTTTTTAAAAAAAGAAGAAAAAACCCTAAGCAGTCACTTTGATTTAGAAAGTTTCTGAAATTTATCAATACTTTTTTTTTTTTTTTTGTGAGCCAACAGATTTCCCAGTGTAAACTGTCATTAAAATAGACCTCATGCATTGAAGGATTTTATCATGATAAAAAAAGTTTTGTAATATGTTCTCAATTATCTGTGCCACTATTAATTTTCCTTTAGCTTGTCAAAAGAAGATTCATGAAGGTGTAGTTAAGATTAGAATGAAAGAGAAATCATACTCATTTATTTTAATACAGTAGGAAAGAAGCAGGCAAGAAAGAATGTCAGAGGCTGATGCCAGGCAGTTAAGTAAATTGAGGTTGTAGGAAAGGAGAAGACTTTGTTTTGAATATTTATCACCACTATAAAGGCCATGTTTTCTATGTACATGTATATATGTGCGTGTGTGTGTGTGTATGCATATGTATTCAGATATATCTGTACATCTTTTGTGTGTGCATGCACACTGTTCTGGGTAACAAGTTCAATGTGTGTCTGTCTTTGTGTTTTATAGAGTTTCATTTGGGAGCATTTAATATTGAAATTTTACTTTGATATCACAGTTTGTCACAATCAGTATTCAGTATCTAGTTACAGATACATGCTGTTTAACAGACCTTTAGTCCGTAAACACACATAATATACTTAGGAAGTGCAATTGCATTAATTACATCTGGGTGTTCTGTTTGTTCAATAGAATTTAAAAACTTCTCTATGGGTACATTTTGCAACTTGCTATGGGAAAAACACCATGTTTACCTCTAGATTAAGATTTTTATTTGAACCACAGATTATCCAGGTGCATCGGATATTGATAAAAATGTCTTTTTTTTTTTTTTGGACAATTAATATTAACAGAACTGTAATGTTTAGTCCAATTTTATTTTTTAGTCTGTTGCCAGAGTTCTTTAAAGTTTTGCATAATTGAGAATGTTTTTTCTCAATTTTTAAAATGTAGCTATAATAGTGGGAATTCCTGCAACGTTGCGCGTGATTCCTTTCCATTTTCACTAAATTATTACATTTACAAGCCTTTATTTTGCCATTTTTGCAGAGTTCCTTTCACTGAACATTTGCAATGATAATATTTATTTGCTGGAGGAATCTCAAATGTTGCTGGATAAAACACAATTTACACGAAATATTGTTTACTTAAAATATTTAAGTTCTCGGAAATAACAGCAGACTTTGTATCATACTTTAATAGACGTGTTTGGTATTTTTCAAGTCAGTTATTTCTTAACAAACATGGTATATATGCATTTCCATGCCCCATAGTTTGCAATGTAAAGTGTCAGAGTGAACAAGATATGTTATCAAATTTATAGAAAACACTTAACTTTAGAGCACAATTTTGCAGCGCAAATGCATATATACCATGTTTGCGGAGAAATAACTTTGATTTGAAAAATACCAAACTTGTCCTTTAAGCGAGCCCATCTCATTTTACCTGCACTACGTGATAACTATTTTGTTCTTTTCTCCCACAGTAAATAAGTAAGTTAGATTTTTGAAATCTACAGTATATCACAATCTTTAAAAAACACATTTGGAATAAGTATGTTAAATAGTTTAAAATGTGTTTAACTTTAAAACATGAATTAAAATGTACCCAGCAGTCCGTTTCTTAAAACTTTTTTTTTTTTTTTAGTAAAATGTATTTTTCATGCTATGAAGCATAATCTTTGATCAAGAAATTCTATTGCAATAAAACATACACTTGAGAACAGTGCCCTCTTGGGAGCATTACAGGTATAACATTTGATTCTACACATTTGTATCACTTCTCTCTAGTAATTCGAAACACTTTACATCATTTTGACTTACTAATGAGTTGCATTTAACTCTTTCAAAAACATTCATTGTCTGGTTGCCAAACTGTATACCTTCTGTGTTGCTTTTTCAACATATGTTGATTGAAATCACGTTGTGAAAGTTTGAATACTTCTGTAGTCCCACATCGAATTCACTTAGCATTTTCATGATAGTTATTTTAATAGCAACTGGCAGATAAGCTTCAACGAATTACTGTAGGGAAAGCATTAATCTCACAGTATGGGGTGCACACTGCACTCTTCTTTTAGGCTACATTGACTGTCAGTAATGCCAAATGAATTCCTCTTCTTGATTCTAGTTCTTTTGCCAGTAAATGTGGTTACAAGCGTCTATAATTAGAGAATGAGCAAATTATGCTCTTATCTATTCAGTGTAACCGTATTTTAATTTCAAAAAGATATATTTTAAACCTCTCTAAATGACAGTTACTGCAGATTCAGATCTTAATTCATTTTCTTTTTCACCCATACAAAGCAACTAAGATCCCATTAGTGTGTGAACTCACAGACTAATGATTGCTCAGGCACCTCACCCCTTAACTGAAAACTAGCAAAACATAGAGAATTCCATTAATGCTGATCTGTTCTTTAAATGAATCTTAAACAGAAATTGTGGGTTTGCAGTAATTAAATATTTCTACATGCTACAGTGGATATCTTTTAGTTGTGTATCACTGCTGTCACTGCAAGCCCATCAGCACGTGCATGTTAAATATAATGGATCTGTGTGAAGTGGCTTTGGTTATGGAGCCAAGCCTTTAGTGGCTCACACTTGCTTGGATGTTGTTCAGTCGGGTTGAAAGGGAGGAGTGTGTAGGTCAGTGACAAAACAAAAAATGTCTTTCTGAGGAGCAAAATTACATTTGTCCAGCTTTTGGGTAAATCAGTAAGGAAGATAACAGAAGCAGACACTCACCATGTACTTTTGTAATGGAAGTTATCATACGGTTCTTTCAAAAGATGATCCGTAGTGTTTCAGTTGTCAAGTTTATGGTAAAGCTAGGTAATTTGTTGAGACATTTTTTAGTTTTGAGTGCACACTTTTCTTTGAACCTCACTGAACACATTGTGAGAGACCAAACACTTAAGAGACCAGACCAAGCGTTGCTCCATTATATGTAGCATGCTTATATGGATGGCTTACAATGGAAGCAGCGGCAGCACATGGGAGCCAGGGTTTAAACTTACTGGCTGTAACCATGTGTGACTTTGGAATAGTCAGTGCTAGCTATCTGTGAAGTTTTAATTTTATAAAACCGTTGAATTCATACAAGAAAATGTGCACAATTAAGGTACTTTAAACAATGATAGACTTGACCACAAAGAAATATTTAATGTGACTTGCACAATAATTGAAATTAAATGAAACCAGGTACATTTTACAAAACCTTTAATACAGGACATTTAATTTTATAACTGTTAACTTGAAAGAGGGGGGACCATCACAAATGTTGCTTTAATAAAGCTACTCTACTATGTACCAACAGCAGCTGGAAGGCAAAACAGACATTTTGTCCTTCTGCTTTCAGAGGTCTCATTTTCCTTTTCTATACATGTCACGTGATATTGCCAGTCGGCCCTTAAAAAACACAAATAGATGCCAGTGTCAGGTTTGACTTTAAAAAGTTTAAAAAAAAAAAAAGTGATTAGAAGGAAATTACTGTAGTTTTGTTTCTATGATAATCAGTGCAACCTATGGTGGACTATCACCATGTCTAAAGATTGTCCCTTCCTTATGCCTGATACTTGCTAGGTTAGGCTCCAGCTTCTCCAAAACCCTGCTGAACATCAGGCTCCACACGTGTGTGGTCCAGGGGAACGAAGCAGCTGGAAGCTGTGAAGTTATCTGCTGTTTTCTTTGGTATCGTGTTGGTACTGAAGTGCGAAAGCTGGTATTGGTACCAAAGTCAGAATGTTTGTATTGATCCAACACTAATCTGTACCTGCATATATGTACATATACACTCACACACATAGAGTATATAACAATATTTCTGAGTCTGACTCAGATTCTTCTGTCCCTCATTTAGAAATGCCAAGCCTTGTTCATTACTTGTCAGAATGTTCTGTGTATATTTCATACATCTATTCAGTTTTACTCTCTTGTTCAGATTTCATATGCATTTGCTTACCAAAAGGAAGTGATGATGAGACCCTCCACAAACACACCTGAATGAACTTTTCTTTGATACATAAATCTGTGCCTATTCATTTTAATGTAACAATTTTCTCCACTTAACTGTTAAGGAAGGACAAAACCAAAGGAAAGAAAGATCCGTTTATTTGTGTACTGAGAGCTTTTGGGAAAAAATGCAGATGTCTTTTGACTTGGAAAGCTAAATTGAACAGGTTGGAGTTCATTTAACTTTACACGCTGAGGTGTCACTGAATGATGACTGGCAAAGGAACAGAAGAGCTGGCTAAAATGAAGGCCTGCATGGGTACACAAGCAAAACTCGAAAAATGCGGACTCGTGCTGCGTGTTGTCAGCTGTCCACCCAAAGCAATTTTTCGGGTGGAATCTGCAGACACAGTTCTTTCAGAAAACAAATGTGTACAGAAATTCATTTGAACATTAGAGTAACTTGTAAATAAATCATAGAGAAAAAAAATAGAAATGAACTGAGCCTGGCATGAAAATTAAGTGCTGCAGTGTTCTGGCATCCCTTTCCAAGGTTAGTTGTGCCTTATGCTGCTAACTGCCTTGTACCAGATAAAGTGGTTTCAGGAAATGTTTGGATAAAACTTAGTTTTCATTAAACATATTTTCTGTTATACTATTAGGGTTGGTATTTATTTTTATTTTATTTTTTTTAAACTAAACTCGTTTTATCCGCGTTTTCTTGGAAATGCGACAAACATCTGTTTTTTTTTTTTGCACAGTTCAATGTTGCCACTTTATTACTTGCCAATTCTCTTTCAGTCCACCAAACGTGAATCTCTTTCTGCTTCTTTCTCTTTATCATTAAGCCCTTTTTTACGATGGAAATGGTAAACGTAAAACACAACAATCACAAGTGTTTTTGGGAAGAAGGTTATCGTGCCAGCTACCATTTTCAAGTGGTCTCTCCAGTTTTTTATTTTTTTTTTAATTTTATTTTATTATGGCAGATGTGTATATTACTTTATCAATGTTTATTTGCATGTCTAGTTAATGACTTTATTTCTTTTCATTTCAATGAAGTGTATCAGATTTCTGTGCTGGCCAGTGTGAATTTGGACGCAAGGGAATTGAAAGTGCTGGAAGGAGTGGGCTTGTGGAGTGAGGCGGATGAGGGTGAGCTGAGGGGATGAGTGCATCAAAGAGAAAATGCTGCAATAACTAAAACAAAACAAAAAACATTGCTTTTAACCACTTTACACTTATTTTATTATTTCAACACTACTGTATCTTAAATTTATGACCAACATTTGGTTTGTGTTTCACGTTGAAATAATTTTCAGTTTAATTATTCCCTGTATAAATAATGTAAAGTTGGCCTTGCAGTTTAATTTTGTATTATAGTGTTTGTTTTTTTTTGATTTTATAATAAAGGATATATTTTAAAGAATGAGTGATCAGATTCATGACATTATTGAATAGCTTTGTGAAGAGGAGGAGAAGAAAAGTTCATTGTAGACTATCGTGAGAGTCAAACCTGAAGAAGATAATCAGTTGATTAACAATGGAGGTAAGCAGACCTTTTAATTTATATTTAAAGACACAGAGTGTAATGTATGGGATAGCGAGTAGGCTGAGTCCACATCTTTATTTTACATAGCACCTTTAATAGATAGATAGATACTTTATTAATCCCAAGGGGAAATTCACATATTCCGGCAGCAGCATACTGATAGAAAACAATATTAAATTAAAGATTCATAACAATACAGGTATAACAGACAATAACTTTGTATAATGTTAACGTTTACCCCCCTGGGTGGAACTGAAGAGTCGCATGGTGTGGGGTCTCCTCAGTCTGTCAGTGGAGCAGGACGGTGACAGCAGTCTGTCATTGAAGCTGCTCCTCTGTCTGGAGATGATCTTGTTCAGTGGATGCAGTGGATTCTCCATGATTGACAGGAGTCTGCTCAGCGCCCGTCGCTCTGCCACGGATGTCAAACTGTCCAGCTCTGTGCCTACAATAGAGCCTGCCTTCCTCACCAGTTTGTCCAGGTGTGAGGCGTCCCTCTTTTTTATGCTGCCTCCCCAGCACACCACCGCGTAGAAGAGGGCGCTCGCCACAACCGTCTGATAGAACATCTGCAGCATCTTATTGCAGATGTTGGACGCCAGCCTTCTAAGGAAGTATAGTCGGCTCTGTCCTCTCTTGCACAGAGCATCAGTATTAGTAGTCCAGTCCAATTTATCATCCAGCTGCACTCCCAGGTATTTATAGGTCTGCACCCTCTGCTCACAGTCACCTCTGATAATCACAGGGTCCATGAGGGGCCTGGGCCTCCTAAAATCTACCACCAGTTCCTTGGTTTTGCTGGTGTTCAGATGTAAGTGGTTTGAGTCGCACCATTTAACAAAGTCCTTGATTAGGTTCCTATACTCCTCCTCCTGCCCACTTCTGATGCAGCCCACAATAACAGTGTCATCAGCGAACTTTTGCACGTGGCAGGACTCAGAGTTGTATTGGAAGTCCGATGTATATAGGCTGAACAGGACCGGAGAAAGTACAGTCCCCTGCGGCGCTCCTGTGTTGCTGACCACAATGTCAGACCTCCAGAAGACAGTGGAAGAGAGGAGGTAGCTTATGGTGAACTGTTGTAATTTTCAATGCCAAACTGTTGTTAACATGTTTAGAAATTTATGCAGTGCTTTCAGAAAGTATTCAGACCCTTTTACCTTTTACACATTTCTGTTTTGTTACATCCTTGTTTCATTTTTCCCGTCAACAAGGACTCAATACCCCCTAATGACAAATTAAGAACAAAATTTTAGAAATTCTTGAAAATTTTTTTAAATAAAATGAATAAAAACGGACACAAGAATTCAGATCTTTTCCTATGACATTTAAAATTTAGTTCTGGTGGATTTCCTGAATTAGCCTAATTGATTAACCCAGGGGTGGCGAACTCCAGGCCTGGAGGGCCGCAGTGGCTACAGGTTTTCATTCTAACCCTTTTCCTAATTAGCGACCAGTTTTTAATGCTAATTAACTATCACTTTAATAGCCCTGTTAGAAGAGTTCAGCCATCTGAATTGATTCCTTTCTTCATTAAATGACAGCCAAGCAGAAATGAGATGTGAAACCAGCTAAACTGGGGCTTCAAACTCCAATCACTTTCTTAATGAGAAGCCAATTCTTGCTGTTAATTATAAACTCGTTATTTAATTCCATGGCTTGTTGCTGCTCTCATTCTGCCACAGCACACATTTCCCAAACTGTTGTTTTTCTGTTCTTTCTAATAGCACTATCAAAATGTTTTGGTGACCTGAGAGATCAACCTTTACCCATACCATCACCTCTCTTTAATTTCAGATATTGTGTAATGGCCACAGGGGAGTTGGTCATGTGGTGGCTTGTTTTGTGTCTCATTATTGTTTGGCTGCTAATTAAAGAAAAAAAAAAACTGTGTGGCCTGAGTCAAGTTAATCAAAAGAAGTAATCAGCAGCAAAATCTGGTCACTAATTAAGAAGATGGTAAGAATGAAAACCTGCAGCCACTGCGGTACTCAAAGTCTGGAGTTTGCCACCCCTGGATTAACCTTTGGTATTCATGGTTAGAATGTATTAGTATTGCATAAGCTGTTTATTGTATAGAGAATTTAAACTTATGGATCAGTGCATTCTCAGTCACATTAAAGCAGACCATGTTGTATTAGGAACTTTAGGTTACTGAAATTATTAAATACAATACAATTTTTTTTATATAGTTCAAAATCACTCAAGAGGTGCCGCAATGGGCTTTAACGGACTCTGCCTTTTGACAGCCCCCCAGCCTTGACTCTCTAAGAAGATAAGGAAAACCTCCCAAAAAAAAAACCCTTGTAGGGAAAAAACAGAAGAAACCTCAGGAAAGGCAGTTCAAAGAGAGACCCCTTTCTAGATAGGCTAGGCGTGCAGCCAAAAAAAGGGGGTAAATACAACACAAGTAATCCACAGTACAATAGAAATATTACAAACTAGCCATGTGCGCCCAACTACGTTGCGCGTGTTAAAGTTGTCTGTGAAGGGCTCCCTGTTTAAACGCGGCTGCCAGTCGTGAACTGGGCCCATCGTCTCACAGCATTTTAATTTTTTACTGTCCGAATCGTAATTATGTGGTGGTGTAGGAGCATTTCTGCTTCTGTCCATTCACAGTCGTCTCGTTTTCACAACGCTGTCGTTTCCTCTCACGATCTCTTCTCAACCTTTCTCCAATCTTGCAGGTTGCTTTGTGGCAATCCAAAGAGTAAGGCAATATACATGGAGCAATGGTTATAAAAGGGGGACACATAGGTATCCAGGCTCTTTAAAGCATAAATAGGGATCACTTCACTGACATGTGAGCAAGCCACGGTACAACTGTGAGATGCGCAGCACTTGCCGGCTACAACGTAACAATAATTATTTCTGGAATGTGCTGTTATGTTGTCATTCATTTTACCCACTGTCTTTCTTTCATTCATATGTTACGTAGGCATGTACCTTTTATCTTCGGCAATCTCATTCTCTCACCAGGCCTCATGAGCTAACCAGCGTAACACTGTCCACCACCCCTTTCGTTATTCCGGCACATTGTTGACATCCGTGAGTAACAACAACGTACTAAACTGGAAGGTGGTCTACGCATGCGTGGAATTCGCGGACAAACAAAGATCAAGACCTAAATGAAGATCTCTTTAGTTAATTTAAAGCACAACAATTTGTTTAGTTTGAATGTCTGTGTTTTGAGGTGTGACTGGCGTACTACAGTCTTCAGTAGTATAAGCCTGGAGGAGATTCTTAATGCAATGCCTATGTTTTAGCTGTCTCTCTACTGCCATCTAGTGCTTCTTCTTCTAATTCATTCGCGGACAAACAAAGATCAATATCCAAATGAAGATTATATATAGAGATACAGAGCAGAATTCAACAGTAGATGATACCACATCAGAGAATTTGGATTTGTTTAGTGTTTTGGAGACATCTGCCATCAAGCTGCCTCCCTCTATTGGCCATTCCACAGCTGATACATTTGCTGGGCCAGCAAGTCCGATGAAAGGACCCTTCCAGTGCTCCACAATTACAGATGACTTCATCTTAGGCAGGCAAAACTACTTGGCAGGTGGGCGGTGGCACCAAGTGCCACATTTGAGTACCGAGAAGAGAAACAGAATAGGTGAGGGTTAGTAACAAATTATAATCATATTACTTATGTTTTAGTGGTAATGACTAACAACAGAGATGCAGTCTGTACAGTTAATCAGCAGCTCTAGTCAGTGTGTGCTAAACTGAAGTAGTGAGTCTTCAGCCGGGATTTGAAAGCTGAGACCGAAGGGGCATCTCTTATAGTAGCAGGCAGACAACTGCACTGTTTAGGGGGCCCTGTAACTAAAAGCTCGACCTCCCACTGTTATTTTATTAATCCTTGGAATCCTAAGCAGACCGGCATCTTGAGATCTTAATGTGCGCTCAGGTTTGTAAGTCATGATAAGTTCAGACAAGTAACCTGGACCTTGGTCATTTAATACTTTATATGTTAAAAGGAGGATTTTGAAATCTGCCCTAAACTTAACCGGAAGCCAGTGTAAGGATTTAAGAACTGGAGTTATGTGTTCGTATTTTCTTGTTCTTGTAATAATTCTTGCAGCAGCATTTTGGATTAACTGGAGGCTGTATAAAGAACAGTTTTAACATCCAGTGAACACCGCATTGCAGTAGTCAATCCTACTAGAAATAAATGCAGGAATTAATTTCTCAGAATCCTGTTTATTTCCTGTTCAAATGCTTGCACCATGGTGACGTCTCTTTGTTACACTGCTGTGTGGTTAAGATTGTGGTGTATGATTTAAACTGCCTGTCTTTGCTTAACAGTCATTTCTACTGCACACCCCATTTTATTAATAGTCGTTGAGATATTTCTACATTGGTGGTGAATTCAGTGGACTGAAGGTGAATAGTGTTTGTACGGTTCCTGGAAAATCATGAAAAACCATTGAAAATGGGACTGAGGCTGTGCCCCTGCGTCTCCTTCATGTCTTTGAATTTAAATTTCAGGATGGAGTAATTTATTATGTTTGATTTTTTTTTTTTTTTCTTTGTATTGTAAAAGTTGCTGTCCTACGTGACGCATCCATTTTGAAGGACTATCTTAATGAGAATTTTTGAAGTGATGGCTCTTAAAGTAGCTGTTTGTCTAGAACTGCTTTTGGTCTTCTGTATGTTTTGCATTTGGTGCGTCACACATCATCTCCTTTACAATACTCTACTGTCTGGTGGAATAACTAAACAAGTTAGGGTGGTTAGGGTGTTGTGCAGGCACTGTAGTCCTCAACGGACTGAGTTCAGTAGGTCAGTTCTAGAAGTTTCTCAAATCATTTTCACGGTTGTGGGAGCCCACCAGGACTGGACAAAAGGTAGAAAACAGGACTGGACAGCACATCACAGGAACCTCCGACACTCACAAGCATACACGGTGATAGCTTGCAGTTCCCAATTAACGTAACCCAAATAAATGTATTTAGAATGAATCCCTCCTTTGGTTGAACACGTCTGGGTGTTGTAATTTTCATGAAATGGAACTTGCAAAGCGATTCAGCAATGACAAATGTTAGGAAATAGCAGAAGTGAAAGGCAAACTTTATGACAGCGATTGACCATTATGAATGTGGCTACTCTGATGGTAAATTTATAGAGTGACCACATTTTTTCAAAGTCCCAAACTGGGACACTTGTGTAGCTTGTACTGTATGCTCCAAGGTTATCATAGTTTTGCCTTTTTATATTAGTTTTTATTTCTATATTTTTTCTGACCTTACCTGGAAATTCAGTTTAGTTTTAGTTTTCCTTCACCGTATAGTTTTAGTTTAAATTTCATTTTTATTTCACAAAGACATTTCTATTTTATTTTTATATCTATTAGTTTCAGTTTTAGTAATTATGGTATGGAGCTCCTATGAAGTTTAGTTTTGTGTCACAATCAGACAGAACTGTACACTTAACAGATTTAGATATAATATGAGTTTAATATTAGTGGAAGCTTACTACACGACATGGTTTACTATCTGGTTTTGATTTTGTCAGATAAAAACAAGCACAATGAAAACCAGATACTGAATATGAACAATTGTATACAATTTTATAACTTTTAAAATATTTTCTATGTCATTTGTGCTGAACAAACGTGCGCTGACTGTTGGCGCTTTTCATCTTTTCCTTTTATTCCCCACAGTGGGACAATTGTGTAATGAAATTTGGGTGAATTTTAAGGTTTGAGGGGTTTTTTTTTTTACTCTAAATGTCTACAAAGTGGCAGGTGAATTATTTTCAACAAAAAGGAAGCACCTGAGAAATAAACTGAAACGTTACTCACTCGTGATTTTTCTGTCCATACAGTAAAGGTTTTGTTGACCAGCACATTCCGATTTTAGGAGTTTGAATTACATCTTGATATACAACAAGCGCAAAGAAAGGTGGCACGTAAATCGCTTTTAATTCCACACTCTTTATGCGCCCGTATTCAGCTCTCTCTGTTACCATAAATGTTGTGTCACCAGCTGCCGTTCACTGGATGAATACATGCGGGCAGCTCGTGGGGGATGACTTTCTGTTTTAGAGTTAAATGTTACGAGGGTTAAAGACTAGTGCAAGAATATTTCAAAAAAAAAAAATGTTTTTTTTTAATAACTAGGGGGCTCTGCCCAATGCTCGCTTTGCTTGCCAACTCCCATGTGGGCGCTACACACTAGTCACGTCAAGGCTCTGCCACTCATGTATGGGGAAGCGGATGTACAATTTAAACAGATTATTTGAATTGTTACATATGCATAATAGAACTAACTATTTTACATTACAGCGAGTAATTAACCATAGTAAAAAATAGAAAAACATAATAAATTGAAAGAAAATTTTTTCATGTTGCATTAGAGGTATTCATTGTGTTATACGTTTTCATTCTGTTTGGCTTTGAAATTAATACTTTTTAAACTTACACTTTTACTGTAAATCTTCAGTAAAAACAATTTTTTCAATTCACTTTTAGTCAATATTGCATCATGACAACGCAGCGTATAACTGCCCGTGAGTGAATTCCGTTTCTTTCTCTCTAATAAGTAAACCGACTTTTTCAAATGTCTGTCTCTGTGATTTGTTAATTGTCATAGCAAAAGTTAATCTAACGGGAAACTATAAGCGTTTTAATACGAATGGCACATCAAGTTCTCCTTTGGTGTCTGTTATCCACTGAAGATGTACTGCATTACCTTTCTTGTCGCCTGTTAAAATTTTATATGTCAGAATTGTTCGACCGCATAGTCTATTGATTTGCATTTCACCAATTTGCTGTGTAACCGATCGACAATTTTCAAAAGTTCTTCAATAAGATTTGGACATAATCTTCTTTAATTGGGAACTTAAAGTGAGGAATATGTAAAAGTTTATAAAGGCTGAGAGCGCAAGGAACTGTGTCTGTCAAAAGCATTCGCACGAATGAGATGTCAGAGGACTGTGGGCATGGTTGTAAATAGTTGACAGGAGGGCGGGACTTGACAAAATCTGTTGGCAGTAGTCTTGTCTCGTCTCAAGATTTTATTTTTTTTTTATAATGGTGTGAGAGTTTCAGTTTTGATTTTAGTTTTCGTTAACTATGCTAACCTTGGTATGCCCACACGTGAAGAACATCCTTGTTGGATTAATGGCTGCTTTATCTCACCAGTATCATCAGAGAGGAGGACACCCTTTCACAAATGAAAGCATCGGCCTCCATGCAGAGCTTCAAGTGGAAACAAATAAATGGCAGCACTGTGTGTGTTTGTTTGCTTCTTGATGCTGTTTAAATTTTACACACATTCTTAAGTTTTTCTTGTTGGACTCTTGAACACATTATTTGTATATTAAATTAGGGGAGTTTATAAATTAGGCGACATTGATCACACATCAGTAACATCTCCCGGTCTGCATATTTCCACTTGTGTAACGTTAATCGTATTCGCCCCACACCACTGCTGTCCTCGTTCATAGCCTTGTCAATTCTTATCTGGATTATTGTAATTCCCTTTTCTTTGGTCTTTCTCACTAATCTCTTTATAAGCTTCAAGTGGTCCAGAATTCAGCTGCTCACCCACATCATTACTAGAACCCCCTCTACTCACCATATACAATACAATTTATTTTTGTAGAGCCCAAAATCACACAAGGAGTGCTGCAATGGGCTTTAACAGGCCCTGCCTCTTGACAGCCCCCCAGTCTTGACTATCTAAGAAGACAAGGAAAAACTCCCAAAAAAAAACCCAGGTGGGAAAAAATGGAAGAAACCTCAAGAAAGGCAGTTCAAAGAGAGACCCCTTTCTAGGTAGATTGGGCGTGCAGTGGGTGTCAAAAAGAAGGGGGTCAATACAACACAATACACAGAACAGAATAGAAGTAATCCTCAATACAGTATAAAAATAAACATTTTAGAAGTACGTAGCTGAATTTAACAGTAGATGATATCCCATAATATGATTTGGATTTGTTTAGAGTCCTGGAGACCTCATTCATCAAGCTGCCTCCCCCATTTGGCCATTCCACGGCTGAAACAGTGCTAGGCCAGCCAATCCGATGAAAGGACCCCTCTACCCCACAAATCCTGCAATCCTCCATCAGGGATGACTTCACCTTAGGCAGACAAAACAACTTGGCAGGTGGGCTGTGACACCGAGTGCCACATTTGAGTACCCAGAAGAGGTGAGGGTGAGTAACAAATTCTATCATATTACTTATGTTTTAGTGCTATTGACTAACAACAGAGATGCAGTCTGTACAGTTAATCAGCAGCTCTAGTCAGGGTATGCTAAACTGAAGTCGTGAGTCTTCAGCCTGAGACCGAAGGGGCATCTCTTATATAGCCTTTTGGTTAATTTGAGCCATTTGAGAAAACGACTCTCAAAGCCCTGTCCATTCTATGCAAATGAGCTACCTATTTGCCAATCAAATGAGTGACGTTCATAGAGGTTGGCGGCTGCATGGGCACAGAATTACTAGACGCCGCATGACCAGCAGCATCGTACGTCACCGTCGCCGCCATATTGCGAGTGGCACTGCTGTGGAGTGAAGTAATAGATAATGTGCTGCTTGGGATTGTACAAAGCGCTGTACGCTCCAAACCAGATTACATTTCATAGGTAAGGCTGAACAATTGTTTTGGTTATATTTGGCCGTTAGAAAATCCCGTTTTATAATCTTAACTTTAGCTACTCCAGGCTAAGCTATGCATTTATGTGCTCAAGTGAGCCTCCAAACAATGTTTTGGCTAAACGTATTTAGTCACTAACTATGTAGATTGTTGTTAGTTGTTAACATTTCTCAAACTTTGAAGGTTTCCCAAAGAAATCCACCTCAGGAAGCAGTGGGCGGTCAGGTAGCCCTTAGACGGGATTTTGAGAAAGCTGTCCTGTGATGTGTGCCGTGCTGGTTTGGTAACACATGCTGTACCGGCATCATATGATCAAAGCTACCACTCGCTCACATTAAAAAACAAAGGAGGTTTGATGATTCCTTCTGAGGGTCCAGTCAAGGTGGTCAAAGTAGCTGAGCGTGTTATCCAACAGTCGACATGAGGGCAAGCTGTCAGAATGTAGCGGGGCTACACAGTAATAGTGTATTTCAATGTTGGTTCTGAGCGCGTTTTGTTTCCATCGTCCCGTTTGCTGTTTGTGTGCATCAGTGAGTGTCGTCCCTGTAAATACAAGGGGGACGAATGATGGAAAAAGACCGCAGCCCCAAATTGGAAAACACCTGTTAATGATCAACCAATTACATCCGGCCGTACTATATAAACAATCAGGAGAGAACAGGGGAGAGACGAGGACCACATTTCACAACGACGCATCAACTTACCTGCTGTTTACCACATCGTGCCATTGCAACCAGTTTGTTTTCATTCCGCTGGACTGACTTCAATTCCCTCATCACCAGAGATCCCGGGGTCGGATTACATTATCCACCACAAGCCGAGGATTCACGGTGAGGTTGCTCCAGTTATTCCGGGAAATACAAACGCATCTCTCATCAGTTGACTAGTCATCTGCATTCAGGACACTTGTACACTCGGACTCAAGTTCAATATCATTGCCATTTTCTGTGTTCATTTATTGTTATCTGTGGTTTGTGTTCGTTATATGTTACTGGGGAAAGGGAGAGTCTGTCATTGAGTGTATATATATATATATATATATATATATATATATATATACAGTATAGTGTTGTCACGGTATTGCTCTGGTGGAGGGATATACATATACATTCTACATGGGGTATGTGCAATAGTGTTTTGTTGTGTTCTGTTTTAATATATTCACTTATTTTTACATATCTGCTTTTCTTTTGTGCCTATGTTTACACCGTCAATTGTGGGGATAAGTTTATTAGTTAGACGTACGGCTTCATATACAAGATTCAGCCTCAGTAATTTATCCAGGCCACAGGTCTTGGAGGTGTAGCTCCTGGCTGGGAAAGGCGTCGGCCGTTACAAGTGGATCTTTGATCAGTCAGTTTGTTCGGGCTGAGATTGGTTCAGACATCGAGGAAACACAGTTTGAAATTGACAACTATCATTTCATGCAAATGTCTTCTGTTGTGTCTGTCTTCCACAAACTAAGGCTGCACCATATTGACAGACTGAAGACTCAAATTACAGAGTGGCACACACGGAAAAAGCTGTGGAAGACAGTTGTGTTTCAAGGATTTGAGATCCTATCCTGTATATACAGTTGGGTCCATAAATATTTGGACAGAGACAACTTGGCACCCTGCCTGGGATTGGTTCCTGCCTTGTGCCCTGTGTTGGCTGGGATTGGCTCCAGCAGACCCCCGTGACCCTGTGTTTGGATTCAGCGGGTTGGAAAATGAATGGATGGATACATAACCACAATGAATTTTAAATGAAACAACTCGGATGCAGTTAAAGTGCAGACTTTCAGCTTTAATTCAGTGGGTTGAACAAAACGATTGCATAAAAATGTGAGGCAACTAAAGCATTTTTTGAACACAATCCCTTCATGTCAGGGGCTCAAAAGTAATTGGACAAATTAAATAAAATGTTCATTTCTAATACTTGGTTGAAAACCCTTTGCTGGCAATGCCAGCCTAAAGTCTTGAACTCCTGGACATCACCAGATGCTGGGTTTCCTCCTTTTTAATGCTCTGCCAGGCCTTTACTTTCAGTTGCTGTTTGTTTGTGGGCCTTTCTGTCTGAAGTTTAGTCTTCAACAAGTGAAATGCACGCTCAGTTGGGTTAAGATCAGGTGACTGACTTGGCCATTCAAGAATTGTCCACTTCTTTGCTTTAATAAACTCCTGGGTTGCTTTGGCTGTATGTTTTGGTCATTGTCCATCTGTATCATGAAACACCCGCCGCCCAATCAGTTTGAGTGCATTTAGCTGGATTTGAGCAGACAGTATGTCTCTGAACACCTCAGAATTCATTCGGCTGCTTCTGTCCTGTGTCACCTCATCAATAAACACTAGTGTCCCAGTGCCACCGGCAGCCATCACACTGCCTGACTTCACCGTGTTTTACAGATGATGTGCTATGCTTTGGATAATGAGCTCTTCCACGCCTTCTCCATACTTTCTTCTTGCCTTTATCATTCTGGTAGAGGTCGATCTTGGTTTCATCTGTCCAAAGAATGTTTTTCCAGAACTGCGCTGGCTTTTTTAGATGTTCTTTAGCAAAGTCCAATCTAGCCTTTCTATTCTTGAGGCTTATGAGTGGCTGGCACCTTGCAGTGCACCCTCTGGATTTCCTTTCATGCAGTCTTCTCTTTATGGTAGACTTGGATATCGATACGCCGACCAAGCCCTGGAGAGTGTTGTTCACGTGGTTGGCTGTTGTGATGTGGTTTCTCTTCACCATGGAAATGATTCTGCGATCATCCACCACGGTTGTCTTCTGTGGACGTCCAGGTCTGTTTGCGTTGCTGAGTTCACCAGTGCTTGCTTTCTTTCTCAGGATGTACCAAACTGTAGATTTTGCCACTCGTAATATTGTAGTAATTTCTCGGATGTTTTTTTTTCTGTTTTCGCAGCTTAAGGATGGCTTCTTTCACCTGCATGGAGAGCTCCTTTGACCGCATGTTGTCTGTTCACAGCAAAATCTTCCACATGCAGGCACCACACCTCAAATCAACTCCAGGCCTTTTATCTGCTTAATTGATAAGACATAACGATGGACTTGAACACACCTGCCATGAAATAGCCTTTGAGTCAATTGGCCAATGACTTTTGAGCCCCTGAAATGAAGGGATTGTGTTTGGTTGCCTCACATTTTTATGCAATCGTTTTGTTCAACCCACTGAATTAAAGCTGAAAATCTGCACTTCAACTGCATCCGAGTTGTTTCATTTAAAATTCATTGTGGTAATGTACAGAACCAAAATTAGGAAAAAGTTGTCTCTGTCCAAATATTTATGGACCTAACTGTATATGAGAGGGAAGAGAATTCCCGAATTGAGGAGCACCAGGAGAGACGCTCGAGCTCCCATAGCACCGAGTCTGACGTGCGGTACAGAAAGTCAAGCTGCTGATGAGGATCTGAGTGAGTGACATGAGTGTCAGTCTGGAGGAGATCAGCGAGGTTGTGGAGAGCTTTAAATGTTCAGAGCGGGATTGTGTATCGTATTCAGTAGTGAACAGGGAGCCAGTGAAGTTGAGAGAGAATCGGTGTGATATGTTCTGTGGATTTAGAACAGCAGGTTATTATCCTGGCAGCAGAATTTTGAAGAAGTTGTAAGCGATGGATACGTTTTTGTGGGATGCCAGATAGAATAGCATTACAGTAATGTACATGTGAGGTGACTCGGGCATTAACCGATACTTCAGTACTGTGTTGCGTAAGAACAGGACGAAGTCTAGAAATGTTTCGGAGAAATGATACTTATATGGGAGGAATTATTTAATAATAATATTATTATTTAATTATTGCCATTATTAGTGTATAAATGGATATAAATAATTGCATTTAAACGATTCGCCAAAATCTGTTGTATGTAAAGGCTACTGAAAACCACCCGGTTTCCACGTCTACCTGTATTAGTTTAAATGGCATGTTTGCCACTCGCAATATGGCGGACGCGCTGACGTATCGTGTCGACTGAGCAACGCAGTGAATGCGCCGTCTATCTATATATGTCAATGGGCGGCTGGGTGTTGATGGAGAGTTATTGAATGGCAATATACTTCCTTGAAATAGACTAACCAATAGTAAGCAAGGCTTTGTTGTAGTGGGCGGTACCTGGGCGGTGAGTTGACTGTAAAGTGCCCGTCAAATCAGGGGTTTTAAATAAAGAAAGCGCTTTAGAAGTGACGCGGAGCCATGCGCACAGCTGTAATGATGACCGGTGTTGTAAAGCGGATACTGACCGCGTTGTTGCTTCTTTTGTTTTTTTTTTTTTTGTTCGCTAGGAATGATTTCTCCACACCGAAGGGTCGCCGCGGCTTTGTTCCTCGTGCCTAGGAAGAGGGGCGACACGACAACTAAAGAATTGACACACGTCATTCATTTGGTGTCGTTGATTAGGAGATTTGATGCACACAAATAAAGCTAAAGCAGCCCGCAGCCTTCCATTTCTCAGCACGTTTAAAACTGAACTTCCTTCAGTGCTGTTTCAGGCAAATGAAATGTGCAAAAACACGGATGTAATCTGGAGGTCTCCGGTTGCTGATGGCCTCAATGGCACTCTGCCCTACAGTTGTATGTGTTTTTGAGTTAACAATAGAAAAACGAAAAAGGAGAAGGTTTACCCAGAACTGCCGGACTGCGATTCCTTCGAATGCGCACCAATACTCCGCTCGCCAGGGTTTTTATTTTATTTTTTAAACCCGGTTGCTCCAAACGGTAAAATCAACAAAGGCGACAGAAGGAGTTACACATTTTAAAGAATATTAGAATATTCCAGACGAGAACAGGCCATTCATTCCAGCTGTGCCTGCCAGTCCTGTCCACCTAATTCTACTAAAAAAAATCGTCTAGTTTTGAAAGGGTCTGCCAACTACGCTAATTAGTAACTTATTATTAAATGCAAAACGTCGTGCTTTCATTGCATCAAGTGATATTTTCACAATCGCGGATCGTCAGTGCCCAATTGACTGGCGGACGAAGCCCCGAGAAGCTTCTTGCCGCTGGAGCTGAAAAAGATCCGAAGCTTCAAGAATTGTGCCATCTGGTGGCGTACGGGAGTCATAGCAGCCATGCGCTCCAGGCAGCTAAGAGCGCGCCGTGTGTTCGTTTTGATCTTCTGGCGATCGTGTTGTTCTTAAAATGTTACAACAACCGTGCATGTTGGGCGACAGTTTCCTGCCGTAAGTTCGTGTTTAAACGTGTTGTCTTAAAGATGTAATTTGTTGCTGTTTCCCTGAAAAAAAAATGGGTTAAACTTTTAAGATTGACATATTTCAATTGTGTGACACGTTTCCATCAAATTGAATCAAGTACTGCAATCTGTAAAATGAGTTTTTCCCCTCTGATTTGTACAGTGATTTAGATACCGAAGTTTAAGAAAAAAAGCAACATAACCCATAATGCCTTAGAAAGATAGGCTGTACTTAATATCATTTCTCTTCATTAACTTCAACAGGTTCAAATATGTTAATTTTATTACCGTTTATTCATTGAAACAAATATTTGGGTCCACTTTATAAGATTTACTTGTTTCAGTTGTATGACAAATCCACCATAATAAAAGGATACAGTAATCGTCTGTGTGACAGTCTGGTTGCTATGTCTCTGGCATTCCAAAAGATGACGCATCCAAAGTCATGCATAAAGACAGTGTTCTCTTAAGGTTTAATAAAGTATATCAAAATTTAAAAAAAATCACATTTTTTTAAATATTAATTGCATTTGGTGTTCCAACAGATGGCTTATTACAAATATTTGTAGCAATTAAAGGCATTGTACTGCTCATGCCAAAAAATGGCTCACCACAAATACTTGTAGTAGTAAAATGTATTGAACTTCTCACTCCAACAGATGGTGCATCACATGCTTTTTTGATCCCTGCACCAGATGGCATGTAACAGAGACGTGTATTGCCTTTGTCATTCCAACAGATGGTGCATCGCAAATATTTGTAATAAAATGCATTGTGCTTGTCATTCCAACATGTGGCGCATCACAAATATTTGTAGCAATAAAGTGCATTGTGCTTGTCATTCCAACATGTGGTGCATCACAAATATTTGTAGCAATAAAG
Organism: Polypterus bichir lapradei; assembly: GCA_026402145.1. NCBI lineage: Eukaryota > Metazoa > Chordata > Cladistia > Polypteriformes > Polypteridae > Polypterus > Polypterus bichir. The sequence goes on from JANRMT010062810.1 coordinate 6,911,091, forward strand.
TGCATTGTACTTGTCATTTCAACAGATGGTGCACCACAAATATTTGTAATAAAATGCATTGTGCTTGTCATTCCAACATATGGCGCATCACAAATATTTGTAGCAATAAAGTGCATTGTACTTGTCATTCCAACAGATGGTGCATCACAAATATTTGTAATAAAATGCATTGTGCTTGTCATTCCAACATATGGCGCATCACAAATATTTGTAGCAATAAAGTGTATTGTACTTGTCATTCCAACAGATGGTGCATCACAAATATTAAGAGTGCATTTATGAATCTCATTAAATGGGATATAACCAGGGCTGGTGCCACCATGAAGATGAATTAGGCTCCACCTAGGCTGCAGATCACATGGGTTAGCTATACAGAAGAGTCGGTTGGCACAGTAGTAAGCTTGCCCAGGGGCACAAATAACCTGGCACTGCATATCACAGAGGGGTTGGTCGAGTGTTTCATGGTGCACTGCAGACGTTAACACTGAGACAGCATTAAAGTGCATCTTGTGATCTTTAAATATTTTTTTTCCTCTGACTTATTCAATTAAACTTCTTTAGATATGCAAGTTGACATCAAATGACATCGCTGACTGATCAGTCACGTCACGCAGTTCTGTTGCGCCAGTCACACTTGGATATACTGCAGCGATACAAGGAGTTGAAAAGTGGGTCATGTCATTTTATTTTATTCTTCTTTATTAGCTGCTCCTCACTTCATATTTTACAGATTTTCAAATACGATCCTTAAAAGCCGTTACATTTACTTTCTCCTTTTCTTTTCCGTTTATCCCCAGTGTATTGTAACCCAAGAGGGGAAAAAAGGGATTGAGCATCAAGGAATAAAAACAGCTCTGCGTCTGCTTTGAAAAGGAGAGACAAGTGAAATGTTAAAAAAATAAAAATGAATAATGAAGGGGCTCTCCGTAATTAATGTCATTTTGTGTTTTGCGATTGAATACATGGTGCGTTCTTCTTCATTATTTTTTCTTCACTACCTGAATAACCTCAGTCATTGTCTTATTGTAGTGTTTTATTGTTACCTTTTTTCTTTGCTGAATGTGGAAAGTTGTCATCAGAATTTCACCATACGAGAGTATAATAATAATAATAACTTAACATACGAAGGCTATTCAATATTTGATCTACCTGTGCATGAAAGAAAGTAGCAAGCCAGTTGAAACGAGTCTGGGGATGTCATGACGGGTCTCATGGTTACTCCTGCACAGTGCGAGTCTAACATTCTCTGAGATCAGGAGAGTCCTCGTGCGAAGTAAGGTAATGCTCGATTTGGAGCAACGTTCAGCAGTAAAACATCTCACAAAAGAAGGGGAACAAATACCAAAAGAGATCCCTGAATGTCTTTATGGGGAAGTCCGCTCCATCTTCCTACAAAGTCACATTTTGGAGCAAGTCGGGGTGGAGAGTCTATTGAAGACGACCCTCACACTGGACAGCCTATGGAAGCAACTTCAACCGAAATGTGCAAAAAAGTCGAGGATTTAATTTTGTTAGACAGATGATTTAAGGGCATCTTTGCTTGCATAGGTGAGGGTCGTCTTCAATGGACTCTCCACCCCGACTTGCTCCAAAATGTGACTTTGTAGGATGACGGGGCGGACTTCCCCATAAAGGACGTTCAGGGTTCTGTTTTGGTATTTGTTCCCCTTCTTTTGTGAGATGTTTTACCAGTGAACGTTACTCCAAATCGAGCATTATCTTACTTGATTTGAACGAGGACTCTCCTGATCTCGGGGAATGTTACACTCGCACTGTGCAGGAATAACCATGAAACCCGTCACGACATCCCCAGGCTCGTTTCAACTGGCTGGCTACTTTCTTTCATACGCAGGTAGATCAATTATTGAATAGCCCTTGTATGTTAAGTTATTGTTATCATTATACTTTCGTATGGCAAAATTCTGATGACAACTTTCCATGTGCAGCAAAGAAAAAAGTAACAATAAAACAATGAGAGAAGTTGGAAAATCAACTAGAATGTTCAAGCAAATTCTACAGTAGAATAAAACCCGATCTCAATCTGTTAAGTAGTTCTCTCATTCGCTAGCTAAGTGGAGGTAAGGAACATCCTGAGGCTGACACATAAGTGAAGAAGGCCTCAGCCCACTGAGTCTCTCTCAGATTTCCGCAAATAAATAAATAAATCAATCCTGCAAGCGAACTCTGATACATAGCACAATGAGAGAAATCGCAAAATCAACCGGAGTGTTCAAGTAAAGTATAGAAATAAACCCGATCTAAATCCGTTAAGTAGTTCTCACATGAAAAGCAGACAGACATATGTCCCATCCATCCATTATCCAACCCGCTATATCCTAACTACAGGGTTACGTGGGGGTCTGCTGGAGCCAATGCCAACCAACACAGGGCGCAAGGCAGGAAACAAACCCCAGGGCACACACACAGCACAATTTAGGATTGCCAATACACCTAAACCTGCAT
>JANRMT010062810.1:6928553-6943078 GCA_026402145.1 Polypterus bichir lapradei
CAGACAGACAGACGCACTTCCATGCAATAAGATAGAGATTGGCGGTTTTCCGCTTACTCCGATACATAAAGAATACGTAGGCACAAGCCTTTTCCAGTTTAACCCTTCCAGTGCCACTGCTCAATAAGATCTAATTCTTGTTATTTTATGTGCTTGTGATTCTCTTTGAAAACATCCAAATCATCAGTGCTATAAATTTATCCCTCTATAATTTCCACTGCTGTCAGAATTCAAGGCAGGACAACTCGCTACTGATGGCTCAGGTGATGCTGGCGATCCGCATGTCTTCGCCAAACGGTAAGACCCGGGTCCACTCTGACCGATTCCATTTGGATTTGTTCTTAGAAACTCGAGGCAATATGGGGGTCACCAGGATGAAACACTCCGCCTTTCACTTTCTCGTCTTGACGTTCATTTTGTTTGCGTTGATGATGAAGATGATGTACCGCTTGTTTTGTTTCGGGGTGGCTTTAGTAATTTGAAAGCTGTACGAAGTTGTCTCTTCATCAATCGGATGGCGGGTGTAGCTGTGTGTACGAGGAGAGCCTTCCTCTCGTGATGCTTTCAGAGTGTGCGTCGGCGTCTGCACGACCCTCTCTGCTAACCCCTTGGTGTGCTGCAGAACTCGGCTGGCTTGTAGGAAAGCAGCAAATTCCTGTGGCACAAACTGAGGACCCTCATCACTCCCAAGTTGTTCTGGGAAGCCATGATGACAGAATACTTCCTCTGACTTTTCAATCGGTTTAACAGCGGTCGCTGAGTGCGTAACCCAAACCTCTGACCACTTACTATAGACATCCACATCCACCAGGAACATCTTTACTTCAAAGGGGATACGCGGGTGAAGTGGTGCCAGCTGGGGGGCATTTCTAATCTTCTAACAAGAAGAACCCACCTTGGCCCTCTCCTCAATATGTCCATCTAATCCGGGCCACCAAAAGTAACTCCTTGCAGTCTCCTTCGTGTGGACAATACCAAGGTGACTTGTATGCAGCTGCTGGATTCAGAATTTTCCCAGTGGTGGAGGGATGAAGACACAGTGACCCCAAAGAAGACCACCGGCCCACACAGACAGTTTACTTTTCCTAGAAGGGTAGGGTTTTGTCTCCGGTGAGGTGTTAGGGCTTTTGCCAGTAAGGACCATGTCTATTACTTTAGTCCGAGTGAATCATTTTACTTGACTTCAGGTCACAGGTGTCTCATCGGTGGGCTTTAAGAACAGGTAACTGGCAGGGGTCAACATGAGAGTCCAACTGCAACGGAATGCAACTCTGACTTACGATATTCAATATCATAGGTACTGCGGTGGGCTGGCACCCTGCCCGGGGTTTGTTTCCTGCCTTGTGCCCTGTGTTGGCTGGGATTGGCTCCAGCAGACCCCCATGACCCTGTAGTTAGGATATAGCGGGATGGGTATTGGATGGGTGAATATCATAGGTATGTGCTGATAAAAGCAATGGCCATCTTTACAATCTGCTAGCTGCTAGAGATGGTATACCATGATGGTAGGAAGGGGGCGATGATCGGTAAGAAGGGTAAAACGTCTCCCAAATAGGTACTGATGAAATTTAGCAAATTCCAAAAATGATTCCCAGTGCCTCCTTTTCAATTTGTTCAGCTTTATTCAAGGCACATGAAACGAAAGCAATTGATTTCTCCACACCGGAGGGCATAACATCTGAAATCAGTGCACCGACTCCATCTGGGGAAGCATCACGGGCCAGCTGCAGTGGCAGTTTGGGGTCAAAGTGTGTGAGGACACCAGAGAGCGTCTCTAGCGTTTCTACACTCTTCTGTCCACTTCCAGGCCTCGATTTGACAGAACAGTTGATGCAATGGCTTCAAACGAGTTGTCAGATTTGGATTGAATTTTCCATAATACTTGAAGTCCCAGAAACGAATGAAATTGGCATCCATTCTGAGGAGCAGGTGTGTCAACAACTTTTGAGGGTGCCTTGTGCAGTCAGGTCAGGTCAAATTGGGGAGCGCTCACTGACTGGTACAACATGTTGCTGCACCCACCACACAATGAAACAGTTCGGGGTCCCAGTTGGTAAAAGGCAGACACGTGGTCCAGTCCCAACCTCTGGAAATGGCCATCTGTCTGCTGCAGCCAGGTGTTACGTGGGCGACCCCTTGGCCTGGTCCAGCCACTCTGGTCCTCAACGATGTGGATCACCCTCGGGTAATCTCACCACATGGCCGTAGTGCTGTAACTGAGGCCCCCTCACCATGCAGGTCATGTGCCTCATTTAGGACTCCGTTTGCAACACAAAGTCAAACCAGTGGGACCCGAGGATTCTCTGAAGAGACACCAAAGTGTCTTCATCTCAGGTTACTGGATAGCAAACAGGGAGCACCAGGACTCTAAAGAATTGGACCTTCGTCCTTTTGCAGAGATATCAGGAGCGCCACACACCCCTTTGTGACCTCATGACCCCCCCATGCTCTCTCAATCTGTCTACAGACTTCATAGGAAGAGTCACCAGAGTCACATGACTGTCACTGCCAATGTAAGTAAACCTCTCGATGATGAGGTTGACACTCTCTGCGCAGATCAACACACTTCACTGCTGGGCCCAAGAGGTCATTAAAGGCCTGGATGTTTGTTTTTTATCAGGACCCTCACAAGCCCAGACACTCTGACTCCTCGCTCAGTCTTCTGAGACCCCCCATCAGAGCCTCCATTGACTCCGTGAAGATCACAGCATCGTCAGCAAAGTCGAGATCAGTGAATCTCTCTAATATTCTAATGATGAATCATTCAGCTGCTATGCTGGAGACTTCAATCATCAGAACAAACAAACTCCTATTAGTGGGTTCCTAACACTGACTTCATAAGAAGAGTCACCAGAGTCACATGAATGTCACCGCTGAGGTCAGTAAACTTCTCGATGAGGTCGACATTCTCTCCGCAGACAGACACACAACTGATGGCTGTGCCTAAAAACCCACATAAGGCAGAGAAAAAATCAGTTAACTAAAAGTCTTTAACTTTGTTTCTAAATTTATAAAGGTGTGTGTGTGCTCCTTGGACCAAAATATAACAAAAAGGGGCGGATCTTTATGCAAATATAAGATAGACACACATTAAAACGTGCTTATTTTAAATTAAATCAACTTAATTCAGCAGTGTACCGTGAAAATGGGCACACCAGGGTTTGAGTATTTAAAAATAAATGTTAATTTTAAATGAGATTAATTTGTGAGTAAAGATGAGAGTCCCCAAGACTGACTACACTTCTGTTTAAAGGTTTTATTTCCACAGGATTTAATTGTATTAATGTGACTCTTACTAGTCGTCTTTTCTGTGTATTGTATTGTATTGTATTGACCCCCTTTTTCTTTTTGACACCCACTGCACACCCAACCTACCTGGAAAGGGGTCTCTCTTTGAACTGCCTTCCTGAGGTTTCTTCTATTTTTTTCCCTACTAGGGTTTTTTTGGGAGTTTTTCCCTTGTCTTCTTAGAGAGTCAAGGCTGGGGGGCTGTCAAGAGGCAGGGCCTGTTAAAGCCCAATGTGGCACTTCCTGTGTGATAGATGGATAGATAGATAGAAGTGAAAGGCACTATATAATAGATAGATAGATAGATAGATACTTTATTAATCCCAAGGGGAAATTCACATAGTCCAACAGCAGCATACTGTTAAAGAACAATATTAAATTAAAGAGTGATAACAATGCAGGTATAACAGACAATAACTTTGTATAATGTTAACGTTTATCCCCCCGGGTGGAATTGAAGAGTCACATAGTGTGGGGTCTCCTCAGTCTGTCAGTGGAGCAGGACGGTGACAGCAGTCTGTCGCTGAAGCTGCTCCTCTGTCTGGAGATGATCCTGTTCAGTGGATGCAGTGGATTCTCCATGATTGACAGGAGTCTGCTCAGCGCCCGTTGCTCTGCCACGGATGTCAAACTGTCCAGCTCCGTGCCTACAATAGAGTCTGCCTTCCTCACCAGTTTGCCCAGGCGTGAGGCGTCCCTCTTCTTTATGCTGCCTCCCCAGCACACCACCACATAGAAAAGGGTGCTCACCACAACCGTCTGATAGAACATCTGCAGCATCTTATTGAAGATGTTGAAGGACGCCAGCCTTCTAATGAAGTATAGTCGGCTCTGTCCTTTCTTACACAGAGCATCCGTATTGGCAGTCCAGTCCAATTTATCATCCAGCTGCACTTGCAGGTATTTATAGGTCTGCACCCTCTGCACAGTCACCTCTGATGATCATGGGGTCCATGAGGGGTCTGATCCTCCTAAAATCCACCACCAGCTCCTTTGTTTTGCTGGTGTTCAGGTGTAAGGGGTTTGAGTCGCACCATTTAACAAAGTCCTTGATTAGGTTCCTATACTACTCCTCCTGCCCACTCCTGATGCAGCCCACGATAGCAGTGACGTCAGCAAACTTTTGCACGTGGCAGGACTCCGAGTTGTATTGGAAGTCCGATGTATGTTGGGTGAACAGGACCGGGGAAAGTCCAGTCCCCTGCGGCGCTCCTGTGTTGCTGACCACAATGTCAGACCTGCAGTTCCCGAGACGCACATACTGAGGTCTTTCTGTAAGATAGTCCATGATCTGTGCCACCAGGTACGAATCTACTCCAGTCTCTGTCAGCGTGTCCCTAAGGAGCAGAGGTTGGTTGGTGTTGATTTTGGGCTACACAAAAATAAATTGTATTGTAATGTTCTGGAGAGGACCACTTAACACACTCCCCCCACTTTCTGATCACGTTGAACATTTCAAAGTAGAATCTGGGGATTACTCCAATGGGACCCCAAGATCTCTGAAGTTCTTTCTGAGAAAGCTCTGAATGTGAATCCAGCTTGCTGTAGTTTCAGCTCCGCCACAGATAACTTAAAACGTATTTGAAGGTCAGGTCTCTCAGATACAATTTCAGAGATTTTTAAGAAGACATGAAATTATTTCAAGATACCCGACTCGCATTTTCAGACGTCTACCATACAATTTCTGAGCACTTCCTACTCGTTACAAGAGATCTCTCCATATTTAGTACTTTACACAAAATGTCCACTAGATGTCAGTATTACGCTCCAATAAGTGCAGTTACTGACTTGGCAGCTGCTGCCACTGAGGAGTCGCCACGCGGATCATCCGTCTCCGTGTCTTTTCTATCATTTTCTGCCTTCATGTCCGCCCTCACCTTATCATCCATAAACCTCTTCTTTGGCCTTCCTCTTTTCCTCTCGCCTGGTGGTGGTTCTTCAGATTCTTGTACCCCTCATGTCTCCTCTGCGCAGCCCAAAACATCTCAATCTCGCCTCTCTGACTTGGCAGTATGGCAATTAAAGCAATAAACCTTATCGAAAAATGTAAAGTATTATCATAATGTAGTAACCTGAAATTAATATTGTGGTATGTAAATAACACTGAGGTATGAACAAACGCTAAACAGTAAACTTCAAACAACGTTAACAAACGAGCAACGCAAGATAAATACAAATGAACATCTATAAATGATTTAGATAGGAATATAAGGAACAAGCTGGTTAAGTTTGCAGATGATACCAAGATAGGTGGATTAGCAGATAATTTGGAATCCGTTATATCATCACAGAAGGACTTGGACAGCAGACAGTCTTGGGCAGATTTGTGGCAGATGACATTTAATGTCAGTAAATATAAAGAATTACACATAAGAAGTGAAAATGTGAGTTTTGAATACACAATGTGGGGTTGGAAAATCAAGAGTACACCTTATGAGAAGGATTTAGAAGTCATAGTAGACTCTAAGCTATCGACTTCCAGACAGTGTTCAGAAGCCATTAAGAAGGCTAAGAGAATGTCAGGTTATATAGCGCCTTGATGTGTGGAGTACAAGTCACAGGAGGTTCTGCTCAAGCTTTATAACACACTGGTGAGGCCTCATCTGGAGTGCTGGGTGCAGTTTGGGTCTCCATAAAGACATAACAGCACAAGAAAAGGCCCAGAGAAGAGCAACTGAGCTGATTCAGGGCTACACGTGATGAGTTATGAGGAAAGATTAAAAGAGCTGAGCCTTAAGGAGATGAAGAGGAGACCTGACTGAAGAGTTTAAAATTATGAAGGGAATTAGTCCAGTGGATCGAGATGGTGACTTTAAAATGAGTTCATCAAGAACACGGGGACACAGCTGGAAACTTGTTAAGGGGAAATTTCGCACAAATATTAGGAAGTTTTTCTTTACACAAATAACGATAGACAGTTGGAATAAGTGATCAAGTAGTGTGGTAGACAGTAAGATGTTAGGGACTTTCAAAACTCGACTTGATGTTTTTTGGAAGAAATAAGTGGACAGGACTGGCGAGCTTTGTTGGGCTGAATGGCCTGTTCTCATCTAGAGTGTTCTGATGTTCTAATGAATGTACTTCTGCTCGTTAAACGCACACTTTCTTATTAGTTTGGTGTAATACGGACTCTGAGTTATTACAAATTGCTATTCTCTGCGTGGAAGTGATGAGTACACGCAGGGCCGGATTTAGATGAAAAGAGGCCCTAGGCTATTCCACGAATGAGGCCCTTTCACCTCCCATTTTTAAGTTTGTTCAAATTGCTAACAATTTGAATGTAGGCCCCTCTTGATCTTGAGGCCCTAGGCTGAAGCCTAGTTAGCCTATAGGAAAATCAGGCCCTGAGTACACGTGCGTCTCTTTCTTTTGGCTAACATCCCATAATACCACGTATACTTGTGCATGCTGGGATGTGCATCCCAATTGGTGCTGCCTTTCTAACAAAAGGTAACCCAGCAGGAGAAGGTGTGAGCTGTGCTGCTTCTGTCCAAACTGTGCAGCCCTTTTGGGGTAACGGTGAGGTAGCCAACCCTCTGGCCCTTTGCTGAAGTACTGATTGTGAGGCGGCCATATTGCGAACCTGTTGCATTGGTGCAGCCCTTCCCAAAGGTAGCATTTCTGGAAACGGACCAAATATTTTTGTGTTTGTTTATTTTATTTTTATTATTTATTTTTAGAATTACATTTTTTTTATTTAAACCGTTTTTTTTCACTGAAAATATATTTTTGCACCCGCAACTGTGAGTCGTTTTTTTTTTTTTTTAAAAAACTGAATCTGATTTTTTTTGTTTATCCACATCCCTTTGCCTCTCTTTTAAACTCTCTCGGTCCTGGTCTGTCCCAATCTATTAGCAGGGCATTTGCTCTCACAAGTGGCTTTTGGTGGCTAAGATATGCATTGGGTGTGACGAGGATGGACAGGATTAGAAATGAGGACATTTAGAGGGTCAGCTCAGGTGGGACATTTGGGAGACAAAGTCAGGGAGGTGGGATTGTGTTGGTTTAGAGAGATGCTGGGGATATTGGGAGAAGGGTGCTAAGGATAGAGCTGCCAGGGAAGAGGAGAAGAGGAAGGCCTAAGTGGAGGTTTATGGATGTGGTGAGAGAGGACATGCAGGTGATGGGTGTAACAGAGCAAGATGACAAGGACAGGAAGAGATGGAAGAAGATGATCCGCTGTGGTGACCCCTAACGGGAGCAGCCGAAAGAAGAAGAATAATTAAGTAAATAAGTACAATTAACACGGCAACAATGGCGTCACCTGGGTTCAAATCCCATATACGTGGTGTTCCTCCAGACATTCAAGGTTTCCTCCCACATCCCATTGCCTGCATTGGTCCGCTGCGACTGGGCCTTTGTGATTACCCCAACCGTCCCATTCAGGCTCGGCCCCCTTCTGATGGGTGACGTGATTTCAGCGCAGCCTCCGCTACCCACACATTCCAATATCGCGTCTGCTTAAGGCCTTCATGAGTCGCCACTGGAGCCCCTTTTTTTGTATGTTTTTGTGCTTATTCTTTATTGTTATTATTGCCGTAACGTTTCTTCTTGCTTTTTGATTTTTCTCCTTGTCATTCAAGTGATGTACGACAGCAAAGAGTGCCAGTCTGCATGGCTTGCTCGATCTGCAGCACCCTGTGCCCCAATCATCAAGGGACCGGCAGATCATTGTCGGATGAATTCTGAGTTCATTTTGTGGGCATGATGAGACCGTGCTGCCCCTGCCCACATGGCCTGTGGTAGTTTACGAGTTTGAAATGATCCTTCATACGCGCTCTATGTTTGTTTAGTACCGTCGTCACCAAATGACACGTTTCAGCAAATGCTCTGGGACAACAACTGAATAAGCAAGGCCATCTAGAGCATTCTAAGGGCTCACCGTGCCCCCCTGCTGACCAATGTGATGCCACACAACCTGTTGACGTAAAGCCAAAAGAGTCCAGCTGCAGACCTCCACGGTGCCACACCATTGAGGAGCCAATCAAATTGCACACATCCGGTGATGTTAACCCCCCTTTGCTTTACACGACTTGCCCAATCATTTGCGTCTCTCTCGAGACGCCCACTTCCGGGCGTACATCACATCATGTCTCTCTTATAAAACATCCGCACACTGTTGGTTAGAATTTGGTTTGTGGGAGGAGTTAAAGACGACGTGTCCCTCGGGTGGCAACGCTGTCATCTAGGGCCACACGCTTAACCAGAGCCTTCTGGGAGTGGCTGCTGTGTTAGTCATGTGACATAAAACTACAGTTTGATTGGCTGTTTAGTTGAGCTCCAGAGGTCTGCCGCTGGACCCTTCTCAGTTAATTGGACCTGCTCAGGTCACAGAGCGGGTGTCACTGGTAAGGACTGTCCCTCATGGCTCCATATTGTGCATGTCATAGTGGACACTATGGCCTGGAGATTTACAGTAACAGGTGCCACCCAACAGTCTTCCCGAATGAGGGTATCAGCGGGCTATGCAGCTGACACTGGTGAGGACCAGACCACAGGGTTTTATATAGCACCTTTCACATTGGACCCCATCTTTGTTGTGCTTCTTGTGTGCCTTTCCCATGTTTCTGAAATGTGATCACTGGCTTAGACGTGTTTGAGTTTTGCAGAGTATCAGTGGTGAGGGCTGGCTTTGGTGGCTTTATATAGCGCCTTTCACAATGGACGCCATTTCAGAGCACTATACAGGTGCAGTAAAACTGTAGGCAGCTGTTGTGTTGTGACTCGGGTCACCCAGGGTAGCAATCAGCAGAATTATGTGCTGACCACTGGGGGGGGGGATCTCCCCAATTCCGTGGTTTGAAGGCTCACAGAAGTTTTGGGGACACTCCTGACTGAGCACTCATCTGAATAGCAGCACATGCCACCCCCTCTGACCCATTCAGGATGCCCTGTGTGAGCCTGCGGGACATCCCATTCCAAACCAAGGCCATTAATAATATGGAGTTGTCCCCCTCACGACAGCCTCCACTCTTCTTTGTGTGTTTGGGGGAATTTGTGCCCAAAAGAGCTTTGGTGAGGTCAGGCACTGATGTTGGACGAGAAGATGCGGCTTATAATCGGCGCTCCAAATCATCCCAAAGGTGTTCAGAAAGGCTGAGGTCTGTGCAGACCACTTGAGTTCCTCCATGTCTTTATGCACCATCATCTAAAATGTCTTTGTAAACCGTAGCATTAACAGTACCCTTCACTGGAACCAGGGGGCCAAGCCCAAATCCTACCATTGTCCCTCGCAGCAGGCACTACATTCTCCTGGCATCCGCCAAACCAGATTGGTGCATCAGACTGCGAAATAGTGAAGCCTCATCATCTCTCCACTACAGTGTAGTATAGTGGTTATAAGCCCGGCCATTGGAAACCCAGCACTTGGTGCCCCCTGCTCTGTGAGTTTGCGTGGTCTACCCCTTTGTGGCTGAACGAGTGCTGTTTCATGACCCTTCCACTTTACAATAATGACATTTACAGTTGACTCGGGCAGATCTAGTCTAGAGCTGGCATCCTATGGCAGTGCCACGTTACAAGTCACTGAACTCTTCAAAGTATACCAATGCAGATTGCTACGCCTTGATTTGATGGACCTGCTAACAGTGAAACACCTGAATGTGTTCATTTGGGCTTTATAGCATAAGCATTGTGACTTGAGCATGAGCAAGGTGCTATATAAATAAAAATGTATTATTATTATGTATTATTACTTACCCAAAAACAGCAATTACTGCCACCGATCAAACGATAATCTCGTGATCGACCAGCAGGTGGCAGTATTAACACAGGCTGTGGAGACTCCGAATCCGAATTCACTTTACTGGCGGCCGCTGTCGCGTGCGCTGGCAATTTGACTCGAGAGCGTCGGTGCGGCATACAAGGACAGCGCAGAATACAAAACTTCAAATAGAAACAATATAAAATGGCATTAATGGGCAATAGCAACGACAGCGTTTATTTCTATGGCATATTTTCTTACAAACGCATACATCGGAAAAAGTTGAGAAAGACTGATTTGGCATACAGAACTGCTAGGGCGCAATATAAACAGCCCCCTACCTTATTGACTCAGCCCCCACCAGAATACCCCGAAAATCGTCCGATTCGTGTGCCTCTCTCGTCTTTTACATTTCGTCATTGCACACCAGCACCTTCATCTCGTAAGCTTGTCTGTCGCCACCTTTCTTGTTCGTGTCGTTGCCCTCAGTCATCCCAGTTTGATTGTCACAGGCTGTGAGTGGGCTGATCACGCCGTTGGTATTTTCATTACGAGTCCGCACCATAGAAACAAAACTCCCCGTGATGCGTCCACGCCATTATCGATAAGGTACAATTTGGCTCGCAAACTAACCAAAATAAAAAAAAAAAAAATAGACGAGAGTGGAATTTTACTTACCTAACTCCGCGAATTAAACTACACAGCCATGTGGCAAACCACCACAAACACGAAGCAACAGTTTAAGAAACTTTTAACAAGTTCACCGCTAACCGCGAGAGGAGCTCAACGTATCAGCGACGCGCAGTGAAAGAGTCTGGCAGCAGCTGCGCGTTCACGGGCCACCGGTGACTGCGGCGCGCCCACGCATTCCTTTCCCACTGCTACGCGTTCACGTGAGTTTCCGGTCGGTTTGTTTGGGAGAGGCGCCGCAGGCCTCCTTTGATTTGTTATTTGATTTGAACTCAAGATAAACTGTAAATGAAGAGTCATTTAAAAGTAACCTGCAGTAGGCAACGAAAAACGTTAAGGAGCTCTTTAGTGAACCCTCCGAATGGCTTCCTCTTAGTCAGTGGTGGGAACTAAACCAGAAGGAAATACCCATGTGCTCTTCATGGTGCCACAAGGCCTGTCTTGTGTATGTATATACAGTATGTATGTAAAAAAATATATATATATGTGAGGAGGGCCCCGCCCAGCTCTCTACTCCTGACGTCACTCTTCCCCCTCCCCTCGGCCCGCAGCCTCTGTCTCGGATTAGCGCGAATATATCGCTTCTGGAAGTGAACTCTGATTCTTAGTGCAATGAGAGAAGTCGCAAAATCAACTGGAATTTTCAAGCAAATTATAGAAAAAAAAAGATCTAAATCCGTTAAGTAGTTCTCTCATTCGCTAACTAAGCAGAGTTAAGGTTACGCCCTGAGGCAGACTTGTGAGTGACGAGGCCCGATAAGTCTGTCTGGGATTTGCGTTAATAAATCGGTACCGCAAGCGAACTCTGATACTTAGTGTGATGAGAAAGTCGCAAAATCAACGGAATGTTCAAGCAAATTATAGAAATGAACCCAATCTAAATACGTTACATAGTTCTCTCGTGAAATGCGGACAGACATACAAACGGGTCTAAAAAACTATAAGAAATTTCGTGCTTGGACCACGAAATTTTTAAAACCATTTCTTAAGCGAGCACCTATGGGCCAAGGGTAACCTACATTCTAAATTTCAAGTTCCAAGTCCTCATGGTTCGGGAGATTTCGTGATGAGTGAGTCAGTGGTATTTGGCTTTTATATATAGGTCTGATCGAAATCTGATATTAGGGTGGTTGCCTACCAGGTAATGAGTGTGGTTGGTCAGCCAGACATCCACCACATCCTCTCAGTTGTGAGAATATATATATATCTATAGAGTGGTTCAGCTCCTACCTTTCAGGCCGCACGCAGTTTGTTCAGCTTAAAACTTTCACATCCCAACCCACCGCTGTTACGTCAGGTGGGCTCTGTCCTGGGACCCCTCCTTTTCATCATTTACCTCCTTCCCCTTGATATTATCTTTCATAAATATAACATTAGCTTCCACTGTTATGCTGATGACACCCCAGCTCTATCTCAATAGCAAACCTGCTGCTTCCTTTCCACCCTCCTCACTTATTGATTGCATAGCAGAAATCAAATCCTGGTTTTCTTCAAATTTTCTTAAATTAAATAACAAGTGACAAAACTGAGATTCTCCTCATTGGTACAAATCAACATTATCCAAAACTGATCCTTTTTCATTTGTCATTGATAATTCCTCTGTCTCCCCTTCCCCGCTGGTGTCAACCTTGACAGTACTTTATCCTTTCAGTCCCACGTCAGTAACATCTCCCGGTCTTCATAGTTCCACTTGCGTAATGTTAACCATATTCACCCCCCGTCCCTCACTGCTTACACCACTACTGTCCTCGTTCATAACCTTGTCACTTCTTGTCTGGATTATTGCAATTCCCTTTTCTTTGGTCTTTCTCGCAAATCTCTCTACAGGCTTCAAGTGGTCCAGAATTCAGCTGCCCGCGCTCATCATTACTAGAACCCCCTCTACTCACCATATACAATACAATTTATTTTTGTAGAGCCCAAAATCACACAAGAAGTGCTGCAATGGGCTTTAACAGGCCCTGCCTCTTGACAGCCCCCCAGCCTTGACTCTCTAAGAAGACAAGGAAAAACTCCCAAAAAAAAAAACCTAGTAGGGAAAAAAAAATGGAAGAAACCTCGGGAAAGGCAGTTCAAAGAGAGACCCCTTTCCAGGTAGGTTTGGTGTGCAGTTGGTGTCAAAAAGAAGGGGGGTCAATACAATACAATACAATATACAGAACAAAACAAATCCTCAATACAGTATAAAAATAAAAATTTTAGGAGTACGTAGCTGAATTTAACAGTAGATGATATCCCATAATATGATTTGGATTTGTTTAGAGTCCTGGAGACCTCAGCCATCAAGCTGCCTCCCCCATTTGGCAATTCCACAGCTGAGTCAGTGCTGGGCCAGCCAATCTGATGAAAGGACCCCTCTACCTGATGATTCCTGCGATCCTCCATCAGGGATGACTTCACCTTAGGCAGACAAAACAACTTGGCAGGTGGGCTGTGGCACCAAGTGCCACATTTGAGTACCCAGAAGAGGTGAGGGTGAGTAACAAATTCTATCATATTACTTATGTTTTAGTGCTAATGACTAACAACAGAGATGCAGTCTGTACAGTTAATCAGCAGCTCTAGTCAGGGTGTGCTAAACTGAAGTCGTGAGTCTTCAGCCTGAGACCGAAGGGGCATCTCTTATAGTAGCCTTTTGGTTAATTTGAGCCATTTGAGAAAACGACTCTCAAAGCCCTGTCCACTCCATGCAAATGAGCTACCTATTCGCCAACCAAATGAGCGACGTTCATAGAGGTTGGTGGCTGCATGGACACAGAATTACAGCATCATTACTAGAACCCCCTCTATTCACCACATCACTCCCATCTTGCAGTAGCTTCATTGGCTTCCAGTTCAGTTCCGAATTCAAATCAAAATTCTTCTGTTAACTTTTAAGGCTCTCCACAGCCTCGCCCCTCCATATCTGTCTGACCTCCTCCATGTTGCCATTCCCTCCCGCACCCTCAGATCCTCTTCCTCCATTCACTTGACTGTCCCCTTTGTCCGTCTTACCACCATTCAGTTGCTCTGCTCCCCAGCTCTGAAACTCACTACCATCTGAGCTTAGAAATATTGAATCATTTCCACTTTTCAAATCTAAACTTAAAACTCATTTGTTTATGACTGCTTTTTCTCTTTGATGACATTGCTCTGTCTGATTTTAATTTTTGTATTTTAGTTTTGTTTATAATCTGTATTTTATCTGTTGTTCGGTGTCCTTGAGTGTTTAGAAAGGCGCCTACAAATAAATAAAATGTATTATTATTATTGTTACTGTCTCTCTATCTCTCTCTCTCTCTCTCTCTCTCTATATATATATATATATATATATATACAGTACAGGCCAAAAGTTTGGACACACCTCCTTATTCAATGTGTTTTCTTTATTTTCATGACCATTTCCAGCACTCCATCACTCTCCTTCTTGGTCAAATAGCCCTTACACAGCCTGGAGGTGTGTTTGGGGTCATTGTCCTGTTGAAAAATAAATGATCGTCCAACTAACCTGACTTCTGCACAACACAACTGCTGGTCCCAACCCCATTGATAAAGCAAGAAATTCCACTAAATAACCCTGATAAGGCACACCTGTGAAGTGAAAACCATTTCAGGTGACTACCTGTTGAAGCTCATCGAGAGAATGCCAAGAGTGTGCAAAGCAGTAATCAGAGCAAAGGGTGGCTATTTTGAAGAAACTAGAATATAAAACATGTTTTCAGTTATTTCACCTTTTTTTGTTAAGTACATAACTCCACATGTGTTCATTCATAGTTTTGATGCCTTCAGTCATGAAAATAAAGAAAACACATTGAATGAGGAGGTGTGTCCAAACTTTTGGCCTGTACTGTATATATATATATAT
>JANRMT010062810.1:6952451-6968721 GCA_026402145.1 Polypterus bichir lapradei
TCTATCTATCTATCTATCTATCTATCTATCTATCTATCTATCTATCATATTGCACCTTTCCAATCTATCTAATATATAGGGCCTTTCTGCCTATCACTTTACTTGTCTGCTACGTGATGTCTTTTCTGTCTATCTATTATTACTTAACTAGCAGACAGCACTAACTCAGTCAGTATTGTTAGCTGCCAATAAAATGAACATTACAGCACGTTATTTTTTTACAGCACGTACTAAAATTAACAATCGATGTTCGTCTGAGCTTGTGGCTCTTTTTGGAGGCCCAAGTTGCTTGTCTGGTTCTTTTCCACAATCCCGTCAGTCACTAACCGGTAAGTAAGGGAGCTGCGTGTGTGCGTCGGTGACATTCACAAAAGTGTCCTCAGCACAACAACACTCGAGCACCTCATTTATCAGTTAACGTCAGCAGCCTTTAACAAAGTGCGTAGGTCTTCCCCACATCTGTGCCTCGACACCATTCTGTCCCAAAGCTCTGCAGCCAAACTCTGGTTTGGTTTTTGTCAACGTGGAGACCTTCTGCAGAGCTCTGTGCCTTTATGATCAGGTCCAGTGAACTGCATACAGTAGCTGAACCAAAGCAGAGGGTATACTTGGGTCATTTCACTTTTGTTTTATTTTTAATAAATTTGCAAACATTTCTAAATGGCTTAATGAGGGAGAAAAGAATTGAAATGGTTTCAGTGTAAGAGAGAGAGAGCGAGAGGTTAGGAGCAGGTGCTGAAACAGCGCATTGCCACACCGACCACATGACAGACCAACTCAGGATCCCAGATTAGGATCTGAGTGCAGCCATGCGATGGGCGACACCTCAGCACCACACCAGTTCAGATGGAGTGGATTCAGTGTAAGGCTGCAACAAAATAAAATGCAAGAAAAATGAGGGGTCTGCATATTTTGTGAAGTCACTGCATGTTATACAAAGCAGAGGCCGGTGGTCTCACGGAGTCCTCGTTTTATAAAGTGCCTTTGACAGTTGAAGCCAAGTGATGCTTGGAGAATGAAACTGAAAAACTAACACGTTAGTCACAAGACTTGACAGCGCCCTCTAGTGTGTCATTTCAGGTGAGTTCCATAACTGGATGACGTCCCTGACAGCCTGGTAAATCTTATAATCTCAGTGGCTGGTCCTGATGCTCTGAAAAAGAAATAAAAGAATGAAGGAATGGACTAAAAAGGGGATGGATGAAAGAAAAATGAGTAAAATTAATGAAATAATTATTCAATGAATAAGTGAAGTGAATGAGCTAATGAATGAAAAAATCAATCAATGAGTGACTGACTGATTCAATGAATGAAGACATAAACAAAACAAACACACAACTGAGTGAGCGAATTAACAGGTGAATTGCACAAATGGATGAGAGAACAGATAAGTGGATGAATGAATAAATGAATGAACAGATTCACAGAAAGTTAAGGATGAATGAAAAAAACAACAAATAAGTAGAATGAATGAATGAACCAGTGAATGGGTGACCTAATGAAAAGAAGGATAAATGAGTCAATAAATGAGCAAATGAATAAACAAAATGGGCATATGAAGGAATAAAAGAATGAACAGATTAATGACACAAATGACTAAAGGAATTAATAGATAAATCCAGGAATAGATTAATCAAGAAAATTAACAAAAGAGTAAATTAATGAAGAAATTGGCAAAAAAAAGTGGTTGAATGGGTGAATGAAGAAACAGATTAGAAAAATAAATTAATAAAATAGTGAAGGAGTGTACAAGTGAAGGAGTTAAGGAACGAATGAAAACATTTTTAAGGCCATGTACAGTGGGGGGAAATGAGAATTTGATCCCCTGCTGAATTTGTACGTTTGCTCACTTACACAGAAATGAACAGTCTCTAATTTTTATGTTAGTTTTGTTTTAATGGAGAGAGAAAATCCAGAAAAGACACATTACATAAAAGTTATACGTTGATTTGCATGTCATTGAGTGAAATAAGGATTTGATCCCCGACAACCCAGCCAGAGTTCTGGCTTTCAGAGATCAGCTGTGTGTCCACAAAGCACACAGATTACAATCAATCAATCAGTCACAGATTGATCTCAACTCGTTATGTGTATATATGTGTATGTATATTAAACTAATAATTAGAACACGGCTTATCAGTGCATCTATACAGTACTATATTCTTGTCCAGTTGATGCTTATAAATAATTAAATGTGAAAAATTATTGCTTTCTCTATATATGAATAAATGTATGCAAAATATATCTTAATTTTTCTCTGTACGTCATTTTAATTTTCTATTTAAATAGGTTAACATATTCAGATATGTCCCCGTGACCCTGTAGTCAGGATATAGCAGGTTGGATAATGGATGGTGTGAGGGACGGTCGGGGCCCATGCCAGGCCGGGACGCCCCTGCTGCATATGTTCTGGGGGAGCCACCATGGGCAGCCCAGTACCTCCCCCGGGGCGCTTGGTGGCAGCCTCCCTGGCCGATGTTGATTCCCCAGTCTCCCGCGTGGCTCCATGGGACATGGAGTCCTCCACAGCCTGGTTGGGAGCTGGGGTGGCCGCTAGGGGGTGCTGCTGGGACTCAAGAACCCGGCTGGGCGAGTCATCAGCCCCACCCGGAGGTGCAATTGGGACCAGGTGGTCAAGCACCTGGAACACTTCTGGGTGGGCTATAAAACGAGCCAGTCTCCACCACTAAGGGGCCAGAATCGGGAGGAAGAGGACGAGGTTACCTGGGAGGAGTGGTGGTGCCAAGGTGAAGAGGGAAAAAGTGTTTTGTGAGTTGGCTAAGTGCTTTGGGCCTGTGGGGCATGGGGAAGGCGTGTCCCACAGCTGAAGAATATAATAAACAACAACAACAACATTTATTTCTATAGCACATTTTCATACAAACAGTAGCTCAAAGTGCTTTACATAATGAAGAATAGAAAAATAAAAGACACAGTAAGAAAATAAAATAAGTCAACATTAATTAACATCGAATAAGAGTAAGGTCCAATGGCCAGGGGGGACAGAAAAAACAAAAAAAAAAACTCCACACGGCTGGAGAAAAAATAAAATAAAAACCTGTGTTCATTTTACATGTACCTCTACGTGAGTCTGTGCCAGGTCGGGTGCTATATAGCGCCTTATCACATTGGATGGATGGATTCAGATATGTTGGAGGGCGTCAAATTGAAGCACCGCCCTGCCCCGCCCTGAGCGCACAAACTCAGCTACGTCACTTACGCAGGCGCACCCCACCTGTGACTGCTATTTAAACAAACACAAAAAGGGGAGTGGGCAGCACGGTGGCACAGTGGTAGCGCTGCTGCCTCATAGTAAGGAGACCTGGACTTTGCATGTTCTCCCCGTGTCTGCGTGGGTTTCCTCCCACAGTCCAAAGACATGCGGGTTAGGTGCATTGGTGATCCTAAATTGTCCCTGGTGTGTGCTTAGTGTGTGGGTGTGTGTGCCCTGCGGTGGGCTGGCACCCTGCTCGGGATTTGTTCCTACTTTGCGCTCTGTGTTGGCTGGGATTGGCTCCAGCGAACCCCCGTGGCCCTGTGTTAGGATATAGCGGGTTGGAAAATGACTGACTGACTGACAAAAAGGGGAAAAGGCGTTGGTGAGTAAACTGGTGCACCCACTGCACAGGTGCAGGGCCGGATTAAGGTGGGTGCTATTGATGCTGCAGCATTAGGCCCAGATGAAAACAGACGAGAATTTTCCGGGAGCTGAACAGTTTTCCTTTGCTATATTAACCTCAAAATAATTCTTAGAATGAAATTTGGAGTCCGACTTTGGGATGCCTAGACACAGCGTTACTTATTATACAGTTACTATTGTTCTTTGCGCTGTGACGTAACTATAACGTCGTTGTGTTTATTGTTAACCGAAGATTTAATGCTATCAATTTTACGTTGAACAGTTTACTTAGTAATTTAGCTGCGTTTTTTTACAATATCTTGGGGATTCTTGTCACTTTATTATTGTTCGGTAAGTGCCACGTAGTAAATTTTTCACCTTGAAAGTTAGTTGTACAGTAAAAATCGATGGCTATTTAAATGGTTATCTGTAAAGGTGAAACTAAAAGCCGGCCCGCCGGCCCGGCATGGATGTTTAGAATTCTTAAAATCCTCGACAGGATTCTGGTCTATTATGAAATTTAAATCGTGCACAAATTTTTACCCTCAAGAGCCTGAACTGAGTCACTTTGACCCAATGTCTCTGCAAATTCATTTGTTCTTACTCTGTTTCGTAAGAGAATTGCGAAATTGTGAGTATTTCATTGTTCGGTTTTCTGCATTAAGTGCACTTTTCAGACAATTGCTATTGTTACATAGTTTGATGTTAATCTCGAGTTGTTACGATACTACGTCGTTATTATTATTCATGTTCAATAAAGGCTGGCTGGTTGCGCCGCAAGCAATTAAGTCTCCTTGGTCGGTCTGAGTGCGCATGTGCGGCGAGTGTCGAATGCACAGGTGCCAATGCCGAGAAAAAATCGGCCTTTTTTGCGCTGCAGCATCAGACCCAATTTTGTCCTAATCTGGCCCTGCACAGGAGCGCAGGACGAAATAAGCAACAACAACAACATAAAGCACCCCAAGGAAAGCTGTACACAGGAAATACATCATGGGGCGACCCGCAACCAGCTCTTTACTAATTGAAATACTGTATGTGAAGCCAGCTGCAGAGAGCAGAGGCAAAAGATTTGTTGATTCGAGATGCAGAAAGTTCAAGGAGGACAAGACATGTAAAAGGAGGACTTCCAGACATTAGGAGAGACAAGGGAAGGAGATTTTCAGCGAGAGGCTAAAAGCCATTGAGCTGCAATGGTCGCAGTCAGTAACAGCCTCCGCTGGGAGGGAGAAAGAAAGAAAGAAAGAGAGAGAGAGTGAGGGAAGAGAAGAAAGAAAGGTCTAGGAGGAGAAGAACCTGAGGGCACACGGGAATGGGGAAAGTAAGAATTGTAGAGAGGGATTCCGCTACGCACGGTGGCGCAGTGGGTAGCGCTGCTGCCTCGCAGTTAGGAGAACTGGGTGTTCGCTACCCGGGTCCTCCCTGTGTGGAGTTTGCATGTTCTCCCCTTGTCTGCGTGGGTTTCCTCCCACAGTCCAAAGACATAAAGGTTAGGTGCATTGGCGATCCTAAATTGTCCCTAGTGTGTGTGCGCCCTGCCCAGGGCTTGTTTCCTGCCTTGCGCCCTGTGTTGGCTGGGATGGGCTCCAGCATACCCCCGTGACCCTGTAGTTAGGGTATAGCGGGTTGGCTAATGGATGGATGGATGGATTCCACTACAGAGAGGCGCAGCCGGAGGGCTTTCCCAGAACACTTTGCGAAGATAAGTGCCAGGGACTCTGAGAGGACACGGCGGTGACGTAGAGGATTGTAATTCTAATCTGACTAGATGGAGACTCTGGGGAGTAGGGTACAGTTTGTGAACAATTTTAAATTGTGTGCGCTGGTGATTAGGATTTTTACAATAATTTTTAATATTAATATTTTGAAAGATAGTTTTCCAGCACAATGCAGAGGATGAGGACAGGTCTGAAAGCTAATTCGACATGATTGGGAGAGTTTTGAGGGAAGCTTTATGGAGAAGGGAAGACAGGGTGGTCCAGATCTAATTATGCAGATCCAGATCATCTGGATGACTTTGATTCATGCGGGGACGATTCCAGTTTGGCGCGAAGACGATTCTTCATGTCGTCAGTTTGCACACTTCTCGATGGTCGGGGTTTTTCAGGTGACTTTCTATGTAATAAACTTAATAAGTTATAGCGTAATGAAAATTGCATAATTAGATCTGGACCACCCCATAGAGACGAGATACTGTTTTGGAGTAATGAGAAAGGGATAAAGCAAATGAGTACAGAGAGGGGGACTCCGCGTGTCCTGAGCACAGACCCCACAGCAGCAAATAGAAAAAACAGGGAGTGGAAGGAATGGGATGCCTGGAATGAACAGAAAGGAACGTTGCCAGTCCTGACTCATTAAATATACTGTATCTCCTGGCACAGACATACAGTACCAGACTGACCCTGAGGAGAAGAGGAAAATAGACGGCCTCCCATATTTAGGGCAGAATTATGAAATACAGGAGGTGCCATCTTGGCAGCGGAACCATGCGCATTTCTTCACGTTTGAAGTGCATATGGGACAATAAGGGCCAGCAGTAGGAGAAAGGGACTTCATTTTATTAGAAACAACTGGTAAAAATGACAGCATTCTATTTTTTTAGTGTATATAATTGTTAGAATAAATTCTGCATTACGCAGCACCGTCCCTAAGACTGTGGCTTTAGACGCCTCGGCCAACTCCGTGTGCTCGCTGCGTCGCCTCTTTAATGACACGCTTTTAAAACAAGCCATGCTCTCCGTTTTCCGCAGGACTTCGTATTCTCTCTTCTTAATTGGTGCTCCTGCAAAGCCCTCCGAACTGTTCATTTGTGTTTCTCATTTCAGGAGACGACGATCTTGAAGGCAGGAGGCTGAGGGCTGCCTTCTTGAACGAATGAATCACACTGTCATGTTGTTCACAGTCCACTTCTGACACCTGCTGATCGTACTAACCGCTTCTGTACGTGAAAGGCACTATACGGGGTGGTCCAGATCTAATTATGCAGATCGCGATCGTCTGGATGACTTTGATTTATGCGGGGACGATTCCAGTTCGGCGCGAAGACGATTCTTCATGTCGTCAGTTCGCACACTTCTCGATGGTCCGGGATTTTTCGAGTGATTTTCTATGTAATAAACTTAAGTTATAGCGTAATGAAAATTGCATAATTAGATCTGGACCCCCTTATATATAAAATAAACTCTGATTGAACGATTGACGGGCTGATTAAAATCTAATTCACTCTCCTTACACCCAAATTGCTAATCGCTCCCATTACGTGATTCATTTGTGCCGTCAGCCCGCACTTTAAGTCATGAGAGCCTTAAT
Organism: Polypterus bichir lapradei; assembly: GCA_026402145.1. NCBI lineage: Eukaryota > Metazoa > Chordata > Cladistia > Polypteriformes > Polypteridae > Polypterus > Polypterus bichir. Next base: position 6,959,377 of record JANRMT010062810.1, read on the forward strand.
CGTATTATTGATGACAGGGCCGTCCTTAGCAGTTTGGGGACCCTACGCGGTTCAGAAATGTGCAGAACCCGGATTGGGGGGGCCTTGGTACCTCAGGAACGTCCGGAAAAGGCCTTAGATCACAGGTGTCGAACTCCAGGCCTGGAGGGCCGCAGTGGCTGCAGGTTTTCATTCTAACCATCTTCTTCATTAGTGATCAGTTTTTGCTGCTAATTAACTTATTTTGCTTTAGTTTTAATTAACTTGACTCAGGCCCCTTAGTTGCCTCTTTTTTTAATTAGCAGCCAAACAATAATGAGACACAAAACGAGCTGCCACACGACCAGCTCACCTGTGCCCGTCACACAATATATGAAAATAAAGAAAAGTGAAGGTCTCAGTAAGGTTGATCTCTCAGGTCACCAAAATATTTTGACGAACAGAAAATCGACAGTTTTGGAAATGTCTGCTGTGGCAGGATGAGAGCAGCAACACACCACAAAATTAAATAACGGGCTTAATTAATTAACAGCAAGAATCAGCTTCTCATTAACAGATTGGTTGGAGTGAAATTGGTTGGAATTTGAAATCCCAGTTTAGCTGGTCATCTGTTGGCTCGTTTCAAGTCTCATTTCTGTTTAGCTGCCATTTCATGAAGAAACGAATCAACTCAGAGGACTGCATCCTTAAAAACAGGGCTATTAAAATGAAGGGAAAAGGAGTTAATTAAAAGCGAAAACTGGTCAATGATTAGGAAAAGGGTCAGAATGAAAACCTGCAGCCACTTAGATGACTAGTCGGCCTACATGTACACTTGCAGAGTGGTAAAATATTGATTTTGTTCTGGATCTGGTAAAGGTCGGTAATATAGGGATATTTCATGATTTTATGGGGATCTCTCTGAATTAATCCGAAATGAATCTCTAAAATTAACGTTTCTTATAGTGCATTTGGCAAAGTTACGACGACGTGACAATATTATTAGGGATTTAGGTGAAGATTGCAATTTGGATAATAAATTACCATCTATATATATAAATAAAAATGTAAATGTTCGTTTGTTCAAAATCTTAAATCTCCGAAAGTTCTTCACCGATTGCTTTGAACTTTTGACACAACGTTGCATTCGAATACGCGCGTGTTTTTATACCTGTGACAGGTAAAAACATGCTTTTTTGAAAAACAGCGCCTATGATTCCAACGGATATGCCATTTCAATTTAAGAGATTGCAATTCCCAATTCGATTGGCGTTTGCAATCACCATCGACAAAGCTCAGGGCCAGTCTTTAGAATTGTGCGGTTTAGATCTAGACACGGATTGCTTCTCACACGGACAATTATATGTTGCGTGTTCTAGAGTCGGCAAACCAGACAAATCTCTAAATCTGCACACACAATGGAACAACAAAAAATATTGTATACCCACAAGCATTGTGAAATTAAACATATTAGAAACGCGCGCTTTCTCTTTTCTTTCTTTTCCATTTAACCAGATTGAGCCACAGCAACGCGTGGCCGGGTACAGCTAGCTGTTAATAAGACTAAGAGATGCACTGAACTGAATTTCCAAAAACGCCACCGATCCACGTTGTGCAATGGTTTATCTGGACTGAGCGATCGCTATTTATACATTCCCAGTCCCACGGCCACGCCCCCTGCTCCTACCCTTCCCCTCCGAATTCGACTCAGAACGATAAAATTTAGGATGTGGAGGCTATCGTGACACACGACGTGAAGGACTGGCACAGACGGCTGCAGTGCCAGGGGCATGACAGGGCCCCCCAGGCCCATTGCTCCACAACAAAAAAAAAAAAAATTGTAAGTCGGGGCTGGGCCGGTGCCCCCCTCACGGTCGGGGCCCTACGGGGATGCATAGTTCGCGTATGCCTAAGAACGTCCCAGTTGATGAAGAGAGCTTCATTGGGACTCAAGTCCTGAAGTACTCGAATGAGGGATGTCTTTTGGGAAGCTCGCATTTTATTTCTCATACGAGTCAGGAAATGTATGGTACCTGCGGACTCCGTCAATCTGCTAGTCCACCACGATCATATCCTCCATTTTAAACCGATCGCTGAAATCCCATTAAGCCAATAAACTCCCCGCCATTTGTTGTTATCTCCCTCTCCGCCAAGCGTGAAATTCAGGCGTTCGGCTGTGTATTTGTTGTAAATTAATGAAAACGTCAGGCTTTCTCATTTTTATTCCACGTCAAACCACAATATTGTTCATACATTGAATCAATAAATCATTAAAAAAGCATTACGAGTAAATGAGAAAAACTAGAAGTCATTAAAACTATCTGTGCGTTAATAAAATTAATAAAATAATAAAGAAATATGATTTTTCAGTTTTTAGCTGGTTACTACATAGTAACAGTCCAGTACTTAATCATTTAAGATGATGCGGGTGGTGCACCCAGAAAAAAAAGGTCGAGAACCCCAGCCATATGTCAGCTCTGTTTGCAAAAGGACTGGTATGAGTTAGACACTGAATTTTGGGCATTGTAACGGGCGCTGTATTAAACAAAGGCCGATGGTTTGATTGGCTGGCACTGTTGTTCTTGACTGGGATTTCCATCTCCATTTTTGCCGCCCTTGAATTGTTCGGACGTCACTTCCGGAGTTTCCACTTCACACTTGAATGTGGAAGGCCATCTTAGCTTGGCTGCTGTTTTTAGGTGGTGTGGAGGACTGGAAGTCATTTATAGATAATGCTATAATGCTAACTTTTTTTTTTTTTTTTTTTTTCATTTTTATTACTATTTAATTTAATATTGTTTCTTTGTATCAGTATACTGCTGCTGGATTATGTGAATTTCCCCTTGGGATTAATAAAGTATCTATCTATCTATCTAGATGTTATACTGTAAATCAGACCTATTCAAATGGCGGCCCGTGGGTCACATGGGGCCCAGAAGCAACGTCCAAGTGGCCAGTCCAAATGCAAATGCGACCAAAAATAGGCTTTTGGCGATTATAATTTCTCCTCAGTTCGCCAGTGGCGAACGAAATTATTGAAGCTTTAGACTGTTATATTGTACAGTAATAGATGTAGAAGGCCATTTTTATTGTTAAGCTGATGTGCCGTTAACACACCTATGGACTCCCCCTTGCATATCTTTGAGCTAGTTTAAATCCCGTGATGGAGTCTCGACGAAAATGACGTCAGACTTGGAGAAGCGCGTGGGAAAACACTTCTGGCTCGAGGGACGGCCGTGAATTTCAACGAGAGACTGGTGTCAGAATAATGAACGAAGGGCTGAATATGACACAACCGGTCATTAAAACAAAAGGTGGGCAGCATGCAAAACATTTGAAATTCCTCTGCCCATCATATACTGTTGATCCCCTGTTATGAAGAGATTAGATTAGATTAGATTAGATTCACTTTATTGTCATTACACATAGATCTGTGCTCACTTATGGAACGGTACTTGCTTTTAATAAATTCAATAAAAATAATAATAAAAAAAAAATACTTGCTTTTTATCTGACCAAACTTTACATTCTTATTGTGTGGTAGTGATGGGTGATTTTAATGTTGGCAGAGATTGCGAGAGTCCAGCTCTGATCCTGGAGAGCTGCAGTCGCTGCATGTTTTCCTTTCTGCCACTCTCTTACTCAGGGACCAATTTCTGCTGTTCGTTGACTACCATTCCGCTCATTTTAATTGACTTATTTTTGGAGACTCGGTACTCGGAATTGATTATTTTTTCTTTAAATGTCGGCCAACAAGAGGAGAGAGACGTGAATTGAGCCAACAGACAAGTCAGGGCCTCAAACTCCAAACCAATTCCTTCTAGTTGTTCATTAAACCGGTCATTTAATTCCATGGCTTGTTGCTGCTCTCATTCTTGCCACAGCAGACATTTTTCTAAAAGCCCAAATGTTTTGTAGCTAGGGATCTAGGGAAGGTAGCCGGTTCGAATCCCGTAAACGCCAGAAGAGACTACTCTGTTGGGCCCCTGAGCAAAGCCCTTAAGCTGCAATTGCTCTGTCCCGGGTATGACATTAATCTGCATCCAGCCCTGCAAATCGCCGGCCCGCTGTTTCGTCACGCACAGCGATGTGATGAAGTCCGCGTTTTAAGTTTGCAAGTGTATTACTACTTTACCGGGGTGCTCTGTGATTCACGGCGGACAGTAAACTTTGTTAAAATGGTATTGAAAAATGCTACTCCGTTAGTTGCTACTTCAGTCGTTTAGGCGTGAGCGCTATATGTTCTGTTACCCATAAATTCTTCAATGGGAGCTCATCAGCAAAGAAACATAGAAAATAAGATTTAGTAAAAAAATAATAGTAATAATTATACTTCATAATCCATTACTTGACACACAAGAACTCTGTACGAAGATACATCATTAAAATAAATGTACTAATCCACTTTCACAACATACATGGTGCCTTTACTCACTGAAATTAGTATAACATTGATGTTGTTCATTCAATGTAAATTTTCTCTTTCAAGCAACTTAAGATTAGTCATTTAGTGTTGTAGCTTGAAATATTTGTTTTCAGATCTCAATCAAAGTAAAACAAAATTGTTTGTACCAAAGTAAGTTATGGTAGAGGGAATAAACATGAAAATCCTATTTCAGTTAACCTAATATTTTAGGTTGTCTGTGTGTTGTGTCAGAGGGCCGTTTGTATTTTCTTCTGGTTGAACTTTCCAGCGTGCTAGCTTTCCAACTGCCAAAAAAGAAGAACACTTGCCCGAGTGGAGTGGACGTGGCTATGCAGGTCTGATCATTTTCAGCAGCAGACTTTTATAACGGAGGATTTCTGGTAAGTAACCCTGTTTCTCATCTGTTCATTTTAAGTATAAGAACTCGTAATAAAACATACTTTCAAGAAAGCTGTGGAAACGTTGAATCATTTTGTGTTATATATTTAAGATTTACACTGCAAAATGCTTGTGTATTTACACTAGTTTTTAAATAAATGTAAAAAGTACAGCATTGCAATGTGTTATGTTCATAATATTTCTAATACACTGAAAAAAGTATAACATTGATGTTGTTCATTCAACGTAAATTTTCTCTTTCAAACAACTTAAGATTAGTCGTTTAGTGTTGCAGCTTGAAATATTTGGTTTCAGAGCTCAATCAAAGTAAAAAAATTTGTTTGTTCCAAATTAAGTTATGGTGGAGGGAATAAACGTAAAAATCCTATTTCATTTAACTTAATATTTTAAGTTGTTCATGTGCTGTATTTGGGGGCCGTTTGTATTTTCTTTCGGTCGAACTTTCCAGTTTGACGGCTTTCCAACTGCCAAAAAAGAAGAACAACTTAAAAAATAGATTTACTTCAGTAAAAAAAACAAGTGAATTGCACCCAATAATTCTAAATGATTTGCCTCAACTTAAAAATTGTGGGATCAATAAGCTAAAAAGAATTATATTGGTTCAGATTGAAAATATTAAGTGTGAATCATTCACATTTTTTTTTCAGTGTAGCATAAAAACAGGTTACGACCAATAAACCATTTTAAATTGTAACAACTTAAAAAATAGATTTACTTCAGTATAAAACAAGTGAATTACTCCCAATCACTCTAAATGATTTGCCTCAACTTAAAAATTGTGGGATCAATAAGATAAAAAGAATTATATTGGTTCAGATTGAAAATATTAAGTGTGAATCATTACCTTAATCATTTTAAGTTGAATAGAGCTTATACTTTTTTCAGTGTAGTTAATTTCTGGGGGAAATAAATTAAATAATTTCCACGGGAAAGGCATTGTTGTGGAATTCAGATTTAACCGTTATATGAGTGATGAAACCCGTGTGAATGAAATATTTAAATAAAGCAAGTAAAGTTAAAAATTTTTTGCCTGTCACGACCACTCCTTTAAATTGGGTGAGGATCTCATATTATTTCAAAAAGGGAAACCAAAATTAGGGTTAAACCAAAATTATTGCTAATGCCAGTGACGTGCAGTGGGGTTCATGGCTGGTGAGGCGCTGACTCCTTCAGAGTGACATTTACAAACATATGAACCCCAAAGAGTCGCTTATTGACTATTCAGTTGGCACTTTGACTACTGGTTACGTTTCATATCGCATCAGCATTCTTTACACAGACATAGACGGGTAAGGCGCATATTTGGCTAAGAAAGAACGTTACGTTTATAGCGGCAAGAGAGAGCGGAGAGAGCGCGTTTGCTCCTCACCATCCATGTGTCCTAAATTTGCCGTTGCAATTCCACAATTCTTACTCATTCAATACAAATAAAAGTATAGAGTGGTGTATAAAAATAAAAACGGATTACAATTTTGACCTTAATTGAAATATTTAATTGTTTTTAAAAACTTTTAATTTTGATGCTTTAATCAATTTTAATACAGACTGTTCAACAAAACAATAACAAGAAAAACAAAAGAATAATTTATTTAAGGTCAAAATTTAGTTTTTAAATATTGGATTGTTTTTCCTTAGTCTAATCCCATTTTTTATAAAATTGAAAACCGTTTATTGTCTTACCTTTAAAATTGTAAATGAAGTCAACGCGCCTATCCTTCTCCACGAAAATCTCTATCACTTTCTTGTAAAAGTCCTCCTTATTATCCTTTATTTTTAAATGTCTTAAATCTTATAGTTTGGCAGTCAGTTGGAACAAAAAAATAAAAAAATGGGCCGCTGCATTCTGTGGTGGGCTGGCGCCCTGCCCGGGGTTTGTTCCTGCCTTGCGCCCTGTGTTGGCTGGGATTGGCTCCAGCAGACCCCGTGACCCTGTGTTAGGATATAGCGGGTTGGATGATGACTGACAGACTGACCGCTGCATTAGCACTTGACTTTCTGATATTGCTAACTTATTGGTGCAGCACAGTGGGTAGCGCTGCTGCCTCACAGTAAGGAGACCTGTGGGTTTGCTTCCCGGGTTCTCCCTGCGTGGAGTTTGCATGTTCTCCCCGTGTCTGCGTGGGTTTCCTCCCACAGTCCAAAGACATGCAGGTTAGGTGCATTGGCGATTCTAAATTGTCCCTAGTGTGTGCTTGGTGTGTGGGGGTGTGTGTGCCCTGCGGTGGGCTGGCGCCCTTCCCGGGGTTTGTTTCCTGCCTTGCACCCTGTGTTGGCTGGGATTGGCTCCAGCAGACCCCCGTGACCCTGTGTTCGGATTCAACAGGTTGGAAAATGGATGGATGGATGGATGATGATTGCGTGAGGGTTTTTTTGCCTATGAAAACATTAAAAAGATCTAAAACAGACGGTGGCATGGCATTCCCTAATGTTCAGTTTTATTACAGGGAGGTAAATATAAAGACCTGGAAATCAGCACAAACTAATGAATTTATACCAGCCTGGTCAGCAATGGAAATTACATCTTGCTGTTCTGCTTTTTATGCCCTGCTTTGTGCCCCCAATGTTAATTAGATAGATAGATAGATAGATAGATAGATACTTTATTAATCCCAAGGGGAAATTCCCACACTTCAGCAGCAGCATACTGATAAAGAACAATATTAAATTAAAGAGTGATAACAATGAAAGTATAACAGACAATAACTTTGTATAATGTTAACGTTTACCCCCCTGGGTGGAATTGAAGAGTCACATAGTGTGGGGTCTCCTCAGTCTGTCAGTGGAGCAGGACGGTGACAGCAGTCTGTCGCTGAAGCTGCTCCTCTGTCTGGAGATGATCCTGTTCAGTGGATGCAGTGGATTCTCCATGATTGACAGGAGCCTGCTCAGCGCCCGTCACTCTGCCACGGATGTCAAACTGTCCAGCTCCGTGCCTACAATAGAGCCTGCCTTCCTCGCTAGTTTGTCCAGGCGTGAGGTGTCCCTCTTCTTTATGCTGCATTCCCAGCACACCACCGCATAGAAGAGGACGCTCACCACAACCATCTGATAGAACATCTGCAGCATCTTATTGCAGATGTTGAAGGACGCCAGCCTTCTAAGGAAGTATAGTCGGCTTAGTCCTCTCTTAATCAGTATTGGCAGTCCAGTCCAGTTTATCATCCAGCTGCACTCCCAGGTATTTATAGGTCTGCACCCTCTGCTCACAGTCACCTCTCATGATCATGGGGTCCATGAGGGGCCTGGGCCTCCTAAAATCCATCACCAGCTCCTTGGTTTTGCTGGTGTTCAGGTGTAAGTGGTTTGAGTCGCACCATTTAACAAAATCCTTGATTAGGTTCCTATACTCCTCCTGATGCCGCCCACGATAGCAGTGTTGTCAGCGGACATTTGCACGTGGCAGGACTCTGAGTTGTATTGGAAGTCCGATGTATGTTGGCTGAACAGGACCGGAGAAAGTCCAGTCCCCTGTGGCGCTCCTGTGCTGCTGACCACAATGTCAGACCTGCAGTTCCCGAGACGCACATACTGAGGGACATGCAACAAAGTCCTAAGTGTGACAGCTTTAATAGACCTGCCATTGCTGTGTCCCAAACATGATGGTGCCCTGAGATGGGGGGACCGTGTGACCAAAATGTTTGCAAATCCTCTTAAATGAAAGTGTGCCATGTGCTCTTTAATCACAAGTCTGAATCGTTTGATTTGTAATTTTAAACCGTGGAACAAATCAAATGAAAAAATGTGTCTTTGTCCCAAACATTATTGGGGGGGGTCTGTAATTGGTATCATAGTGCCATGTATTCTGTACTCTGTAATACAATGCAAGTCATCTGCATTATATGTCTGAATATTTGAACAAGTACAACCCCAAATGAGAAATCAATTAGCAATATGCTTTCTTGCAGTGTATAGCAGTAATTAAAAAGAAGTTGCCAGAATGCTACATGCTAATATCTGTCAGGGTCTCTGTCATTTCCTCAGTTCTGAGGTGGGTTTCAGTGGCACGTAAGTGAGGCAGTGAACTGCTGGTCTGCCGGAGCAGATGGCCTTGAGTGTCATCGTTTTTGCGGGGGGGGGATCACTCAGTCCTCTTTAATGTAAAACTTGAAGTGGGTGGCCATCGGGGACGCCTTTAAATAGGCACGTCGATCACTGTGCATCACTGGCTGTCGCTGCAGACGAGCTCAACGCTAATGAACTGCTGAGTCCACACGGCACATTTTAATTAGCTGAACTGAAAGCCCCTACAAAGTAATTAAGGTAAATTGGAGGAAGGCAAATTAGCAGGTCTGTTAAAAGGAAAAAAAGAGAAGGGTCCAAGGGCCAGTGCCTGTCATGAAAAACATCTTCTCGGAAACTCTCCTTGCTTTAATTTTAATCGGATAAAATGGGAGAAAAAAATAATAAGTTGACAACATCCAGCAATTGCAGTGGTAATTAATATGTATGATTGCTGTTTATATAGTACCTTAAATTATGAGTGCTATCATCCTTGAGCATGGGAAAGGTGCTATATACAGTGGTGTGAAAAACTATTTGCCCCCTTCCTGATTTCTGATTCT
>JANRMT010062810.1:6980979-7007031 GCA_026402145.1 Polypterus bichir lapradei
AACTGTCACAGTGGCGTAGCCAGCAGGATACTCCAGCGTCTATTGCGGAGGACCTGTACATAAATTTTCTGTGGGCAGAGAACCCTGAGAAGACAGAATACAGACTCACCACAACAACGCCAGAACCTACCTTCACTAAGTCCACAATGGGAAGAAAGAAGGGCAAGCAGAGCTTGCAATGGCTGACGCTCGGGAGGAGTCACGGAGCGGCCTTACAGGTCCGGAGAAACCTCCAGGGACCAACGATCGCTCTGAGGTACGTGATGGGAATTTAATTGATAATCCATTTAAAATAACACACTTTGTCCCGTGCATGTACCTCGGAGATGATCACCTGGAAGCTCCGCGGGAGAAAGGAGACTGTCCCGAAGACGATGGCACGCTCCTGTTCGAGCCAGAGCACATGGGAGAAGACTTCCACATGTTGACAGCCGCCGAGGGACACGTCAGCAACCCCGGTGCTTTCTGGGAAGGAGGAGGTCCGCGTCCCGCTGTTTGAGCCTTCAAACCCGAAGATACGGACTTGGACTTTCCGAAGGGGAAGGGGGAGGCGAGCGAAGCACCGCTCAACCCGAAACAAGGTAAGGAGGGCCAGGAAATGGCTGATCGGGATGTCGGAAATTTAATTAAGACAGACCGCAGTCCACCGAAGGAGGCAACCCGGGCCTCGACCAAAATAAACTACAAGTCCCAGCAGCCTCCACGAGACCCGTCAGAGCACGTGCCGACAGCAGACGTGCTCATTGGCTCCCGACCGGTAAGTAGGCAGAAGGAGGAAGTAAGCCTACCGCCAGTCGAAGTAATTAATTCTTTGGACTTGCGGGAACTCGAGAAGTTAATCAAGCCCGTAAGTAGTTTCTTGCAGGTCCTGGCGAACATTGAGAGGATCGCCGGGGAGTTGGGAGCAGCAGCCAAAGCGCCGTTAAAGAAGGTTGAGGAGTACCTGAGGCGTTTTGGTAGGGAGCCTCCCGTTATACATGATGCGGCAGTACAGGTAAGCAAGACCCGTACCGTATATAAAGAAATAGGGACGCAGTGTAATCCAGGCCCGCTTTTAATGAATAGCGGGTGCCAATACACAGCGTGCCCGACAAGAGAGGCCGGATCGTTAACTGAGTGGTTGGGGGAAGGGCCGATCAGTCCGGGGCAGCTGGACAGTGCTGACTCCAGGAGCGAGGCGACCCTAAAGACGCTGCCACCGGTCACTTATAAATCAAAAGGGGTTCAGACAGTAAAAGGGCTCTCTTCATTTAATAGAGAGACCCAGACTGTGGACAAGCCCCAGATGAAACAGGAGATCTCTAAAATACAACAGAGGTCTCCTGACAAGTTGGAAAAGGGCCATAAAAATATAAAGGCGGCCGCGGAATTCTCCTCAGCGGAGAAAGGGGTGGAGCCAGAAGTACTCAGGTGCTTCAAGTCCCGCCGAGAGAGACTACCTAGGGGACCGCGGCTGTGCTACGAATGCTGCAGGCTGGGCCACGAGTGGAAAGGTTGTCCTAGGAGGGCAGGAGATCAAAATATTTATTCTTACACTGTTCCTCCTAGGTTTGCATGGGAGTGTCAGCTGCATCACCGAGGTCCGACCTTTGGATCACCTTGGGGGAAGATGTCCCTTGCAGGACAGGACGCTCCAAACCCAGGGTTTTTCGCTGGAGGAGGAGTACTGTGGTATATGGCCGGCTTGTCATCCCAGCCAATAACCCCAGGCCACCAGATGGAGCCCTCCCTGCAGTATGGAGGTGCCCAAAAGACCAGCAGGGAATCATGGACTATGTAGTTTTTATACATGACCCTGCTGGATACCACATGGGCCGCAAGAGGGAGCTGCAGGGAGGACCGAAGAATCATTTGTGCCCTATAACCCGGAAGTGCGTCATAGGAAAAGCGACAACAGAAGTGACGTGCTTCCGGGGTGAAGAAAAGGACTTGTACCTGACCCGGAAGTGATAAAGAATCACATGGACTGGGGATTTGGAACACTTCCGGGTCAGGGTGTATAAAAGGACTGTGGGTGCTCCCAGATGGCGAGCTGAGCTGGGTGGAAGGGTGGCAACGCGTCTGGGAGTGGTGGATTGATTTATTGTGATTAGTATTATTATATTGAATGAGTATTGTGGAGGAGAGGGTGCTTTGTGCACTGTACTGTGAGAATAAAGTCGATTATTGGACTTTTACCTGGTGTCTAACATCTTGGCCAAGGGTTCAAGGGCGCGATAGCGCCCCCTATCTGTCACACAGGAAATGGTTGAGAGGAGGGTGGGACTTGAAAAAATCTCTTGCCAATAGTTTCGTCTCGTCTCAAGATTTTCTTTTATAACTGAGAAATAATGTAATATACATACTTCACTGCATTTCATCATAAAAATAATGTCAAGAGCTCCAAGAAGATAGCGCTTGGAAATCTAAATTGACTTAGAAGCCAGTCATTATCATCTGTAAATATGTGCTCTCTTCTATTGAATTGAATTCCTTTATTGTTATTGTATGGTACAAGGAGATTCAATATGCAAATTCTCCATAAATTGTATTTTCCTACAAAATGATAAACAGTAATAATAATAATAATAATAATATGATAAAAACAATGAAAAATGTACAATATGAAAGCATAAGTATAATATACATATAGTGCAGATAGTGATATGGCTCATAAAGTGGCTCAGGTTGTGCAATATTTCAACTGTCGAGCAAGTTTCCAGTGAGGTGATCATACTTATCAAGTACAAACAGTTCTATAAGGAGCACTTGGTGGACTGATTGAGTGTGTTTAGAGTCCTTGGGATGAAACTGTTTCTGAGCCGCGAGGACCGTACAGGAAAGTCTCTGAAGCGTTTGCCATATGGGAGAAGTTCAAATAGACTGTGCCCCACAGCTGAGGCAGCGTGTATTAGAAGCTCTATCCCGATATTTCTCCCCACTTTTGACACAATCTGTGGTAGAGCTTTCCGATCACCTGCTGTAGAGCTTTTCCCAGGAAGGTCTCATCTCAGGATTTCCTTTTATAATGGAGAAATTTTCTGTTTTTGGTTTTGATTTAGAGCAGCGGTTCTCAAACTGTGGGGTGCGCTGAAGCTGTACAAGGGGGGCATCGAATAAATGAACAAGTCATTAAAATTAATTTTTTACATTTTTATTTCAAATTTAAATTTGCAAGCATACAATCACAACGAATGCATTAGAACTAAAATTAAAATAAAACATTTCTAAGGCATAGATCTAATGGCTAACTGACGAGCGGCGCCTCTGCTGCTGCTTTTATTGCCACGTATTTTCAATCCAGAAAGTTCGAGACGTATCAGTATCTGTCGCGAACATTCAGGTAACAGTAGATCAGGTGATAATGCGGCGCGACTGCACCACATTGGCAGCGTAGCCAATATTGCCAAATTGAGTTAAATAATTCACTGCGTATTGGGTTATTTTCATGATACAACTAACGGCGGTAGAATATTTGTTCGTCTCGCATAGATTGACTTCATCGGTGTCCTTGTTTATGAAATTTTTCAAAATTGAAACAATTTTAATTGTTTCTTTACATAATAAGAAATAAATAACAATAAATAATGTATTCTTTGTTTTTGGAATTAGAATTACTACCAAAAACCACACAAGATATTTTAACAGTTATTAAAGCACTTTAAAAAAAGTAAATTGCAAATATTTCATTGAAGTTAGCCGAACACATGCAAATCTTATGGAAGTAAAAATGATAGGATATCACGACACCACACTAGTATCATACCTTTGTTAGTTGTATCATGGGTTATTCTCATCTATCTTATATTATGCAGGGGGCACAGAATTATTCCAGGTAGAAAAGGGCAAGCACGAAATACGAACGTTTGAGAACCGCTGATTTAGAGGAAAGACAAGACTGATTCTCTGTATCGACTCTTTTTTGGTGTTCTGACGTTTGTCCTCCTGGTCAATGTTGCTATTTCTAGTTTGCCCTTCTTTCTTGTGGCAAACATAACAATGGTTTTGTATTCAAGACGGAGTTCACATGAATGTTGGTGTTCGTGTTTGTCCTGCTGCACACACACACACACACACACACAGTGTACCTGTCACCTGCATTACCTGCTTCTCTGCTGTCCCATCTGTCCAACTGTGCTCTTGCTGCTCTTTGTAAAGGTCACTTGTGGACCCTTTACCTCCTTTGGTGACATTTTGAGCCATTGGCTGAATGTTATTTCTACAGACTTGCGGCTCTCGCCCATGACAGTAGAAAGGCTCTGCTGCTGAGCGCTCACAGGCTGCGTGTCCTTTCCATGGAACTGGCGTGCCAGTTGAGGCCAACTGGGGGCCAGTAGTGCACAGTAAGGCCCATAGACATAGAATTACTAGACGCTGCATGACCAGCAGCATCATACGTCAACGTCACCGCCATATTGCGAGTGGCACTTCTGTGGAGTGAAGTAGTGGATAAAGATGCCTCACGCATGTGCTGCTTGGGATTGTGCAAACTGCTCTACGCTCCAAACCAGATCCCGGGGGATTACATCTCATAGGTAAGGCTGAGCAATTGTTTTGGTTACATTTGTCCATTCATCCATTATCCAACCCACTATATCCTAACTACAGGGTCATGGGGGTCTGTTGGAGCCAATCCCAGCCAACACAGGGCGCAAGGCAGGAAACCAACCCCAGGCAGGGCGCCAGCCCACCGCAAGGCACACACTAGGGACAATTTAGAATCGCCAATGCACCTAACCTGCATGTCTTTGGACTGTGGGAGGAAACCGGAGCACCAGGAGGAAACCCACACAGACATGGGGAGAACATGGTTATATTAGGCCATTAGAAAATCTCATTTTATAATCTTAACATTAGCTACGCCAGGCTAAGCTAGCAAAGCTATGCATTTATGTGCTGTGTTACCATGGTAATTGCATTGTCTTTATAAAAATCCTCAGACTGACAGCTGTGATTGATCGATTTTGTGGGGACAGACAGACAAGCATGTAAATCTATCACTTTGTACAATTTATGAAGCCAAACTGTTACTAGCAGTGCAGTTTTTTTTTCTTTCTCAAGAAATTCGACTGAAAAAGAGTAAAGATCTGTAAAAGTGGTGCGTGTGTGTTTTAGGGGGCTGGAATAACAACCGTTCAGCTGGTCAGTCCCAGGCCCTTTTCCGTTGTCTCATGGTTCGGTGTGGTTCCTCTCCAAGCACATCTGGAAACGTGGCAGCACAGGATGAGACTGTCTCCCTGTCTGCCGTTCAGTTGTCCTCGACACCAGCAGCACCAGCAGCAAAAAAAGAGCTTCCATCCCTTTTTTGCAAATATCCCTGCAACTGTGTGTGACCATAGCTACTTACCAGCCCGCTTTGGTGGCCTCGTGGAAAATGCCCTTGTTTACATCTCAGGGTTTGTCATTCGACAGAAATTGAGAAAGCTGTCCCGTGACGTGTGCCGTGCTAGTTTGGTAACGGATTCTGTACCGGCATCATATGATCAAAGCTACCACTCGCTCACATTAAAAAACAAAGGAGGTTTGATGATTCCTTCTGAGGGTCCAGTCAAGGTGGTCAAAGTAGCTGAGCGTGTTACCCGACAGTCGACATTAGGGCAAGCTGTCAGTGTATCTTTGATCAGTCAGTTTGTTCGGGCTGAGATTGGTTCAGACATCGAGGAAACACATCATTTCATGCTCATGTCTTTAGTTCTGTCTGTCTTCAACAAACTAAAGCTGCACCATATTGCCAGACTGAATACTCTCAAATTACAGAGTGGCAACACACGGAAAAAGCTGTGGAAGACAGTTGTGTTTCAAGGATTTGAGATCCTATCCTGTATATACAGGGTGACACAGAAAAACGGGAACTTTTGAAAAACCCAATAAAAATAGAAGAAATCCAACAAAAAAATTTTATTGACAGCAATTGAACCACTACAACTTGCCTTTTAAGAGACAGTAATCCAAATTACCAATGACGTCCTCCTGTACGTATGCATCCTTCCAATCTGCTGTTGAGGTTCCCCATTGATCGCTGCAACATCTCAGCTGGGATAGCACGAATTTCGTCTTGAATTCTTTGTTTCAATTCATTCAGTGTCCTTGATCCGACTCTTAAGGTAGCCCCACAAGAAAAAAATCACAAACGGCTTACGAACTGAATGCCGTGGGCTCCGTAAGACTGAAACGCATACAGCTTCGATATTCTGTGGAGTACGAGCACTTCTCGGTCGTCCTGTCGGGTTTCTTTTTGAGAGCAGATCCAGTCTCTTCAAAGTTTTTAATCCAAGTTTTTATCGTGTGTTTCGAGGGAACCCGACCATGACGCCCTAAGTTGAAAAAACGTCGGAACTCCCTCTGTGCACCTTCCAAACTATCATTGTTTTTGTAAAACATTTTTAATGGCGAAAGCACGCTGTTGATCGTTCTACTGATCCATGATTACTAAATGGCGAGATTGTTTACAGCTCAGGGTCCCTGTTCTGCAGTGCTGCCAACTGTACATGGCTGCCACTACACCAGGGGTGTCAGACTCCAGTCCTCGAGGGCCACAGTGGCTGCAGGTTTTCATTCTAACCATTTTCTTAATTAGTGACCAGTTTTTGCTGCTAATTAAATTCTTATGCTTCAGTTTTAGATAGATAGATAGATATAAAAGATACTATATAATAGATAGATACTTTATTAATCCCAAGGGGAAATTCACATACTCCAGCAGCAGCATACTGATAAAGAACAATATTAAATTAAAGAGTGATAACAATGCAGGTAAAACAGACAATAACTTTGTATAATGTTAACTTAATGTTAATTACCTTGACTCAGGCCCCTTAGTTGTCTCTTTCTTCCTTAATTAGCAGCCAAACAATAAGGAGACACGAAACGAGCCGCCACATGACCAGCTCACCTGCGTCCATCACACAATATCTGGAAAATAAAGAAAGGTGAAGGTCTCAGTAAGGCTGATCTCTCAGGTCACCAAAAAACAGAAAATCAACAGTTTTGGAAATGTCTGACGTGGCCGAATGAGAGCAACAACGGGCCATGGAATTAAATAACAGGCGTAATTAACAGAAAGAATCGGCTTCTCATTAAGAAATTGGTTGGAGTCTGAAGCACCAATTTAGCTGGTCATCTTTCGGGTCGTTTCACGGTCTCATTTCGGTTTGGGTATCATTTAATGAAGAAAAAAATCAATTCAGAGGACTGATTCCTTAAAAATAAAGCTATTAAAATGAAGGGAAAACTGATTAGGAAAAGGGTCAGAATGAAAACCTGCAGCCACTGCGGCCCACCAGGCCTGGAGTTTGACACCCCTGCACTACGCATTTCAAAAGTTCCCATGTCACCCTGTATTTAAGTAACCACATTGTGTGTGTGTGTGTGTGTGTGTGTGAGAGAGAGAGAGAGATTGAGAGAGGAATGAGTGAAATGTTTTCAGAAATTACTAAACCAATTTGTATACAATGAAATTGTTTCTTTTTGTCATTGAGTGGATCATTTCACTGTTAAAAGAAAGACCAGACTGCCAGTTGCAGTCTTAATATTTTGACTTTCAGACATTGGGCAAGTTTTCATCTCAATAATTGTCATTATTAGTGTATGAATGGATATAAATAATTGCATTTAAATGATTCACCAAAATCTGTTGTATGTAAACGATACTGTTTTAAACGTTTTTTCATCAGAAAAGCCGGTTTCCACGTCTACCTGTATTACACTGAAAAAAATATAACATTAATGTTGTTCATTCAACGTAAATTTTCTCTTTCAAGCAACTTAAGATTAGTCATTTAGGGTTGCAGCTTGAAATATTTGGTTTCAGATCTCAATCAAAGTAAAAAAAATTGTTTGTACCAAATTAAGTTATGGTGGAGGGAATAAACGTAAAAATCCTATTTCATTTAACTTAATATTTTAGGTTGTTCATGTGCTGTGTTTGGGGGCCGTTTGTATTTTCTTTCGGTCGAACTTTCCAGTTTGATGGCTTTCCAACTGCCAAAAAAGAAGAACTACTTAAAAATTAGGTTTACTTCAGTAAAAAAACAAGTGAATTGCACCCAATAACTCTAAATGATTTGCCTCAACTTAAAAATTGTGGGATTAATAAGCTAAAAAGAATTAATATTGGTTCTGATTGAAAATATTAAGTGTGAATCATTCACATTTTTTTTTTAGTGTAGTTTAAATGGCACGCTTGCCACTCGCAATATGGCAGACGTGCTAACGTATTGTGTCGACTGGGCAACACAGTGAATGTGGCGTCTATCTATATATGTGGTCAGGCCAGGTTTATACTTCACGTGACACATGAGCCTGTGGATGCCAGCGTTGTATTGTTTATACTTGCGCGCGCACTTTACGTAAATCTGGAAGATTCCACTAGGTGGCAGTGCGAGATATCATCACAGTGAGAACAGATTCTGCTTTTCTGTGTTGTGAATTCCATAAAACGTCAATTAAATTCCGAGGACACCTTGTCACAATATCTGTGAAAAGGATGGAAGTTTAATGATTAAATCTATCAATCCAGGAATGCGCCTATTCCAGCTAGCATCGGGTGCGACACAGAAACAATCCCTGGACAGGGCATCAGCTCAATGCAAGATGAACACAAGCACTAACATACATCCATCCATCCATTATCCAACACGCTATATCCTAACTACAGGGTCACGGGGGTCTGCTGGAGCCAATTCCAGCGAGCACAGGGCGCAAGGCAGGAAACAAACCCCGGGCAGGGCGCCAGCCCACTGCAGGGCACGCACACACACACCGACACACTCAGGGACAATTTAGAATAGCCAATGCACCTAACCTGCACGTCTTTGGACTGTGGGAGGAAACCCACGCAGACACGGGGAGAACATGCAAACTTGCAAAGCAAACCCGGGTCTCCTAACTGCGAGCTTTCCACTGCGCCAATGCGTCCTATACACATGCACAGGTGTCATTTTAACGTCACCAAATCCCCAAACCATCATGTCTTTGAAAGGAAACCGGAGCACACTGTGGAAACACACCAGGAAAACATGAAAACTACAGGCAGGGAATACAAGGGACGTGACTCCCTGCCAGGCAGCAGCGCTACCGCTCCAATACTGTGTGTAATTATTATCAGTACTAGCCATGTGTGCCCAACTGCGTTGCGCGTGTTAAAGTTGTCTGTGAAGGGCTCCCTGTTTAAACGCGGCTGCCAGTTGTGAACTGGGCCCTTCGTCGCACAGCATTATGATTTTTTTATAAGGGAAACAAAATTACAAAAGAAAACCCTTGGGTATTGATTCGATAGGAATGGCCTACTGGGAATCACTGTCCGAATAGTAATTATGTGGTGGTGTAGGAGCATTTCTGCTTCTGTTCGTTCACAGTCCGTCTCGTTTTCACGACGCTGTCGTTTCCTCTCACGATGTCTTCTCAACCTTTCTCCAATCTCGCAGGTTGCTTTGTGGCAATCCAAAGAGTAAGGCAATATACACGGAGCAATGGTTATAAAAGGGGGACACATAGGTATCCAGACTCTTTAAAGCATAAATAGGGATCACTTCACTGACATGTGAGCAAGCCACGGTACAACTGTGAGACGCGCAGCACTCGCTGGCTACAACGTAACAATAATAATTTCCGGAACGTGCTGTTACGTTGTCAATCATTTTACTCACTGTCTTTCTTTCATTCATATGTTACGTAGGCACGTACCTTTTATCTTCGGCAATCTCATTCTCTAACCAGGCCTCAGGAGCTAACCAGCGTAACACTGTCCACCACCCCTTTCGTTATTCCGGCACATTGTTGACATCCGTGAGTAACAACGACGTACTAAACTGGAAGGTGGTCTACGCATGCGTGGAATTCGCGGACAAACAAAGATCAAGACCTAAATGAAGATCTCTTTAGTTAATTTAAAGCACAACAATTTGTTTAGTTTGAATGTCTGTGTTTTGAGGTGTGACTGGCGTACTACAGTCTTCAGTAGTATAAGCCTGGAGGAGATTCTTAATGCAATGCCTATGTTTTAGCTGTCTCTCTACTGCCATCTAGTGCTGCTTCTGCTAATTCATTCGCGGGCAAACAAAGATCAAGATCCAAATGAAGATTATATATAGAGATCCATTATTTAAATGAAGTTAATGATCTGTAAAATGCAATATGCATACTGTAGTTTAATGCAATTCATCATGAAAGCGATATCAAGAATAAATCTAAGGATTCTAAATGTGCAGAAAGCTGGAATATCAGAAATGTAATGTGTTCTGTGTGGCGATTGCTGCTCTCAGTTCAGGAGGAATCCGCAGAAACAGGTAGCAATTAACAACTGGGTCGGTTTTAAGATGACGTTTATGACGGTCTGCTTTAATGATAAAGTAAACTACGAGGTTAAAGTGGACATTTCAAAATTTAAGCCTAAATTTCCACTTTAATCACAAAATACACCTTTTCACCATGTCCTTAATTTTTTTTTCTGTGGCTCAAATACGCTGTCGTACATTCTGATAAAAAAAACGGCACAGAAGACGGTATGTGAGAATTTAAAAATGTATCGTGTCACTACGATGGGGAATATGCGACGCACCACGAGTGCATTTTGCTTCATAATCTTCTCACCATTCATCAAACATCGATGCAGGCACAACGATCCACATAGCAGCTCTCTGTCACATATAGATCGCAAACAGAGACTATGACGTCACACTGTCACGACTTTTTGCTGGTGCTGCAACTCGCGCACGCTTACAGGACGCGTCAAATGATCGCTGGGAACGCGTGGCAGCCATGATGCGTGTGCGTGTGCTTTCTGAGCGTGAAGTATAAACGAGCCCAGTGGTTCAAAAAATCTTGTAAGAGGCAGGAAGGCATCAGGGTCTAATAGCTGGAATTAATAAAAAAAAAGACTAGAAGCCAGCAGGGGACATGGCACTTCCCAGATAGAATATAAGTTTTATGAATTAACATAAGTTTATGTGTGCTCTTTGGTCCAGAGACCCTCCTCCTCTCCCTTCACCCCTTTCATGGGACATAGTTCTCCCAAATTCTAAGAAACCCAAACTACCAGCACAACCTGGTTCAGAATTCTACGCAGAGTCTGTCCTAATCCCCGCAAGCTGATCCTGTTTGCCAATTACGTTCTCATGGTTTACCTGGCACTTTTCTCCACATGTTCTGGAGCTGTCCCCTTGTCTTTTCCTTTTGGACACACGTATGTCACCTACCATCTTCCCTTCTTTCTTGTAGTATTCCTATGTTATCTCAGATCTTTCTCCATATAAACCTTTCTTGACTGCCGCTCAAACTCTCTGAACGTGAGTTATTCTGTCTGGATACCCTGGCAGCCATTTACCGCTGAGAGACCCCTAAATGCGTCACTGTCGACAACTGCCAGTCCTCCTTTGAACGCAAATCCCAAACAGGCATTATCAGATCGAAGGTGCCCAAGAGGCAGAGATAGTCGGGAGAGGAGGAGAACTGGAGCAGGGGTGAACAGAGCGTGTGGGAAATAAACAAGGAGAAAGTCGGTAGGACACGAGTGCAATATTGTTATTTTATCAGTATGCTGCTGCTGGAGTATGTGAATTTCCCCTTGGGGAGTAATAAAGTATCTATCTATCTATCTATCTATCTATCTATCTATCTATCTATCTATCTATCTATCTATCTATCTATCTATCTATCTAATTATATAGTGCCTTTCACTCTATCTATCTATCTGTCTATCTATCTATCTACCCCGATGGGGAGTTTTATTTTCACAATACAATACGGGGTGAGACGAAAGGCCAAAGGAGGGACAAAAGGAAGAAGAGTTCAGCCACCCATGGTCTGTGTATGTATGTGTGTTTTTACTAGTTTGGTTTATGTGGCTTGAGGGGGGGCCGGTGCTGTTTTTTTTGTTGGTCACTGCGCACCCGAGCTATATTTGGAGCTACCCAGCGGAGTGACTACTTACCCCAAAAGGGTGTCGGTACTCACGGTGAGCTCACCAGTAGTGTTGAAAGGATCGTATGCAGTTTTGTAAAACTTTGTTTTTTTTATGTCGTGCTGTACATAGTTATAACATGCAATGTTTGGTTGTCTGCTATTTGGTTGTACGCCTTGACAAACTGGTGAGGAAGGCAGGCTCTATTGTAGGTACGGAGCTGGACAGTTTGACATCCGTGGTAGAGCGACGGGCGCTGAGCAGGCTCTTGTCAATCATGGAGAATCCACTGCATCCACTGAACAGGATCATCTCCAGACAGAGGAGCAGCTTCAGCGACAGACTGCTGTCACCGTCCTGCTCCACTGACAGACTGAGGAGACCCCCAACTATGTGACTCTTCAATTCCACTTGGGGGGGTAAACGTTAACATTATTCAAAGTTATTGTCTGTCAGGATTGACAGGAGCCTGCTCAGTGCCCGTCGCTCTGCCATGGATGTCAAACTGTCCAGCCCCATGCCTACAATAGAGCCTGCCTTCCTCACCAGTTTGTCCAGGCGTGAGGCGTCCCTCTTCTTTATGCTGCCTCCCCAGCACACCACCGCATAGAAGAGGGCACTCACCACAACCGTCTGGTAGAACATCTGCGGCCTCTTATTGCAGATGTTGAAGGATGCCAGCCTTCTAATGAAGTATAGTCGACTCTGTCCTCTCTTGCACAGAGCATCAGTATTGGCAGTCCAGTCCAGTTTATCATCCAGCTGCACTCCCAGGTATTTATAGGTCTGCACCCTCTGCACAGTCACCTCTGATGATAACGGGGTCCATGAGGGGCCTGGTCCTCCTAAAATCCACCACCAGCTCCTTGGTCTTGCTGGTGTTCAGTTGTAGGTGGTTTGAGTCGCACCATTTAACAAAGTCCTTGATTAGGTTCCTATATTCCTCCTCCTGCCCACTCCTGATGCAGCCCACCATAGCAGTGTCGTCAGTGAACTTTTGCACGTGGCAGGACTCCGAGTTGTATTGGAAGTCCGATGTATGTTGGCTGAACAGGACCAGAGAAAGTCCAGTCCCCTGCGGCGCTCCTGTGCTGCTGACCACAATGTCAGACCTGCAGTTCCCGAGACGCACATACTGAGGTCTGTCTGTAAGATAGTCCACGATCCATGCCACCAGGTATGAATCTAGTCCCATCTGTCAGCTTTTCCCTAAGGAGCAGAGGTTGGATGATGTTGAAGGCATAGATGATGGCATCCTCTGCTCCCACCTTCTCCTGGTATGCGAACTGCAGAGGGTCGAGGGTGTGGCGGGCCTGTGGCCTCAGGTGGTGAAGCAGCAGCCGCTCCATGGTCTTCATCACATGTGACATCAGAGTGACAGGACGGAAGTTGTTCAGCTCACTAGGACGTGAGGAAAGACGAAAAGAGCTGAGCCTTATGGAGATGAAGAGGAAACCTGACTGAAGTGCTTAAAATGATGAAGGGAATTAGTCCAGTGGATCGAGACACTGACTTTAAAATGAGTTCATCAAAAACACAGAGACACAGAAATTTGTTAAGGGTGAATTTCACACAAATATTAGGAAGTTTTTCTTCATACAGAGAAGTACAGAGAAGTTATATAGCACCCTGAGTACAACAACATTTATTTCTATACTGAAGCATACAAATGATGGAGGTCAAAGTGCTTTACAAGATGAAGAAAGAAAAAATAAAAAAAATAAAAATAAAATTAGGCGATACTAATTAACAAAGAATAAAATAAGGTCCGGTGGGCAGGGAGGACAGAAAAAAACAAACAAAAAACCTCCAGAGCGGCTGGAGAAAAAAAAACAAAATCTGCAGGGGTTCCGAGACCACCTGGTGAGCCCCCACTGGGCATTCTACCCAACATCAATGATCTCAATCAGTCCTCATGGTTTTCAGGCTTCATGTGGAAGAATTAGATGCTGATGGTCATGTGGACCTCTGGCCTTCAATCCGTTAATGTAGGGACTGCATGGTGCCCTGACCAGGTGGTGGTGGCACAGATCGACCACCATAGAAAACTGGAAAAAGAACAGCAGGGAAAGTAGGGGTAAGTACAGATTGTGGAGATATGATAAAAAATAATAATTAAATGCATTTACAGAATATCAGAGTTACACTAAAATGGGGGAGAGGGGGCTTCACCTGTAAATGTTACTAATTGCAACAAACTTACAAGTCCTAAAGGTGTGTGACTGCTGGCCTCTCGATTGACCGCCCGTTCACCGTCTTCTGACTGGCACCCTGGTTAAGTACTAAATTCCCTTGGCATACATGATAGGAGCACAAGAGTGGCACAGCACAGCCCCAAACCCCAGACAGCATACAGATTAAGACGTGCATGCTGTGGAATTCTGGGGTCTTAATTATCCTGCAACCTTTTCATTCCACAGGAACTAATGTCCATCGAGGGGTGATGAATCCATTAACATTTCAACACGGCTGCTCCCGGCAGGGAGAGGATTAACACGCAGGAGGCTAAACAATGCAGCGCAGTAATCAGCGGTCAGGAGGGCAGCGTCTTCAGGGGGCTTCAGCCTGAGCTCCACAAATTAAATTACTCAGGATTTAATTGTATTAATGAGGTGGCGTGGTGGTTAGCACCGCTGTCACTTACTGTATAGTATATCCCATAGGGCTCTGTTGATGTGGACTGCAAGTCCTGATTCTTTTTATTGAAGACGTCTATTGGTTTACTCTTATTGCACATACTGTGATAAGGTCCAGATACAGTCTAAAATAAGGATATTTTTAGGTCTAAACCAGGGGTCTCCAACACATCGCTTGCGAACTACCGGTAGCTCACAACCCCTTTCCAAGCAGCTCACCAAAGGGTTAATGAATCCTACATAAATTTGAAAACTTGATTAATCAAATTAGGGGTGGGCGACCTTTCCAAAAAATCCTATCCTATCACGATCCTTTTAACACAAAATCACGATCCACAATCTGAATTGCAATCTATCTTTTCAATGTGGCAGACACTTAAGAGAATATCAAGTCATCAAGACCTAAGTAACACTTTATTTTAAATATGAAACAAAGTTGAATTCAATTGTTCTCTTGTTCGCTAGCTAAGTGGAGTTAAGGTACATGCCTTAGTGAGGTAGGCCCGGTCCCCTCCCCTCAGCCCGTCAAGTGGTCTTGGATTCGCACTAATAAATCAAACTCTGATACATAGCGAAATGAGAGAAGTCGCAAAATCAGTCGGAATGTTCAAGCAAATTATAGAAAAAAACCCGATCTAAATCCGTTAAGTAGTTCTCTCGTGAAAAGCGGACAGACAGACATTGGATTTTATATACAGGGTGTCCCAAAAAAATATCGGAGTTTTAAAGAGCTGTAGCTTGGCGCCCATTCATTGGAGACTGCAGAGCAACCTAGTGGCATCTTGAGGAATTAATCTAGTTTCATCTATACTAATAAAAGGCAAAGCCCTAACTGACTGACTGACTCATCACTAATTCTTCAACTTCCCGTGTAGGTAGAAGGTTGAAATTTGGCAGGCTCATTCCTTACAGCTTCCTTACAAAAGTTAGGCAGGTTTCATTTCGAAATTCTACACGTAATGGTCATAACTGGAACCTACATTCCTCCATATATTTGGCCATAGCCTGCAGCTCGGTCGCCGTGTGAGGCGGAGTTGCATCCCTCATCATCACGCCTCCCACGTAATTGAGTGCCTTCCCATATAAGGTAAATATTCACGGGTGAAGGACTGTGCTTAGCATATTCATAAGTGCAGCTACTGCAGAAACCCTCTGACGCTGAACAAGCCTTTGTAGACATATCAATAGGAAAGCAAGGTGTAAAGCTTAAGTTTAAATTACGTTCATAGACACGCTGCCGCTAAATATTCGCAGGCAAATCCACAACTTAATACCGGGAATGCCTGTTAAACATCTTAGATTCACGAGTACCGATTTGGGTAGTGAACACTTCGATGAATGAAACCTGTTCAAAAAATGCATTAAAACAACAACATTTATTTATATAGCACATTTTCATACAAAAAAATGTAGCTCAAAGTGCTTTACAAAATGGAGAACAGAAAAATAGAAGACACAATAAAAAATAAACATAAGTCAACATTAATTAACATAGAATAAGTAAGGTCCGATGGCCAGGGTGGACAGAAAATTACACAATTGAGAAGGCAGCAAAAGAATATGAAGCGAGTGACGCACACAAGCATATTCATAAGTGCAGCTACTGCGGAAACAAAGCACGGTGTAAACCTTAAGTTTAAATTAAGTTCATGGATAGGCTGCCGCTGGCGTTTGTCATGCCTACGACGAATACGATATTCGCGAGATACAAGTTTAATGAGAAGATGCAGGGTATAAACGAGACTTTTGATCACTTTGTAAGGGAGTTAAAATTGCTGGTGAAGGGCTGTGCTTATGCAAGCGAAGATGACATGGTCAGGAATAGAATAGTGTTTGGCACAGACTCAGCAAAAGCGCGAGAGAAACTTTGAAGTGCCGGGTCTGAGCTAAAATTAAATAAAGCCGTGGACATCGCTAGATCGCACGAGATATTCGCGAGATACAAGTTTAATGAGAAGACGCAGGGTATAAAGCCTCGATGCTAAAGACCTGGCGAAGTCATGGAGAACATGGACGAGTTATACACAGAACTTGCACTGCCGGCGGAAGAGGAAAACACTAAGGTCAGATTATTCCGTTATCTTATTGGAGAGAGCGGCAGAGAATTGTGTCAGGCGCTGACCGGTGATATAAGACCTGATGAGTTTCATGATGTAAGACCTATCATGAGCTTGATGATACGTAAATTTGATGAACATTACAACTCGAAAATAAACGAAACTGTAGAGAGGTTCAGATTTTTTTCAAGAAATCAGGCAAGGGGAGAAAATTATAGACAACTACGTCACAGATCTGAGAGTGTTGGCGGGCACATGCAATTTCGGGGAGATTAAAAGTTCCCTTATACGTGGCCGAATTGTGTGCGGAACCAGTGATGCAAGTTTGCAGCAAAGATTATTGAGAGAAGACAAACTGACTTTAGAGAGGTGCGTACAAATATGCAGAGCCACAGAACTGTCGAAGGAGAACAGCAGAACAGTCACACGGGCTTCCCCATTCTATACTTCTCCCAGTGCGTCTCTCTAATCCCTCCGCGCAGGAACATTATCATAAGGCTTAACAATCTTATTGTTACACCTTCTACGTGCACCCAACCGTCCTTATTACGGAGTCTTCCTTGCTTTACCGCTGGCTGCTTCTTTCCATTCACCTTCCTAGCTCTTTATTTAAACAGTTTTCCTTCTCACTTTTCCGCTCCTTCGCTGTCTTCTCCCTTTTCGTTCAAAATACGCGCCTCCTTGCCTTTTTACAGTCAGTTCCCCTTACGTCACACCATGGTACGTTTAGCACAAGTTAATACCGGGACTGCCTGTTAAACATCTTACATTCACGAGTAGCAATTTGGGTAGTGAACACTTCGATGAATAAAACCTGTTATCTTTACAACGGTTGACAAACACGGAATGTAACTTGAACACAACACATCCTCCAAATACGAACCTGATTGAAAGAAATAATGATAATCAAATCCTTGATGACAGCAACACTCATAACAGTCACAAAACAATTACATTGACAATCATGTTACGTTATTTTTAAAATGTTTCCTTTTCTTTTTCATAACTTCTTTAACACACTACTTCTCCGCTGCGAGGCGCAGTATTTTGCTAGTTTTATATATAAAAAAAAGAATATCGAAGTTTCAAAGAGCTATATTTATTGAATTATACAAGCATATACAAAAACTGTTATATTCACGTGTTTGCCACATTGTCTATAAATGTTCCATGTGCCCTACACGAGTAACTGTGACAATATCGAGGCAGTATTCAAATTCAAGCTAAACTCTCTGTAACATATCTGGATCGACGCTCTGAATGGCAGCCGTTACCTTCAACTTCATTTCATCCAAAGTTGTAGGCATTGGTGGTTGGAACACTAATACTTTGACGTAGCCCCAAAGGAAAAAGTCACATGGGATGATATCTGGGGGTCTTGGAGGCCAATGATGGAGTGAAACAGATCTTCCTATCTTCCAATGTTGGGGATAGGTCTCATTTAGGAAATGCCGCACTGGAAGAGACCAGTGAGGTGGTGCCCCATCTTGTTGAAAAATGAAATCGGCTGGTTCTTGATCTTCCAATTGAGGAAACAGCCAATGTTACAGCATCTGCAGGTACACAGTCCCTGTTACTGTGGTTCCTTCAAAAAAGTTAGGCCCATAAATTTTCGACTTGGAAATCGTGCAAAGAATATTAGTCTTGGGGGAGTCTCGTTCATGTTCGATAACTGCACGAGGGTTTTCTTCACCCCAAATTCGTACGTCATGACGATTTACCTTCCTACTAATGTGAAACGTGGCCTCATCACTGAAGATAATCAAGGAACAAAAATCGTCATTGGTCTCCCAATTTTGCTGGATGAAACTTGAAAACTCAAGTCGACGCGTCTTATCCCCTCGTCTAAGGGCCTGAACCAACTGTGGACGATACGGTTTCATAACCAACCAGCATCATGGAATTCTCCATACACTTGACTTTGGTATCTTTAACTCATAATTTGCTCGTCAAGCTGATTTCGGTGGGCTCCAAGTGAACGCAGTTTGCACTCGGGCGACATTGTCAGCAGAGGAGGAAGTTTGAGATCGCCTGGTGCTTTTACCTTTGCAGATACACCCAGTATGCCAAAATTGCTGGCAGGGACGTTCTTAGGCGTACGCGAACTACGCATCCGCATAGGGTCCCGACTGATCCGACCCCGACTTACAATTTTTTTTATTTTTTTGTTGTCGGGCTGTGGGCCTGGGGCCCCTGTCATGCCCCTGGCACTGCAGCCATCTGTGCCAGTCCCTCACGTCATGTATCATGTTACCCTCCCCATCCCAAATGTTATCGTTCTCAGTCGAATTCGGAGGGTGAAGGGTAGGAGCAGGGGGCAGCAGGCAGGGAATCGGGGGCGTGGCCGTGGGACTGGGAATGTATAAATAGCGATCGCTCAGTCCGGAATGTGCATCTCTTAGTCTTATTAACAATGGTAATTTATTATACAAATTGCAATCTTCACCTAAATCCCTAATAATATTGTCACGCCGTCGTAACTTTGCACTATAGCAAACGTTAATTTTAGAGATTCGTTTCGGATTCATTCAGAGAGATCCCCATAAAATCATGAAATATCCCTGTATTACTGTCCTTTACCAGATCCAGAACAAAATCAATATTTTACCACTCTGCATACACACAAGTGTACATGTAGGCCTACTGGTCATCTAAGGCCTTTTCTGGACGTTTTATTAGAACACCTTCCTGAGCTCCCACTCCCCCCCCATCCGGGGCCTGCACATTTCTGAACCGCGTAGGGTCCCCAAACTGCTAAGAACAGCCCTGTTGCCAGTACCATGGACGGATGTTATTGTCATTCGGAGGGTCAGTCCCATATTTTTTGATGAAATGCCCACTGCACAGTAACAACCAATTGAGTTCTAACGAATTCGCAAACGCAAAAAGGCTTTTTGTTGTGGCACAGCCATAACTGCAAACGTAACTAATCGAAGCAGCACACTGTTAGCTTTTTGATAAGCACTAGCACCATCTACCGGCAACAAAATGAAACTAGATTAATTCCTCAAGATGCCACTAGGTTGCGCTGCAGTCTCTGATGAATGGGCGCCAAGCTACAGCTCTTTAAAACTCCGATATTCTTTTTGGGACACCCGGTATTATATATTAGTAAACCTTGAAAATAATGTGCAGTTAAGGTCTCAACAGCATTTCCGGAGCTTAGTGGAGCCAAATAACTAGAAGAATCTTCACCAAGCAGCTCTGAAAATGTCTGCTTTGTTTGGGTCTCCATACCTCTGTGAGTCTGTGTGGTGTAGCGCACAGGTGTCGAACTCCAGGCCTGGAGGGCCGCAGTGGCTGCAGGTTTTCATTCTAACCATCTTCTTCATTAGTGATCAGTTTTTGCTGCTAATTAACTTATTTTGCTTTAGTTTTAATTAACTTGACTCAGGCCCCTTAGTTGTCTCTTTTTTTAATTAGCAGCCAAACAATAATGAGACACAAAACGAGCTGCCACACGACCAGCTCACCTGTGCCCGTCACACAATATATGAAAATAAAGAAAAGTGAAGGTCTCAGTAAGGTTGATCTCTCAGGTCACCAAAATATTTTGACGAACAGAAAATCGACAGCTTTGGAAATGTCTGCTGTGGCAGGATGAGAGCAGCAACACACCACAAAATTAAATACCGGGCTTAATTAATTAACAGCAAGAATCAACTTCTCATTAACAGATTGGTTGGAGTGAAATTGGTTGGAATTTGAAATCCCAGTTTAGCTGGTCATCTGTTGGCTTTTTTCACGTCTCATTTCTGTTTGGCTGCCATTTCATGAAGAAACGAATCAATTCAGAGGACTGCATCCTTAAAAACAGGGCTATTAAAATGAAGGGAAAAGGAGATAATTAAAAGCGAAAACTGGTCAATGATTAAGAAAAGGGTCAGAATGAAAACCTGCAGCCACTGCGGCCCTCCAGGCCTGGAGTTTGACACCCCTGGTGTAGCGGGTCCTCAGCTCATGTCAAAAGGCTACTTTTTAAAATAAATAATCGCCGCACACGCGGCTTAGCAAGGGGGCGCGGTGTGCGTGTGGCCGAACGGTTCCCGGGGAATTCGTGATGCGGCCGGTTCTCACTTAAGTGCACAGGTAAGAAGTCGTCCGCATCCGTAATTGTTCCCGGGAGCTGCTGATTGCCACTGCTGATCTATGTCCCCGTGATAAATAGAAACGCGAGGTGGCTAGCTGGGAAAAAAATAAAAAATAAAAGAAAGAACGGACGAACAGACGGAGGGAGGTTGAAGGAGAGGAAGGTGGCTGGAAGGCGGTAGAGGAAAGCCAGTGGCGGAGAGCGAGCAAGCGAGAGCAAGCGAGAGCGAGCGAGAGAGAGAGAGAGCGCAGGTTCATGCTGTATGCAGGCAGCTGGAAGAGGTGAGCCCGAGTGGGTAGTTTGGCCGGCACCCGAGGGCCAACAGTAGTGGTCGCTTCTTCTGAGTGCTTCTTGGGAGCAGGAATGACCAGGAGCAGGTTGGCTCGCCGGAGATTTGGAGTAGAATCCCCAGCGTGAGCTTCCTGGCCGTTGGAGGAAGCCAAGTCTCAGTCTTGCAGGGGCTAAACGAAGCCAGGGATCGGGAGGCCACCAGACCAGTCGAGCAGAAGGAGGTCAGCTGCATGTAGGGGTGACTCCCCTGGTGCATAGGATGGGAGAAGCAGGGGAGTCACCAGTAAAAGAAGGAACCGTGCTTTGTGTTTTTAAAGAGATTGCTTCTAGCCATTGTTTTAACCTCGTTGTTTTTAAAAGATTTTTTTTATTAATGGATTTTAACCCTCCACCCTTTTCACTTGATTTTATGGATTTTTTTTTATTTAAGGATATTTTGATACACTGCACTGTTTATTTGAACACTTATTGGTTTAGTTTTTACACCATCCCCTTGCTTCATTGTTATGCCTCACTGCCAAGCTCATGGGTGACATTACCAACAGTGTCGGGTTCAAGGGGTCCCAAAAACAAGATTGGAGCGTGGAGCAGAACCTGCATCGTCACAGTCTGACACAAATGTCATGAAATCAAAGTTCAGAACAAGGCTGACAGATGAACATTTAAATGACTCAATGAGAGTGAACCTGAGGGGCTCCACTCCACCAGACACCTCAGTGCCAGTCATCTGACTAACTAAACAACACATCACACATGTGACTGGACCTGTGAATAAAGTGACACAGTGACAAGTGACAAAATGACAAATGAATACGTCATACCTGTTGTGGCCCATGCCCCTTCGATACAGCCATGGCCAGCACACTACTTCCCCCGGCAGCCCCCCTGGGTTGCATCAGGACCACAGGCATGGGACTTCGGGGCTCAGTCTTGTTGGAGCTGCACGGCTTCCTGAACCCGTCTGGGCGGCAGTGCAGCCAGATGCAGTTCATCAAGTACCTGCAGCACTAAGGATCTGCGCTGGTATCCAGAAAGTTGCCAGTTCAAATCCCCGTCACTTCCAAAAAGAGATCCTACTCTGCTGGGCCTTTGAGCAAGACCCTCAACCTGTAATTGCTACAGGGGCGCTGTACAATGGCTGACCCTGCGCTCTGACCCCAAGGGGTATGCGAAAAATAACAATTTCCTAATACAAGAAAAGTGTATAAGATGAAATAAAGAACAAAAAAAGGAGCCAGCAGCCACCACTCCGGGAGCCAGAGTCGGGAGGAGGAGGAGGAGAAGGAGGACAACGCTTGCCGGGAGGTGTGGTGGTGAAGAGAGTAGTGTGCCTTGTGGTTTGGTTTGTGCTTGTGGGAATGTGCTGTGGCTGAGGGACACGGAGAAGAAAAATAAATGTTTGTTTTCTTTTTATGCATGCCTCCCAGTCTCTTTGTGCCGGGTTGGGCGCCTATATGGCACCTTTTCACACTGTGGATTTGGAATTGCATTGTTTTGTTTTGACGGCATTCATGTTTTAATTGAATAGTGTGAATGCATGCAGACATACAAAATGCACTTGCAGGTGAACTCAATATGTTTGTGTGATGTTTTAATGTTAAATGTGAGTAGTGGACACCAACATTTTGTAAATGTTCAGGCAAAACAAGCTGATTCAGTTTGTTTGGGTTGAAATAAGCTATGAGAATAAACGTTAGCAAACATGAGGAGCTCTCGGCCATTTTCATTTTGTAAAAGTAGCTCTCAGGGGGGAAAAAAGGTTGGAGACCCCTGGACTAGAGGATTATAAATAGGAGGAAATCCCAAAAAAGCTTGACATCTTGCATAAGTAGACCTCGAGAGGAGTTGGATGATATATCATATGAGGGGGGTTTCACCACACCGGTGAGTCAGGAGGTGCTGAACCCAATAAAGGTAAAGTGATTTCCAAGTAATTCCTATAAACACAAAATATCCCAGTAGCCACAAACAAAAAGCAATAATTGTGAAACTCCTATAATTAACTAACTGTGGCACACTCAGAAAAAAAAAGAGTGCCCACAATAGTTTCTTATTAATATAATCGCCAAAAGTGAATACTTTTTGGTAAACAAAGGGTCCCTGTTGTCGATTGGACCATAGTACTAGGGTGTTGTACCGTGTTAGCCATTATGAATGTAGAGAAGAGCCAAGCAAAATGACACCTTTTATTGGCTAACTAAAAAGATTACAATATGCAAGCTTTCGAGGCAACTCAGGCCCCTTCTTCAGGCAAGATGTAATACAGAAACTGAAGTTTCCTGTGTTTATATCCACACACTAGGACAAGAAACAACAATGGGAAATCTTTAAAGGAAAAATCTTAAATGTAAAAAATTAATAGGTTCACTCAGGCTAAGATTAAAACGGACTGTGGCATGAGCAGTAATTGATAGGAACGTGTTTCACACTGAACTGGTTCCGTCTGGGTTGCAGTAAAGGGACGAACTTCGGCCCGCCCTTCAGACGCAGCTTGGACTAGTGATGGGCGGAGTGAAGCCTCATGAAGCATCAAAACGTTTGAAGCAATTGTGTCGGAAATCGTATCGAAGCTTCGAAGCATTTGACACTCACCTCTCTAGTGCCCCTCCTGGCCATTTTCATTAACATTACACAAACTCATGATCCACTTCAATGACGTCTGTTATAACTCTTATTGCTTTTATTTTTTCGCTGCTACAGACTGACAACGAAGAGAAGGGTTCGTCAGCAACTTCTAGTGTCTGATGTGTAAAAAATATAAATATATATATAACTAACGCCGACAAGCAGAATGCACTATACGATAGCAAGAGTTAAACAAAATAAGACGCCTCACTCATGGATTCCCGGCTCTTTCAATTAGTATTTACTTTTGCACTGTGTCATTATAATCGCTCCTGTTATTAGTATTAGAATTAACCTTCATCTTTTCTTGAGATCACATTTAATAGCCTTAAATGTTTTCTTTGGTTTGACTTAATTAAAATGGAGTAGACGGAAAATAAAGGTTTATCCCTGTACTTTGCCATGATATAGGTAAGCACATTTGAGAAAGAAAAGGTGAAATCCTTAAATCAGTTGTTATTATTCGATCAAGTATTGAAATATTTCATTTATTAATACTTTACAATATTTTGTGGAGCACGAAAGTAAAGAATTAGCTCCAAAAAAATATCGCCGTCAATGGCTCAACTAACTAAGGTGGTTGCTTTTCAAATTCTGAGCGTAGTGCTAGCCCGAGTTCGATCCGACTTAAATACTCATTAAAATTAACAATAATAAAAAAAACGATCAGAATTGAAATCTTTATAACCAATTTGAACTAAATAAATTTGAGAGATACTGTGGAAGGATCGCATAAGAGATCTGTTCGGGAATCATCAAAATGCGATGTCTAATTGCGGATGGCAGCTCACGTATTTACATTAATCCATTTCTATTCATTGCCATTTGACGTCCATGAACCCCTCCATTGAATAAGGCAGTGGTTCTCAACCTGTAGGGCGCGAAGTAACAAAAAGGGGGGCGCGAAGATTTGAAAAAAAGAAAACATCTGTGGGAACCAAAACAAATTAACTTAAACTACATTCTGATAATAGAACAATAAATACTGTATAGAGTTAGATAAATGTCGATAAAAGTTAAGTAGGTATAATCAAATATGCATCTACATTTCAAAAAATGTTGGGGGGGGGGCGATTAAAACTGTTATGAAAACTAGGGTCGCAAATACTTAAAGGTTGAGAAACGCTGGAATAAGGTGATAACAAACCCACTGTGGTAGATCAGGTTGAATTTGCTCTGCTGCGCCAAACATTCAAAGGTGTCAATCCGGAGCACATCAGAGAGGCTGAGAGACACGGCGCAGATCAGTCACCGGCACACAGACACACACGGGACACTCCAATGTGAGCAGTGCACATATCAAGGTCGGCATTAAAGATTGAGTGCTGAGGCAACAAAAAGC
Organism: Polypterus bichir lapradei; assembly: GCA_026402145.1. Lineage (NCBI taxonomy): Eukaryota > Metazoa > Chordata > Cladistia > Polypteriformes > Polypteridae > Polypterus > Polypterus bichir. Next base: position 7,005,899 of record JANRMT010062810.1, read on the forward strand.
AGCGTGATAAACACATCTGGACCTGCTGTTGAAAAAACATTTGCTTTTAACAGCAGCATCCCTTCCTCGTGAACACATCTTCAAGGTCCGGACAGGTGATCAGTAAAAAGTTTTTTAGTCACAGCACAGTGCAATAATAAAACATTTCCTTAAACATATAGTTGTCCAGTCTGTATCATTCCTAAGCAATCTTCCTGTAATAGAGGCGCAATCCCAGTTACTAACACATTAACACTCAAAGTAAGAACACATTCCACCTTATCAATTTAATATTTAAAAATTTAAACCGCTAAACCCGCCATCAACAACTACAAAAACAGTTGAAATCGTTACTCAAATATTTTTTTTTTGTTATAGACATAAAACAAGATGCACATTTCCATTTGATATATCTTTACTAGTGTTCTCGCCTTGCTCGCTTCCGGTCCACGCTGGAATTTGCTGTTTAATAAAAAAAAAAAAAAAACAGACTCTTTTGGGTCATAATTCACAGTGGGTGGATGTGGGATCAGAACCCACGTATGCTTTATTATGAAGCGGTAACGCTACCGCTGCACCACTACTATTTTCAGGAGGATGGTATATAATGTATGTTTTTTAATGTATACATGTATGTATGTACTGAAGGCGACAACAATTATATATAGATGTATACTATATGACATACCTTCAGTGTTGCATGAAAACGTTGCATGAGGCGAAGAATGGATATTTATGAGAGTATTATAGTGAGAGATGTGTCGTCACCCGTATTGCTAAAGCTCTTCTTTGCAGCATTATGCATTCAACAAGTCGGCGTTTCTATGATGTATAATTTATAGTATTATATATTATATAATATTTATAATATTATTGGGCACGATCATTTAACATGTATTGATCATCTACAAACTTTCATTTCAATGGGAATTCTGTTGAGTTTTTAACTCTGTTGATGCCATATGTAGCCTACTTCAAACGGGAGCTCATTGAACAAATAATGAGTCAAAGCTTTGTGCAGAGTACTGAGATTGCGTCATGACGGGCTTTGAACGGGGCTACTGAAGCCTCAGACATGCGTACTACTGAGATGATGACGGGGCTACTGAAGCCTCAGACATGCGTAGTACTGAGATTGGATCATGACAGGGCTT
>JANRMT010062810.1:7007431-7028121 GCA_026402145.1 Polypterus bichir lapradei
GATGGTATATAATGTATGTTTTTTAATGTATACATGTATGTATGTACTGAAGGCGACAACAATTATATATAGATGTATACTATATGACATACCTTCAGTGTTGCATGAAAACGTTGCATGAGGCGAAGAATGGATATTTATGAGAGTATTATAGTGAGAGATGTGTCGTCACCCGTATTGCTAAAGCTCTTCTTTGCAGCATTATGCATTCAACAAGTCGGCGTTTCTATGATGTATAATTTATAGTATTATATATTATATAATATTTATAATATTATTGGGCACGATCATTTAACATGTATTGATCATCTACAAACTTTCATTTCAATGGGAATTCTGTTGAGTTTTTAACTCTGTTGATGCCATATGTAGCCTACTTCAAACGGGAGCTCATTGAACAAATAATGAGTCAAAGCTTTGTGCAGAGTACTGAGATTGCGTCATGACGGGCTTTGAACGGGTCTCCGAAGCCTCAGACATGCGTACTACTGAGATCATGACGGTGCTACTGAAGCCTCAGACATGCCTACTACTGTGATCATGACGGGGCTACTGAAGCCTCAGACATGCGTAGCACTGAGATCATGACGAGGCTCCGAAGCCTCAGACATGCGTAGAAATGAGATTGCGTCATGACGAGCCTTGAACGGGGCTACTGAAGCCTCAGACATGCGTACTACTGAGATGATGACGGGGGTACTGAAGCCTCAGACATGCGTAGAAATGAGATTGCGTCATGACGGGCTTTGAACGGGGCTACTGAAGCCTCAGACATGCGTACTACTGAGATGATGACGGGGCTACTGAAGCCTCAGACATGCGTAGTACTGAGATTGTATCATGACGGGCACCGAAGCCTCAGACAATCTTGACGGGGTTCCGAAGCCTCAGACATGCGTAGTACTGAGATTGGATCATGACAGGGCTTCGAGCAGACATGGTCACTGGTTACTGAATCTTTGTGAAGCCTCAGCACACTTAAAGGCATTGACCTCTATATTTTGAGAGTCTATCTGACACTTAACTCTCTAGTTATATTTTGTAATTCGTATTGACATTACACATTTCAGTTGATATGGTTAAGCTACAATTCAGGTAGTTGCTGAGAATTAATTATTGTTCTTGTGGATTGCTGTGATTTCCTTTGTCTGATACTGAGTGTCAAAGATATATTGTCATATATTAACTTTATATATATATATATATATATATATATATATATATATATATATATGAAAAGATTTGGTAAATCGTTCAACCTTTTTATGGAACACTTAATTTTGTTCAAAACCGTACGTCATATAGTATACATCTATAAATATAATTTTTTCGTCTTCATTAGGAAAATACAACAATGATACTCTCGTATCAATTAAACCATTTTAACGTGCGTATGTCAAACAACATATTTCATCCACCGCAGTAAGAACAGTAGTAGTAGTTCAGTTGTGCAGAGCTCGTTAATTATCCGGATTAGGTGGCTCAGTGGTGTTGTCGCTCAGGTTCGCGTCGTTGATCCTCCTCTTGTGAAAGTTTTTTTTTTTTCTATTCCTCCATTTAACAAGCTTGGACGGATAGCGAGCGAATCGAGCTATCGAGGGAAGGTTGGGCTACCGTAGACGGGCAGGGGGCACACGCCCCTAATTATATTGTGTATGTAAAGAGTTTCACTGTAAAACGTAATAAACTTCATATTTGTGTGTTTGGAGACCCTGGTGTCGTACTGAATTTGTATTGTAGAAAAACAAACTACTGTCCAGCGTGCCTAAATGTGTCTTTTCGTGTCTGATCACTATACGGCACTTCCAACTTGGGACAATTCGCTATAAACAGTTTCAGCCAACCAGCGCCTTCTAAACATGCAGAACGACAGTGTGAACCTTTATTGTAGCGGCGCAGCATCTTCGTTTCAGTCAGTCATTGTCCTGTTAGACTATTTACTGTTAAGTGCTGCTTGAGCTACCGTTTATAGTACAACAGGTGGCCTACGTAGTTCTTAAATCGATATTGAAATGCACGCACAAGTCTCCTAAATTATTTATTGAAATACCTACATTTACAGTGTCCGTTTTAGGAAGTCGTAGTTTTTACTTGTTCCCGTTATTAGGAATTATAATTTCTCAGTGTCACATATTATTCCTTACTACTCGCGAGTCCCGCTTCATTGAGATTCTGTTTTATATTCTGTATAAGCAAACTTTTTAAAAGGAGCGTTGATTAAATTGACTATAGCAGACTTGTCATCTTCTTAAAATGACTTTATTGATTTGATATTGACAATTAATCATAAGGCCAAACATCAAGGAGGATTTGAGTTTGCATGGACTGCGCTGTTTCTTTTTTTTTCGTGACATCGTGTCAGTAGAGAGTGCGTCACGTTAACAATGCATTCTGTCCTAAATGACAGCGCACACGCTTTTTTATATTTCCTAAAAGCCAATCTGTCTCAATTTGCTCATTAATATATTTTGACAGTGTATTTTAGTGAGAATGATTATAAACATATTACCCATGTTCATTTCCCATGTAGATATGTAACGTTTGGTGAGTATAAATAAAAAGTAACAACACATATAATAGTTATGTTGCATTGTTTATGATTAACAAAATTCATCGTTTATCGGAAATGTTCTACTTATACAGTCGATTTATTCCACTTCTGAAGGTGTACATTGTCGGTATTCTCCATTGCATTTGCCCCCGAGTGTAACGTGTGCCAGTGTAACCGAGGGATGGCAGACGAGCTCACATAATGGGTGACAAAGCACATTCTCATCCTGATGCCCAGGCTCTTGTCATAAATATTCCCATCTTGTGCTTTGTCTCGTTCCTGCAAGTTTACTATTATTATTGGACACGTATGTAGAGGAAATGTGTTTTATTTTATGTCTATGAAAGGAAGGACGGTAAAGACTGCGGGGGATTGTGTAACTGAAAGATGGTTTAAGAATACAGAAACGACAAAATCTTAGTGTTTGAGTAATTCTATTTACGTCAATTATTTACTCTGTTGTGCTGCACTTCGGAAGAATACTTATTTACCCCCGCGCGCAGCCTTTGATAAGTTGAATTCACAAGTAAAGGATGTTGCTGACAAAGTCAGATGCTTTTTTGAAAGTTTGGCTCCAGATGTGCTTATCCAGCTGCTCCTTCTTCTCAGTACTTGAGTGATCTTTACGTTCACCTCTGGATGAATTCGCAAAGTTTCTTTACAACTTTTTTGTCTCATTAACGCAGAAATCCCGAGGCTTTCCTAAAATTGCAGAAGACACTGTTGATGGCGCCGATTCTGTTTTAAAGACAGTTGTGATTAGTTATGCAGAACACGCTTTTACTCACATTGCTTTTTGGAAATCAATAATACAAATCAGCAACAGATCTGGAATCACTGAATAGTAAAAACGTTTAATAAGGAATGTCTTGCGCATATACTGGTGTAATGACCACGTCGGCTTTAGTGAAGCATTTCTTAGCCTCTGTGATATGATCGACATGGGGTAGAATAGATTCTGGATTGTTATAATACGTGCTACCTTACGCAAAATATGCTCATCGATTTGTTACAGATTCTTGGTGGACACGATTCCACACCGAGGAAAAAGGTGTTCCATGTAAATCGTTCATAATGTCTCCAAAATATATTTGTTAACTTTCAGACAAGTACTACTTAACTGTTTTATACAAAATCCTTATTTCAATATATGCCAGCCCCAACTAGGATTTGAACTCGGGTTAGCGTACTTTATCAACATAGCACAAACAACCGCTTTTACGCTTTGAGTTAAAGCACCTTGAAGATTAGTTACTGACGAAATCAACTGCTGACTGCGCGGATATCAATGACGTCATTACGCTAGCGTGCTCTAAATCACGTGACGGGCGCATTTGAAGCAAGCCTCGAAGCGGTGCTTCGATAGCTCGACATAGTGTCGAAACCTGAGTATCGAGCGGCCCATCACTACTGATATGTATTGCTACAGAGGCGCGAAGTCAAAACTCGCTAAATGCAGGCGGCAAGCTCCGTGTTGGAACTGCGTCGCTGCGTTGTAGATAGACGGCGGTGCTGTAGATCATTAACCAGACAAGAGTGTGGCTTTTTTAAATAGCTGCTCGGCTCCTAAACACTTGGTACTCTTGTTAAATGTACGAGGTGTGGCAGAAAAGTAATGAGACTGATTTTTTATTTACCAAAGTTTTTATTTTTTTCAAACATCAATGTTATCCCCTTCAAAGTAGTTCCCTTGGGCAGCTACACACCGATGGAGACGTTGTTCCCACTGTTGGTAGCAGCGCTGGAAGTCTTCAACCGGTATGGTCTTCAGCATGTCCGTTACACTCTTTTGGATGTTTTCTAAAGTCCCGAAATGACGTCCTTTGAGGACATTTTTCAGTTTAGGAAAAAGTCACACGGACTGAGGTCAGGTGAATAAGGGGGCTGGGGAACCACAGGAATGCGTTTTTTCGATTGTCCTTCTGCTCAATTGTGAGGTTTTTCGGCACCATTTTGGCACAGACCTTTCGCATGTGCAAATGTTCAGTCAAAATTTGATGAACGGTAAATCTGTTCAAATTTAATTGTTCACTCAACATTCTTAATGTTAAATGACGGTCTGATCTCACAAGAGTGTTCACCCGTTCGATGTTTTCATTGGTTTTCGAAGTTGAAGGCCTCCCTGAAAAACTTGAGCTCGGGATAAAGAATGTTCCCCATAGGCCTGTTTTAACTTTTCAAACGTCACACTTGCCGATTCTCCAAGCTTAACACAAAATTTAATGGCACAACGTGGCTGCAAATTCCGCTGTTCCATTTTGCGTGACGCACAACCAAAAACACAACTTCGCTAATAGCAGTCACAAAAATCACGTAGTTAACGGAAGGAGTTGAAACTCGCACTGAGCTATGGGAGGCTACTGATACACGTGCTCTATCAAGGACAACAGCGCAGCGTGGCCAGAGCGCTTGCAGTGTTGCCAGTCTCATTACTTTTCTGCCACACCTCGTATATTATGTAAATTGTATTGGGTGTAAATAAGTTATAGAATGGCTGAAATGTTGTGATGAATGGTTATTATGTTGTTATGCATAAATATGAAACGGGTACAGTAGTTATGAAAGTGTTTGAAATATGATAAGAGTAGCATTGAAGATATTTGATTAATGCTTAATGCTGATGTTTCATACCTTTAGAAATGTCATTTTAAAAAGGGGTTATGTAATGAAGAGATTAGTTGTGCTTCTGCATTTGATTTAATACAGCACATAGCTTGATTTAAATACAGTAATCCCTCCTCGATCGCGGGGTTTGCGTTCCAGACCCCCCCGCGATAGGTGAAAATCCACGAAGTAGAAACCATATGTTTGTATTGTTATTTTTATATATTTTAAGCCCTCATAAACTCTCCCACACTGTTAACATTATTAGAGCCCTCTAGACATGAAATAACACCCTTTAGTCAAAAGTTTAGACTGTGCTCCATGACAAGACAGAGATGACAGTTCTTTCTCACTATTAAAAGAATGCAAACATATCTTCTCTTCAAATGAATGCGTGACAGAAAAGCAAACAATCAAAAAATCAATACGTGCTGTTGGGCTTTTAAGTATGCAAAGAAGTGAGCAATGTGAAGGTAGTCTTTCAGCATTTTTTAGAGTAGCGTCCGATATCTTCTAGGCAAACAGCCCCTCTGCTCACACCCCCTCCGTCAGGCACAGAGAATGTCAGAGAGAGTGAGAGAGACCGAGAAAAGCAAACAATCAAGCACCGCTCGGGAAGCACATCGTATATCATTGAGGAGTTTTATTTAATACGTAATACATGCTCTGATTGGGTAGCTTCTAAGCCATCCGCCAATAGCGTCCCTTGTATGAAATCAACTGGGCAAACAAACTGAGGAAGCGTGTACCATAAATTAAAAGACCCATTGTCCGCAGAAATCTGCGAACCAGCGAAAAATCCGTGATATATATTTAGATATGCTTACATTTAAAATCTGCGATGGAGTGAAGCCACGAAAGTCGAAGCGCGATATAGCGAGGGATCACTGTACAGTATTTCTGTAATCTGTTTCTATATTACCCTAGTGACTAGGGATTGCTTACTGCATATACATGTGTATGTGATCTTGTTTATTGAGACTCTTGGTGGAATGAAGAGGTACTTTATTGGGAACCTGCACCTGAGAATGTGAATGTCAAATAGTCAAATATATATGCAGGGTTATAATGACTTTATTGAATGTGAATAAAAAGACGCAACTTGGACAACAAACTGAAAGCGGTGTGCGCTCATTGCTGCTCCACTTTACCTATTTCACAGGGCCAAAGACCTGGATTACGTCACCATTGAGGACCAGTGGAGTTCAGTTCCAGACCTGGTTGACGTAGCTCATCCTCTGGTGGAGGCAAAGTTCGCGTACACTTCGGGATTTGCTACTTTTTCATTTCTGTTGCTGTGGCCCACTAGTGGGGCCCGTAACATAACTAACTAACTAACTCAGTGAGTGCTGGGTCCCACCTCCCTAGCAAGGGTTCAAATTCTTGTTTTACGTCTGTTTTTTTTTTTTTTAAAGTTAATGTTACTTTTGGGAGGCACGGTGGCGCAGTGGGTAGCGCTGCTGCCTTGCAGTAAGGAGACCCGAGTTCGCTTCCTGGGTCGTCCCTGCGTGGAGTTTGAATGTTCTTCCCGTGTCTGTGTGGGTTTCCTCCCACAGTCCAAAGACATGCAGGTTAGGTGCATTGGCGATTCTAAATGGTCCCTGGTGTGTGGGTGTGTGTGCCCTGTGGTGGGCTGGCGCCCTGCCCGGGGTTTGTTTCCTGCTTTGTGCTCTGTCTTGGCTGTAATTGGCTTCAACAGACCCCCGTGACCCTGTAGTTAGGATATAGCAGGTTGGATAATGGATGGATGGAAATAGTAGAATTTGCACATTATTTTATATTTTTGTCTGTCTTATTACATTTCTAAAAAATAATTCATTTATTATGATCAAACAGTTACTCAGGGCAGCACGGTGGTGCTGTGGGTAGCATTGCTGCCTCGCAGTTAGGAGACCCGGGTTCTCTTTCTGGGTCCTCCCTGCATGGAGTTTGCATGTTCTACCTGTGTCTGCGTGGGCTTCCTCCCACAGTCCAAAGACATGCAGGTTAGGTGCATTGGCGATCCTAAATTGTCCCTAGTGTGTGCGCCCAGCTGTGGGTGTGTGTGCCCTGCGGTGGGCTAGCACCCTGCCCGGGGTTTGTTTTCTGCCTTGCGCCCTGTGTTGGCTGGGATTGGCTCCAGCAGACCCCCGTGACCCTGTAGTTAGGATATAGCGGGTTGGATAATGGATGGATGTTACTTTTGCCGATGATTCGCATTATCCTTTGTTTTTTTAATTGTGTCGAGTGTGGAATATAACCGGACCACAGACAGACATGGAGCCACAAGTGCAAGCACACACGCTTTTAATTCTTTTCCTCTTCAGGTACCCACGAATAACTTGGTCTCTTTTTTCTCTCTTCTCTCTTTTCTGCCGCCTCCATTCGTCTCCCTCAAGTTCTGTCCTCCACCTCCTCTGATTAGTGGTGAGGCAGCTCATTTTATAGCACACCCCAAAGTGCTCTAGGTGTTTCTCGACCCTCTTCTGGCTGCACTTCCCGTGTGTGGCAGAAGAGGAACCTCCGAGGATCCAGAATCACCTACTGCACCCCTTGGCAGCACCCACAGAACCCAACAGGGCTGCTCCAAACTACAAGTCCCAGCAGACCTTGCAGGAATCTGTGTTAGTGTAGCAACCCAGGTAGGCTGCCCTCTAGTATCCTGGGGGAGATAATGTCCCCTCGGTCTTTCATCCCAGCCAGGTGATAGTCCTGGCTGTCCGCCACACCAGGTATGTAAACTGCCCGGATTATTTTCCATGTGTTCTGTGGGTGGTTCTAAATCCAGAGGGTCTCCCACAGTTCCTGGTGGTTCATTTTCGAATGCACTAGTGAGTTTTGGTGAATTTTTGAGTTTCTTCTGTGCTTATTGTATATTATTGGATTTTTTTGACCTTCTGGTCTATTTTTTGACTTTGCTTTGGGATTCTGTCTTTGGGCTTTGTTTGTCTGGTATTGTCTTATAGTTTTAGGCAACTCCTTTATGCCTGTTGTGCTCGCTGAGAACTTCATGTGTTGCATTCTCATTATAGTAAAACCTTTTTTACTTTTGTAAGGTTTCTGTTTTTCTGCGGTGGGTTGGCGCCCTGCCCAGGATTGATTCCTGCTTTGCGCCCTGTGTTGGCTGGGATTGGCTCCAGCAGACCCCCATGACCCTGTGTTCGGATTCAACGGGTTGGAAAATGGATGGATGGATGGATGGAGGTTTCTGTTTTTGTCCATTTATCTAGCCGGGGTTTGGTATAGCCCCCTTTAGTGGGCAGTTTTGGGACTTTGTGATTTGGGATTCACACAAGTTAAAGTGATCCACTTCTGATCCACCTCTGTCTGACTGAATTTAATGGCTGAGGGAGGAGCCAGCAGCAGTGATGTCAGGGAGGCCCCGCCTCCTGGGGTGCTCCACCCACAAAGTGACAAAGAGACAATATAGAGGTATTAATTAAGAAACAAGCCTAACAGAAATAAAATAAAAAAAAATAAAAATAACAATAGATCAGAAAATACACATAAGCCAGAGAATAAAGCCTGGCTGTAACATAATGGAGTAAGTAAAGTGCTGTAGATGAACCACTCAGCACTCGCATAGATGTAGAAGATGTAGAATTCTTTATTGTCATTATGCATACACATAACAAAATTTTTTGTTGGTAGGACTCGGCTTCAAGGCAGAATACTTAAAATACACAATACACTATAAATAATAAAATAAACATAATAAGTATAAAAGACTGCAGCAATAAAACATCATCAAGTCCAGACTTTTCCTGAGGTAGTACGCCTGCAGAAACCGGTGATCAGTGTGCGTGGGTCTGCAGGGGAGGATTACGAGGGAAAGTGCGCGTGCATGTCTACAGGGGGGCAGGTTAGGTGTAAGGGGGGTGTGTGTGTATCAGCAGGGGTAGATGGACTTCACAGCTCTGGGGAAAAAGCTGTCTTTCAATCTGCTGGTACGTGTTTTTATGTTTCTGTACCGCTTTCCCGAAGGCAGTGGTACAAACAATCCATTTCCCAGATGGGTGAGATCCGTAGCTATGCATTTGGCCATTTTCTGCACCCTTCCAGCATATACAGAGTCCTGGTGTAGGAGAGGAATTCCCATAATCCCCTGTGCTGTTCTCACCACCCTTGCCCATTCCTTCCTGTCCTGTGCTGCCATACCACACTGTCATACTGTGACATAAAATGCTTTCAGTAGCGGATCTGTAAAAGTTTGTGAGCAGCTGAGAGGAGAATCCAGCACATCTCATCTTCCTGAGGAAGAAGAGTCTTTGTTGGGCCTTCTTTACCAGGTGAGATGTGTTCAAAGACCATGTCAGATCCGATGTGATGTGGATACCCAAGAACTTGATATTGTCCACACACATTATGAATATAGGAGCATGTTCTGTTCTTCTGGACCTCCTATAGTCCACAATGATCTCTTTGGTCTTGCTGGTGTTCAAGATGAGGTTGTTGGCTGAGCACCATAGTGCTAGGTGTTGTATCTCGTCTCTGTAATGAGTCTCATCATTGTCTGATATGAGACCCACCACGGTCGTATCATCCGCAAACATCACAGCCATATTTGTGGCATGGATGGCAGAGCAATCGTGCTTAAATAACGTGAAGAGAGTGCTGGGCTGAACACACAACCCTGTGGCGTGCCTGTGTTCAGAACCAGTATGGCTGATGTACGATCTCCAATTCTAACCACCTGAGGCCTGTTGGTGAGAAAGTCCCTGATTCAGAGACACAACGATGTGGACAGACCCAGATTATGAAGCTTATGTACCAGCTTGTCTGGGATTACAGTGTCAAATGCTGAACTAAAATCGACGAATAGCATCCTAATATAAGTGTTAGGGCACTGCAGATGAGTCAGGGCTGTGTGAAGTACTATTGAGACGGCATCCTCGGTCGATCTGTTCCTCCTGTAGGTGAACTGATGGTTGTTAAATCCAGCAGGGATGGCATCCTTGATGTACTTTAGGAGGATTCTCTCAAAGCACTTCATTATTACTGGGGTCAGAGCCACAGGGTGGTAATCGTTAAGGCAGGTGACCACTGATTTTTTAGGCACTGGCACAATAGTGGAGGTTTTGAGGCACACAGGGACCATTGCAAGTTGTAGAGAAAGGTTGAAAATGTCCAGCAAGACTCCTGCCAATTGATCAGCACATATCTTCAGTGTCTTACCTGTGTGGTATATGGCCGGCCGTTCATCCCGGCCAATACCCCCACGCCGACAGATGGAGCTCTCCCGGCAACATGAAGGTGCCCCGAATTCCAGCAGGGCATTATGGACCTTGGAGTCTTTCTTCACAGCCCTGCTGGATACCGTGGGCACCGCCAGAGGACGCTGCAGGGAGGCCCAGGGACTTATATTATCCATATAGCCCGGAAGTAATTCACAATCACGCAAACAGAAGAAATGATATACTTCCGGGCTGAAGAAGAAGAAGAAGAGTTTTCACCTGACCCGGAAGTGCTGGGTAATCACCTGGACTGAGGGATCAGAAGCACTTCCGGGTCAAGGACTATAAAAGACTTTGGGAAACACCAGAACGTGGAGCTGAGTTGGGAGGAAGGGAACAATGCGTCTGGGAGAGGAGGATTATTGTATTGATTTATGAGTATAGTGGAGTGGAGGGTGCTTTGTGCACAGTATTATTATAATAAAGTCAAGATTTGGACTTTTATCTGGTGTCTGGCGTCTGGTCTGAGGGTTCAAGAGGACGACATCGCCCCCTATCTGTCACACCTGACACCTTGTCCAGTCCTGCAGCTTTGTTGGTGTTGATCCTCCTCAGGGTGGACCTCACTTGGTGTAGTTGCAGGACTATAGGCTGATGCTGCTCCTCCAGCCAAGGGAGATGTACGGTCTCCCTACTGCTAGATGCATCAAAGTGTGCAAAGAAACTGTTCAAGATGTCAGGGAGACCTGCTGATCGCTGCGCTTATAATCCGTTCTGGTCTTTAAGCCTCTCCACATGTTCTGTAGATCATTAGTTATCAAAATACTCCTCGATATGCTGTTTGTATCTGTATTTTGCCAGATTTATTCCTTTTTTTTAGTTCTTTTTCAGGCTTTGCTATATGCCAGCCTGTTGCCTGACCGATATGCAGCGTCCCGGGCTTTAAGCAGGGACCTCACCGTACTGTCCAACCACGGTTTCTGATTTGTAAACACCCTAAAGGTCTTCGTGGGCAGGACAGCATCAGTACAGAACTGCACATAGGATAGGACAGATGATGTCTATCCCTCTAGATCTGAGCCCTCTTTGCACACTCCCCCGTCAGTATACTCAAAACAGTCTTGCAATTCTGAAGATCCCTCCTCCGTCCATACCTGTACTGTTCTGGTAGTCGGTTTCGTCTTGCAGATCATGGGAGTATAGGCTGGGAACAGCTCCACTGCGATGTGGTCCGACATGCCCAGATGTGGGGCGGCTACAGCCTTGTATGCTTCTGGGATGTTGCAATAAACTTGATTCAGAATGCTATTGTCTCTAGTGGGAAACTTTATAAATCCTCGAAATTTGGGAAGCACTGCTTTTAATTCTAAATGATTAAAGTCACGAGCTACAATCTCAGCCGCGTCAGGATTGGCATTCATTTGTCTGCTAATCAGGCAGTACAGCTCTTCCAATGCCAATTTAGTGTTAGCTCACGGTGGGATATAAACAGCAACTATCAGGATGGAGGAGAACTTACGTCTTGAATGGTCTGCATTTCACTGCTACAGTTGTGCTTGAAAGTTTGTGAACCCTTTAGAATTTTCTATATTTCTGCATAAATATGACCTAAAACATCATCAGATTTTCACTCAAGTCCTAAAAGTAGATAAAGAGAAACCAGTTAAACAAATGAGACAAAAATATTATACTTGGCCATTTATTTATTAAGGAAATGATCGAATATTACATATTTATGTGTGGCAAAAGTACGTATGTGAACCTTTGCTTTCAGTATCTGGTGTGACCCTCCCAATAACTGCAACTAAACGTTTCCGGTAACTTTTGCTCATTCCTGCACACCGGCTTGGAGGGATTTTCACCCATTCCTCCGTACAGAACAGCTTCTACTCTGGGATGTTGGTGGGTTTCCTCACATGAACTGCTCGCTTCAGGTCCTTCCACAACATTTCAATTGGATTAAGGTCAGGACTTTGACTTGGCCATTCTTAAACATTCACTTTATTCTTCTTTAACCATTCTTTGGTAGAACGACTTGTGTGCTTAGGGTCGTTGTCTTGCTGCATGACCCACCTACTTTTGAGATTCAGTTCATGGACAGATGTCCTGACATTTTCCTTTAGAATTCTCTGATACAATTCAGAATTCATTGTTCCATCAATGAAGGCAATCCATCCTGGCCCAGATGCAGATAAACAGGCCCAAACCATGATACTCCCACCACCATGTTTCACAGATGGGATAAGGTTCTTATGCTGGAATGCAGTGCTTTCCTTTCTCCAAACATAACGCTTTTCATTTAAACCAAAAAGTTCTATTTTGGTCTCATCCGTCCACAAAACATTCTTCCAATAGCCTTCTGGTTTGTCCATGTGATCTTTAGCAAACTGCAGACGAGCAGCGATGTTTTTTTTGGAGAGCAGTGGCTTTCTCCTTGTAACCCTGCCATGCACACCATTGTTGTTCAGTGTTCTCCTGATGGTGGACTCATGAACATGAACATTAGCCAATGTGAGAGAGGCCTTCAGTTGCTTAGAAGTTACCCTGGGGTCCTTTGTGACCTCGCCGACTATTACACGTGTGCCTTGCTCTTGGAGTGATCTTTGTTGGTCGACCACTCCTGGGGAGGGTAACAATGGTCTTGAATTTCCACCATTTGTACACAATCTGTCTGACTGTGGATTGGTGGAGTCCAAACTCTTTAGAGATGGTTTTGTAACCTTTACCAGCCTGATGAGCATCAACAACTCTTTTTGTGAGGTCCTCAGAAATCTCCTTTGTTCGTGCCATGATACACTTCCACAGACATGTGTTGTGAAGAGCAGACTTTGATAGATCCTGGTCTTTAAATAACACAGGGTGCCCACTCACACCTGATTGGCATCCCATTGACTCGAATGTCACCTTCAAACTAACTGATCATCCTAGAGGTTCACATACGTCTGCCACTCACAAATATGTAATATTCAATCATTTTCCTCAATAAATAAATGACCAAGTATAATATTTTTGTCTTATTTGTTTAACTGGATTCTTTTTATCTACTTTTAGGACTTAAGAGAAAATCTGATGATGTTTTAGGTCATATTTATGCAGAAATATAGAAAATTCTAAAGGGTTTACAAACTTTCAAGCACCACTGTATAATCATTCTGCAAACAAAACCATTGAAGCTCTGATCTGAACGTCGAATTCCCTTTAAAGTGCCTCATCCTGTTATCCGCTGCACATGCCTGCTGACTGCTGGGAAGTGAAGTCCTCCTAGTAGCACTGCCACAGGCTCATCTAAATAACAAAGTTATGTATTCAACAACAATAAATTGTTAACCAAGAGCAAAACACAAGTTAAAATGAAATGTTGGGGTGTGAATCAGATCACCCCCTAATAACAAATTCTCCAACAAAATAATAACTGGCGCAAAACAGAACAAAGTTAAGCAACAAGACTCTGAAGAGCGGTCAGGCTGTTCAGGTTGAAGCTATCCGTCCAGCCATTTACTTGTCCCTCAAATGAGACACTTCCTTCTGACAGCCTCCTGCTCTTATAGCTTTTGGCCCAGAAGGGGTGGAGTCAGTTGTCCTCAATGGGTGTCTTCTCTGAGCTGTGGGAGGGGAAAGAGACAAGACAGCCAGTGACAGCTCCCCATCGTGTCTTGGGGTGGTGGTGCATACCTTTGATGAGCTCAGAAGATGGCCCTCTGGCGCTCAAGCGTGACACCTCATACCTTAAAAAATCCTAAAGAAACTGATAATTTCATCAGAAACAAAAAGTGCAAATAGGCTATTGTCTCACACTGTTCTCAACCTGAACACCATCAGTATAACAATATCAGCATTCACTATCTTAAGCTGGCATTCCATTACACAACTTCCAGTTGGAGGGGATGCCAGACTTGACGACTACATCGCCAGAGGATGTCAGATTACACAAGTAATTTTCAGGTAAATTACACACAGTACACAACTCCGTGTTGACTTTCTAGCACAGGTTCACATTCCCAAAGTACTGCAAATTTTACGTTTCTAAGAATTGCAGGTAGCAGGCCCCCTCCTTTCACACACATTGTTTTATGAATGCATAGAGCTATTGATTTTCACATAGACGGCAAATGACACAGAGAAGTTGGGTTGCGCTGCCACTTGGGGTTTCATATCTTTGTAAATAAAGTTGGAGAGGTGGGGGGGGAGTTTGTGCACGTTATTATAATGTAATATACTTTACTCAGGGGCTACATAATGGACAAAACAATGAAGGGCTCGCCAGAGTGGATCAGGTGTTTCAGTGTCTGAAGATACATAAACCACTGGCTCAGCCTCAACCTTGACTTTTTATTTTTGTTTTTTCAAAGCCCAAAAAATGCATTATATATATATATATATACAGTGGTGTGAAAAACTATTTGCCCCCTTCCTGATTTCTTATTCTTTTGCATGTTTGTCACACAAAATGTTTCTGATCATCAAACACATGTAACCATTAGTCAAATATAACACAAGTAAACACAAAATGCGTTTTTTAAATGATGGTTTTTATTATTAAGGGAGAAAAAAATCCAAACCTACATGGCCCTGTGTGAAAAAGTAATTGCCCCCTTGTTAAAAAATAACCTAACTGTGGTGTATCACACCTGAGTTCAATTTCCGTAGCCACCCCCAGGCCTGATTACTGCCACACCTGTTTCAATCAAGAAATCACTTAAATAGGAGCTGCCTGACACAGAGAAGTAGACCAAAAGCACCTCAAAAGCTAGACATCATGCCAAGATCCAAAGAAATTCAGGAACAAATGAGAACAGAAGTAATTGAGATCTATCAGTCTGGTAAAGGTTATAAAGCCATTTCTAAAGCTTTGGGACTCCAGCGAACCACAGTGAGAGCCATTATCCACAAATGGCAAAAACATGGAACAGTGGTGAACCTTCCCAGGAGTGGCTGGCCGACCAAAATTACCCCAAGAGCGCAGAGACGACTCATCCGAGAGGTCACAAAAGACCCCAGGACAACGTCTAAAGAACTGCAGGCCTCACTTGCCTCAATTAAGGTCAGTGTTCACGACTCCACCATAAGAAAGAGACTGGGCAAAAATGGCCTGCATGGCAGATTTCCAAGACGCAAACCACTGTTAAGCAAAAAGAACATTAGGGCTCGTCTCAATTTTGCTAAGAAACATCTCAATGATTGCCAAGACTTTTGGAAAAATACCTTGTGGACTGATGAGACAAAAGTTGAACTTTTTGGAAGCCAAATGTCCCATTACATCTGGCGTAAAAGGAACACAGCATTTCAGAAAAAGAACATCATACCAACAGTAAAATATGGTGGTGGTAGTGTGATGGTCTGGGGTTGTTTTGCTGCTTCAGGACCTGGAAGGCTTGCTGTGATAGATGGAACCATGAATTCTACTGTCTACCAAAAAATCCTAAAGGAGAATGTCCGGCCATCTGTTCGTCAACTCAAGCTGAAGCGATCTTGGGTGCTGCAACAGGACAATGACCCAAAACACACCAGCAAATCCACCTCTGAATGGCTGAAGAAAAACAAAATGAAGACTTTGGAGTGGCCTAGTCAAAGTCCTGACCTGAATCCAATTGAGATGCTATGGCATGACCTTAAAAATGCGGTTCATGCTAGAAAACCCTCAAATAAAGCTGAATTACAACAATTCTGCAAAGATGAGTGGGCCAAAATTCCTCCAGAGCGCTGTAAAAGACTCATTGCAAGTTATTGCAAACGCTTGATTGCAGTTATTGCTGCTAAGGGTGGCCCAACCAGTTATTAGGTTCAGGGGGCAATTACTTTTTCACACAGGGCCATGTAGGTTTGGATTTTTTTCTCCCTAAATAATAAAAACCATCATTTAAAAACTGCATTTTGTGTTTACTTGTGTTATATTTGACTAATGGTTACATGTGTTTGATGATCAGAAACATTTTGTGTGACAAACATGCAAAAGAATACGAAATCAGGAAGGGGGCAAATAGTTTTTCACACCACTGTGTGTGTGTGTGTGTGTGTGTGTGTGTGTATATATATATATATATATATATATATATATATATATATATAGTTGAATAGTTTAGTGTCAAATGATGCAAAGAGTACGCGACACGTGTTTCGCCCTAATTCTGGCTCATCAGGCGTGCACACTCACTGCACATCCTCTTGGGGATCGAACCTCAGACGTCAGTGGCGAAGCCTCTTTACGTTGCGCCCACGGCGTGTGGTTCGTTTATTTGACAGCATGTAGATCGGGGTAATTACATTCATGGCATTCATAGTCTAAATCACAATCTGATTGTATGGGTGGTTATCTACCAGGTAACTCTTGTGGTTGGTCTGCAAGTCGGCAAACATCCGCCACGGTATATGTATATTTATAATTTTATATATATTCAAAAATTATTGAAGAAATGTGCAACAAAAACGTATTAATGACTGATTTCATTTCATTTATGCTCACAAATCATTGTGTTAATTACTTATTTATACAATTATTTATTATTTAATTTTTCGTGAAGCATATCTCCATACGCTAAGGGCGCGGGGCTTTTCTTCAGCTAAAAGCCGCCCCCTGAATCTCCGCGAATGCTAGGCAGTAGAGCCTGGGAGTTCTTCTGCCTCAGCGTCCCCATAGAGAAAATTACACAATGAGGGCTTATTTAAAACTTTAAAATGCTTTCTGGTTTAATGCGCTTTTGTCAATTTGAGCAGCAATATAAATAAATAAAGTGACTGTGGTAACCTCTGAGGCAGCGGCAACTGAACAACAAGGCAGTCGGTCCACCGACTAGCGATTGGCAGCCACGACAATTTGTCTAATTACTGGATTATTGACAGCATGCAGCCAGGCGGCTACACATTGGCATTGGGATTTCTTTTTCTTTCTTTTTTTTTTTATTACGAATTGATTTTTCCGAGGTTCTAAATAAATGGCTCACTGCTGATAAGTAAGCTACAAGATCCGTGGTTCCCCTCTGTTGTTTCCTAGGAAACCCAGAAACCTGATTTTAAAGAAACATGACATACGCCCTCTCTCTCTCTCTCTCTCTCTCTGTGTCTCTCCCTTCCTTCCTCTCTCTCTCTCTCTCTCTCGCTTGCTCACCCTCTCTCTCTCTCTCTCTCTCTCTCTCTCTCTCTCACTTGCTCGCCCTCCCTCCCTCTCTCTCTCTCTCTCTAACTCATTTTCAGGAGGTCCATGGGATGTAATCAGAAGATGAATAACAAACAAGGTTGGCATTCATCATAAGATCCTCAAAAAGCCAGGTGAGAGAATGAATGGTTTCTGGTGTTAAAATTAACATTTTCTGTGAAGTACTAAAAGGTCAATTTGCCTTTATTTCCAAGCATATACATTGATTAGCCCCAACATTCAAACCATTGAGAGGTGAAGTGAATATCATTGGTTATCTCATTACAGTAGCACCTGGTAAGGGGTGGCATATAGCAGACAGCAAGTGAACAGTCAGTTCTTGAAGGTGATGTGTTAGAAGCAGGAAAAACTGGGCAAGCATAAGGGTTTGAGTGACTTTGACCAGGACCAAAGTTTGATGGTATATGACTGGGTCAGAGCATCTCCAGCAGGTCTTGTGGGATATTTTTGGTATGCAATGGTTAGTACCTACCAAACTTTTTCAAGGAAGGACAACCGATGAACCAGCCAAAGGGTCATGGGCACCCAAGGCTCAATGATGGGTTGTAGGGAGTGAAGGCCAGCCCACCTGGTCCGATCCCACAGGTGATCTGCTGTAGCACATGCAGCTGAAACATGTAATGCTGGTCAAGAGAAAAAGGTGTCAGAACACAAAGAACATCTCAACTTGGTGTGTAGCCATAGACTGGTTAAAGCGCCCATGCTGACCCCTGTCCACCACCGAAGGTGCCTTCAATGTGCATGTGAGCTTCAGAACTGGACCACGGAGCAATAGAAGAAGGTGGCCTATTTCTTTTAGATCATGTGGATGGCTGTGTATGTACATGGTGTGTCATTTACCAGGAGACGAAAAGGCAGCAGGATGCTCTATGGCAGTGGTTCTCAATCTAGGGGGGCGCTAAGTAATAAGAAGGGGGGCACGAAGATGTGAAAAAAAGAAAACAAGAATCAAAAATATGAAAAATACATCTATTGAAACCAGAACAAATTAACTTAAACTACATTCGGATATCAGAAGAATAAGTATAGAGTTAGATAAATGTTGATAAAAGTTAATTAGGTATAATAAAATATGCATCTATGATATATCATTAATTAAAAAATTGGTATTAGTGGGCTCCTTTCAAAAAACGTTAGGGGGGCGCGATTAAAACTGTTATGAAAACTCAGGTCACAAATACTTAAAGGTTGAGAAACGCTGCTCAATGGCATTGTTCTGCTGGAAAGCCGTGGGTCCTGGCATTCATGTGGATGTTACTTTGACATTTACCACCTACCTAAAGATTGTTGCAGACCATGTACACCCCTTCATGGAAATGATATTCCCTGATGGTAGTGGGCACTTTTAGCAGAATAATGTGCCCTGCCCTGTTCAGGAATACAACAAAGAGTTTATAGTATTGATGTGGCCTCCATATTCCCCAGATCTCCATCCGATTGGGCATCTGTGGGATGTGCTGGAAAAACAAGTCCAATCCATGAAGGCCCCACCTCGCAACTTACAGGACTTAAATGGATCTGCTGTTAATGTCTTGGTGCTACAGGACACCTTCAGAGATCTTGGGGAGTCCATGCCATTGCCCTTTTGCACAGGAGAAATGAAAAAGGAAAAGGTTTCCAAGGAATAAAATTATTTATTGCTGAACTGGCAGGTACAAACACAAGACCTTATTCAGAAGGATGGGGTTTGTCGACAGCAGAAAAGCACACAGGCTGCAGCTGTCATATGTGGTGGTCCAGCTCCCATCTCCGGGTCAAAAGAACATAAAGTCCTCCTCATCATGCGGGGGTTCAGAGGCTCGGAGGCAGCAACTGGGGTAGACTCAGTCTGAGGTAGAGAGGACAGGAGAGTGAGCCGTTACGTTGGCTGGGGCTCAGTCTGTTAAATGTTCTAAACCTCGTGTGAGAAGCGTATTGTGCAGTGAGCCTGCAGCCGATCCCACAAATGGGACGTGTAAGAGTGTGTTTGGTTCTCCTTGACAAACTGTTTAAGAGGGAGCTTCTGAAGGGCAGCTGTGTTTCTTTACCAAAGAGAGACAACTCACAGTTAAGAGCATAAGAGCGTGCAGCCGGCAGCATTATACTGGAGGAGAAACAGAGCAGGGGAACTACTGAACTGCACATGATTGACACACAAATATATATATATAAGGCTGCAAATACGAAGATTAGGTAACACAGAAGTGTACAGGTTGAGTCCAACAACAGAACTGAGTACAAATGGAAGATGACTGGCTTTTAAAACAGGCTGGCGGAAGTGACATCATCTGGGAGTGGAACCAGAAGTGATGTTCTTGGGGCCAGAACCAGAAAGTGACATCATCAGGCCTGGAAAACTGGAAGTGACATCATTGGGGTGATGTTGTTGGAATCAGACAGAATTTCCCGTGTCTGGTCAGCAGAGATAAAGGATTTACTGGCTTGGCGTGGAATTACATTCTTTTAGTCCTTCTAGCTTCCTGTTATGCACACGTGTGTGACTATATATATATATATATATATAGAGAGATATATATATATATATATATATATATATATATATATATATACACAAATATAGCAGGCTGGCCACTGGTGTGAATCTCTCTGACCAAACAATCAGAAACAGACTTCATGAGGGTGGCCTGAGGGCCCGAAGTCCTCTAGTGGGCACTGTGGAGCTATAGAATACCAGAATTGGCAGGTCCACCACTGGCGCCCTGTGCGTTTCACAGATGAGAGCAGGCTCACCCTGAGCACATGTGACAGAGTTGAAAGGGTCTGAAGAAACTGTGGAAAGCATTATGCTGCCTGTAACATCATTCAGCATGACCGGTTTGGTGGTGGATCAGTGATTGATGGTCTGGGGAGGCATATCCATGAAGGGACACACAGACCTCTACAGGCTAGACAACGGCACCGCAGGACTGCCATTAGGTGTCAGAATGAAATCCTTGGACCCATTGGCAGACCTTATGCTGGTTCCTCCTGGTGCATGACAATGCCCAGCCTCATGTGATAGATAGATAGATAGATAGATAGATACTTTATTAATCCCAAGGGGAAATTCACATAATCCAGCAGCAGATGTGGCGAGAGGATGAAGGAATTGATACCATTGACTAACCCAACGCTCACTCGCCTGACCTCAATTCAATAGAACATCTCTGGGTGGGACATTATCTCCATCCATCCATTATCCAACCTGCTATATCCTAACTACAGGGTCACGGGGGTCTGCTGGAGCCAATCC
>JANRMT010062810.1:7028521-7047965 GCA_026402145.1 Polypterus bichir lapradei
ATGGAGAGAGAGAGAATAGACAAAGAGAGATTATAAAGTGTTGGGCTACCAGAGGTGTTCCCCATATAATTAGTTGCCAAAATATTAAAGCAAGTCAACATGAATCAAAAGGACATACTGTATATGACAAGACTGGAGAAAGATGGTGCTGATGCCTGTTATGAAGTCGGTGAGGCTTTTATAATCCTCTTTTATAAAGATTCTGGCGGGACTTGTCTCTGTACAAGGCAGAGTTGCGTGATACTCCCTCTTGTGAGACACTTCTTATGATATTTGAGACTGACTTTTGCAATTTGAACATCCTGTTCTGCATTTTGAGGCCTAGACAGGCCTCCCAGTTTCCTAGGGTCAGGCTCCCTTGGGGTGAGACCTATTTTGGGGCAGGCCAATTAGGATTCTGGCCTGTTTTTTTTGTGGGCCTTTCTGAAGTCCTCACCATGTTGCCATTTGTATCCTGCTGCAATCGTAACACTCACAATCTCTGTTTGGTGTGGCATTACCAAGCTTTCAGTTGCTGTTTGTTCAGATTTGTAGAAGCTGATGGGATTTCTGTAGCATCCAGTTTTTAAAATACAGTAGACATTTGTCTTAATCAAGGGATGTGCTCCAAAGTAGCGTGTGCTGTGGAAACATGCAGTGAAATGTCCTTAGGTAACCCCTTAGACTTCCTCCAGAGCGGCAGCAAGCAGATTCAAGATGCAAGATTCTTTATTTGTACAAAAGCATATAGGAAATCTTACATGATAGATAGATACTTTATTAATCCCAAGGGGAATTCACATACTCCAGCAGCAGCATACTGATAAAGAACAATATTAAATTTAAAGAGTGATAACAATGAAGGTATAACAGACAATAATTTTGAATAATGTTAGTGTTTACCCCCCTGGGTGGAATTGAAGAATGAAAATATACATATACATATAAATATAAATGAAATATAATACAGGCCACCCATATTGTTACATCGATACCGAAATTTTGACTTCAGTAGTGATGCCAGCTTTTGGACCTCAGTAACGGTAGCAAAATGTTTCCCATCCTTCTCCAGCCTCCATGGTGGGTTGCACAAGTGTTTGACTCACTATGCATCATGCCGCATAACCCTATGCTACCCTCTAATAATGGGGGACCCGTGAAGTCCTGATTGCGTCAAAGTGTGTTGATTCTACAAAATGTTCATTTTTTTTCACAACTACAAAAGTGTTTACTTCCGGTACTGGAAATCCAGAAATGCTGATACCGTACTGTTTTAATATCTGGGTTTTTTGATCATTTTCCAGTACTGGTGTACCATGCAACCCTAGACACCCATACACAATACACGACATGGCAAGGGCACGACACTACCAACTCAATGCAGGACACTTATATGACTAGGTAGTATGTGGGTGGATGTTTAAGGGCTCGTTTATACGTCATGCTCAGAATGTTTACGCGCCCGCATCATGGCTGCCACGCGTTCCCAGCGTTCATTTCACACGTCCTCTGAGCAGGTCCTCAGAAATTAACGAGATGTGTGCGCGAGTTGCAGTACCAGCAAAAAGTCAGGGGGCGCAGTGTGCTGTAAGTCGGAACGTGACGTCAGAGTCTCTGGTTACTGTCTACATTGTGACAGAAAGCCGCTTTGCGGATCCTACGAGATCGATGTGCGTGCTTTGATGTTTGATGAATGGTTCGATGTGGTGAAGCAAAATGCCAACACACAGATGCATTCGTGGTGCTTTTATATTCAAGCGTCGCATATTCCCGATCGTAATGACACGATACGTTTTAAAAGTCTCGCATACCGTCTTCTGTGCCGTCTTTTTTTTTTTTTGCAACTTCACAATAGCAACATAATTTACAGCTCTGTATTTGAGCCACTGAGGAAAAAAAATTAAGGACATGGTGAACTCATGAATTTTGTGATTAAAGTTGAAATTTCAGCTTTAATCTCGAAATGTCCACTTTAACCTCGTAGTTTACTTTATCTTTAAAGCAGACCATCGTAAACGTCATCCCAGTTATTAATCGCTATGGCAAGTAGATCACCACACAGAACATAATAAATGTAAGATATTCCAACTCTCTGCACATTTACAATCTTTAGATTTATACTTTATATCACTTTCATGATGAAATGCATTAAAGTGTGTATGTTACATTTTGCAGATAAATCGTTAATTTCACTTAAATAATGAATACTGTTAATAATTACACACATGGGAGTAACACGGTGGCGGAGCGGTAGCACTGCTGTCTCACAGGGAGTCACTGTGCTCCGGTTTCCTTCAAAAGATATGCAGATTTGGGGATCTGGTGGCGCTAAAATGACGCTAGTGTATGTGAGTACTTGTATTCACCTTGTGATGAGCTGAGGCCTCGTCCAGGGATTGTTTCTCACTCGTGCCCAATGCTTGCTGGAATGGACACATCCCTGGATTTAATCATTAAACATCCTTTTCAGAAATATTGCAGTAAGGTGTCAACGGAATTTAATGGCTGTTCTAGGCAATTCACAACACAGAGAAGCCGAACCTGTTCTCACCGTGATGATATCTCGCACTGCCACCTGGTGGACTTCTCCAGATTTACGTAAAGTACGCGCACAAGTATAAACACTACAACGCTTGCGTAGCAGGAGCGTCCGCTGCAACATGTGTGGCGTCGCGTGAAGTATAAACCCGGCCTAACTCTTTTAGGGCAGACGTTGACTTTTGTCGACACAAAGGGTTGAGAGCGGATGTTGACTAAAGTCGAAATTCAGGGGTGGAGGGCAATTAAAAAGTTGTAAATGTTGATAAAACTCAGTGTTGTGTTATAGGTAGACCCTATTTGCTAGGAGGACTGTTAGACTCACTGACTTAACGTTAAATCTCTCTGTTTTATGTGAATGGCAAATAAATAGAGCCTAGAATGGCATCGATATCGGCCGAGAGAGAGAGAAGTGAATGTGCATAGCAAAATACTCCATGTCTATTTTCTTTCTTTCTTTCTGAATTGGACTTCTCGAACTCCAATTTCGATACATGTGATCTGGAGATGAAAAACCAAAGTCAGGTATCTGCATCAGCTGATCGTAGCACTAAACGAGCTCATGTAGCTGACGTGCCTACGGTGATGTTCACCCCGGGAGGATGACACAGTGGCGTAGCTTGAGTTCGTGCTGCTCGGGGTGGGGCGGTGCTTCAATTTGCCGCCCTCCTACGCTCAGATAAGCCATGTTCTGATTATTAGTTTAATATAATTACGCTGCGAAAACCAGAGCCAGTGTAGTGTACAAGTGATAGGCAGGGATGTTTCCTGCGCAGAGCAAGAACGCATTCGGATTGATAATGAAAAGAAGTTATAAATTGTTAATGAGTTGTTTATCTTCCTAGAAATTATTATTCGTGTAATGTTGATGTGTATTTTTGTTATTGCCTCATAAATTTCAACTACTGTGTCTGATGTCGTCACAGAAGGACAGTCTGAAAATGATTTTTGAAGCGTTTGTGGATAAAAATCAGAGAATTTTACGTTTCTTAAATGAGTGATATTTTTCCGAACCCTGCTGCTTACACATGAATTGTACCGAGCCTTTTGGCCAGTAATGCTGCCCCCAAAAATGTGCCGCCCGGGGTGATCCGCCCCCTCCGTCCACCCCTAGCTATGCCACTAAGAATGACATAGTCATAGTTGACCCGTGGAGGGGCAAACGGCTACTGGCCTTAATCAAACGACAAGGCGGTCTAGTGGTCACTACGGACTACCAGCCACTTGACTAGTGTCTTTCAGCTTATGAGTGATGAGACAAACAGGTATGTAATAAGTATGTGAATTTACAGTACATACTGTAGGAACATAAAACAGTTAAGTTTGTCATAAAGTATTTTATGTTGATTTATTTGTGAAACCGTTGCTTGGTGTGCTTTTTATAACACTGAGTTTTTTTGAAAAATATTCAGCCCTGGGACAAAAGGGAAAAAAAAAAAATAATTAGCCCTATAAGAGTGACTTGGGGGACAACTTAAATGCTCTATATAGTTGTAATTCACTGCCAATCCACAAGATGGCAGTGTATACTAAAGCCTTTTTCCTTCAAATCTCTCTCTCTCTCTCTCTCTCTCTCTACCTACAGACAAGATGATTGACAGCCCGACCACCTCTGATGTCACTTGTGGTGTCTGTCCCGTTGGACCCGCCTCCTGCCTGGACCCTGTACTTGACAGGAAATGTCACCATCTTAGTTTGTCTAAACTGAGAGTCTTGTCCTTCGAATCAATCACTTACATTTGTTATTAATATTTAGTCACATTAATTTTGTGTCCTTATTTATTCACTTAGATTCCATCCATCCATCCATTTTCCAACCCGCTGAATCCAAACACAGGGTCACGGGGGTCTGCTGGAGCCAATCCCAGCCAACACAGGGCAGAAGGCAGGAACCAATCCCGGGCAGGGTGCCAACCCACTGCAGGACACACACAAACACACCAAGCACACACTAGGGCCAATTTAGAATCGCCAATCCACCTAACCTGCATGTCTTTGGACTGTGGGAGGAAACCGGAGCACCAGGAGGAAATCCACGCAGACACGGGGAGAACATGCAAACTCCACGCAGGGGGGACCCAGGAAGTGAACCTGGGTCTCCTAACTGCAAGGCAGCAGCGCTACCACTGCGCCACCGTGCCGCCCTCACTTAGATTCGTGTCCTTAAATTAATTTTTGCTGAAAAGCCTTAAAATATTCTGCCTTGATAACAAACGGGGTTTGTGGTGTCGACCCCAACTCTTTGTCTTTTGTCTTGTTCTCTTTTGCAGTATATTTAACATACAGTTTAATTATTCTAGCTGTGGCGCACATTACTGTAAAGAAGGACCATAGAGGGGGTCTGAAACTGAGGGATGCCAGCTTTGAAATTACCACACCTATGGCTTCACCTCAGCTCGGCGCAGGGTGAGGAGACTCATAACGTCCCGTTTCTGTGGTGGTTGGTGTGTGTGGACTCTGTTGTGAGAAACATAGAGCCAGTGATCTGCAGTGACTGCCACCCCACCATTTGTAATGGTCTGTTCTTGGGGGTTGTGGTGTTCCCATACCTGATGTGATGCCTCCTGTCAGTACACTCTCAATGGTGCTGTGGCAGAAGTTCACCGGTATTTCTTACCACACCTCCTCGGCCATTGGAAAGAAGTGTTTTCGATGGTAGGGATGGCCAGTTCAGTTTCTCTGAGAAATCTAAAAGTGCCCACGCTCTCCACCCCTGACCCATCCGTGCAAACTGGGGAACTCTTTGCCTCTCCACTTGTGGAATCTAGAATCCTTTTGTTGGTTTTGTTTCTGTTCAAGTAACACAATTCAACCAGACTCTTAATTTCATGATGGTTTGCGGTCTCATCACGTTGTTCTTAATGAGACTGATGCCCGCTGTGTTTTTAGCAAATTTTCTGACATGATTAGTGTCAGCCATAAGTGAAGAGTGAGTGCAGCTTTTTGGTGCTCCAGGGTTCACCATCAGTGGTGAAGACGTTTTGCTGAGAATCCTAACTACCTGAATTCTACTTGTTAAGTGGCACATAGGCAAGTGAAGAGGCAGGAGGTTCCCTGCCTCCAAAGGATGCCATCTTAAGAATGGGTATGCTGGCCAGGATTAGATGGAGGAATATTACCCACCTAGGAGGTCAGCTTAAAGGAAGGACAGGGGAAGCTGAATTGTTCAAGCTACACGCTCCTTTGAACTGTTAGATGGAAGCAACCCTGGAATCGGGTACCCCAATAGACACTCGCAGGGAGTTGTAGTGCCATAGAGCATCCCTGTTAGGGTCCCGGGGTGCCACCAGGGGTTGCTGCTAGGAGATGTGCTCCTCCTTGGTTATTGGGACTTCTGATCGACCCGGAAGTAATTCCATCGTGCTATGCCCCCTGTCATCGGAAGTATTCCCAGATCCAAGTTAGAAGGAGCTGCTCTGGCACATTCAGGCCAGTCGGAGTGGGGAGGACGGAGGTCAAAGCACGCCTGGAGGTATGGATGAGAGGAAGAAAGAGAAAGAGTGTGGATTTGTGTTGGCCTGTATTAGAGAAGCCTTTGTTAAGGTATTTGATAATAATAAATCACTTATTTGAACCCAAGACTTGTGTTTGTGTGGTGGTGTCTGAGGTTTGTCAAGCTGTAATGCTCCCATCTATCTATCTATCTATCTATCTATCTATCTATCTATCTATCTATCTATCTATCTATCTATCTATCTATCTATCTATCTATTCTATATAGTGCCTTTCCTATCTATCTATCTATTATATAGTGATTTTCATATCTATCTATTATATAGTGCCTTACACATCTGTCTATCTATCCTATATAGTGCCTTTCCTATCTATCTATCTATCTATCTATCTATGTATGTATCTATCTCTCCATCCTGTAGTGCCTTTTCTATCTAACTGTCTGTTGTCACACATGTGTATTTTGGCGACAGCTGATGGGCTCTGATGTTGGCAATTCTCCTCCGGACCAGGGGTTGGCGCTGTTATTTAACACCTTCTGTCCCCTCTGCAGGGCAGAGGACTGACATCTGTCCCACCTCTCCTGGCCCTGCCTCTTCCTGCCTGGACCCCACATAACTCTGCTACTCCACCTCATGTCAATCTTATCTTGGACTTCCATCTGAAAAGACTAAATGAACTAAAGGTCACTTTTTTTGTTTTGTTTCTGCTTCTCAGAATATATGAGAATCCTGAACGAGCCCCCGCCATTTTTTAATTATTTTTTGTCATTCTTATATTATCTTAAAAAAAAAATGTTAAACTGGGGTAAGCTTTTAAATGTGGAGACGGCAGAAGAGCGGGCTTAAAATCATTTGATGTACAATGCAGGACGAGTTAAGTCTGAAATTTAAAAGCAGTAAGAAATTAAAAAGAAAAACCCCATGGTGGATGAATAAGGGCATGAAAAGAAAAAAACAAAATGAATAAAGCAGTTAAAGACCAATAACTCCGACATTAACCACAGGGTTTATGAGGGAATTAGGTCAATGATTAAAAAGGATACTAAGAAATCTAAGAGGTAATTAGAGAGGAAATATTGAAGAAAAGACAAAAGACGACCCACAGGAGATTCTTTTAATATTTTAGTAGTAAAACAACAGTCAACGAGGAGGTGTAGAGTGTTAAGAACGATAAAGCTGAGCTATAATACACAGACAGCGAAATAGCAAACGCTTTGAAGTTGCATTATTCTAAAGTTGAAACACATGAAGAAGCTGATAACCGCAGCAGTAAGAGGGACTCCAATGACGGATGTGTAAATTGTAGAGGGAGATGTGCTGCGTGGATTAAACAAGCTCAAATCTAACAAATCACTAGGAGCAGCACATGGTAGTGACGGGCCATTACAGTATCAGGGTTGGACAAATCTCTAACCATCACCAAGTCAACCTTGTACTTCTCTCACAACAAGTTTTCCAGGTTATTTCGCCAAACTGATGGTTCAATGATAGTAAATCACAAAATTCCTCTATATATAAAATCCAACATCTGTCTGTCTGTCCGCTTTTCACGAGAGAACTACTTCACCGATTTAGATTGGGTTTTTTTTTTAGAATTTGCTTGAATATTCCGGTTGATTTTGCGACTTCTCTCATCTCGCTGTGTATCATAAATCAGTTCTACAACTGAACTATTTCCATGAATCTGAGAGAGAGGCTGTGGCGGGGGCCCTCCTCTCTCACAACCCAGCCTCGGGGCGTACCTTACATTCGCTTAGTTGGCGATTGAGAGAACTACTTAACGGATTTAGATTGGGCTTTTTTCGATAATTTGCTTGAACATTCTGGTTGATTTTGTGACTTCTCTCATTGCAATAAGTATCAGAGTTCGCTTACGGTACCGATTTATTTGTGCGAATCTGAGAGACAGGCTACGGACCGAGGGGAGGGGGACGATACCCTCCTCACTCACGTGTCAGCCTTGGGGCGTACCTTACATCCGCTTAGTTAGCGAACAAGAGAACTACTTAATGGATTTAGATCAGATTTTTTTCTAGAATTTGCTTGAACATTCCGGTTGATTTTGCAACGTCTCTCATCGCGCTAAGTATCACAGTTCACTAGCAGGAGAGATATATTTACGCTAATCTGTGACGGAGTCTGTGGGCTGAGGGGAGGGGGAAGAGTGACATCAGGCGTGGGGAGCCTGGCAGGGCCCTCCTCAATGTCATGTTTCACTACTTCGCGGGTGGAGCCGCAAGGGACGGCTAGTATAAAAATAAAAGGTGAAAATATATAAACACTAATAATAGAAAGTGCTCCGAAATATATAGTGGATTCAGAAAGTATCCAAGCCCCTTCACTTT
Organism: Polypterus bichir lapradei; assembly: GCA_026402145.1. Lineage (NCBI taxonomy): Eukaryota > Metazoa > Chordata > Cladistia > Polypteriformes > Polypteridae > Polypterus > Polypterus bichir. The sequence continues at coordinate 7,036,839 of JANRMT010062810.1, forward strand.
CTGCACATTTTATTTGTCTGCTGAAGACTTGTTTCATATTAAATGGGGTTGACAAGTTGGAACCCCAACTCTTTGAAGTGTCACCCCCATTAGATAGATTGATAGATACTTTATTAATCCCAAGGGGAAATTCACATACTCCAGCAGCAGCATACTGATAAAGAACAATATTAAATTAAAGAGTGATAACAATGCAGGCATAACGGACAATAACTTTGAATAATGTTAACGTTTACGGGTGGAATTGAAGAGTCGCATAGTGTGGGGTCTCCTCAGTCTGTCAGTGGAGCAGGACGGTGACAGCAGTCTGTGGCTGAAGCTGCTCCTCTGTCTGGAGATGATCCTGTTCAGTGGATGCAGTGGATTCTCCATGATTGACAGGAGTCTGCTCAGTGCCCATCGCTCTGCCACAGATGTCAAACTGTCCAGCTCCGTGCCAACAATAGAGCCTGCCTTCCTCACCAGTTTGTCCAGGTGTGAGGCATCCCTCTTCTTTATGCTGCCTCCCCAGCACACCACCGCGTCTGGTAGAACATCTGCAGCCTCTTATTGCAGATGTTGAAGGACACCAGTCTTCTAAGGAAGTATAGTCGGCTCTGTCCTCTCTTGCACAGAGCATCAGTATTGGCAGTCCAGTCCAATTTATCATCCAGCTGCACTCCCAGGTATTTATAGGTCTGCACCCTCTGCACACAGTCACCTCTGATGGTCACGGGTTAGGGTTAGACTTTATGTGACAGTACAAACAATACACATTGACAGGTAGGGGATACAGAGAATCTTCAGACTCTGCCATGTTCTGCACACTTTATTGTGTTGTAGATTTCATTTGAAATTAGATACATTTGACATTTTTGCCCATTAATCTCCACTCAGGTCAGGTCAGGTCAGGTTGGGGAAGCATATACCGGTAGAGCATGTTGCTGCACCCACCACACGACAAATTCAATAAAGTACTCCATTAAATGCGTGAATACCTCTAGGAATGAGAGCTTTCAGTTTATGATTTGTAATAGATGTGCAAGTCTTTCTGGAAACGTGTTTTCCATCTGTCATTATTGGTTATTGAGTGTAGAGGAAAATCAGCAACTATTGAATTTGCCGATGATGCTGTGATATTTGTAGAGTCAATGGAGGCTCTGATTGGGGCTCTTGACAGTCTGAGTGTCTGGGCTTGCGAGTGTCCTGTTAAAAACCAAAGATCCATGCCTTTAATGGCCTCTTGGGCACATCAGCAGTGTGTCTGTCTGAGGAGAGAGTGTCGACTTCGTCATTGAGAGGTTTACTTACCTTGGCAGTGACATTCATGTCTCTAGTGACTCTTCCTATGAAGTTAGTAAAAGGATTGCGAGCGCATGGGGGGGCGGTGTCATGAGGTCACTGGAAAGGGGTGTGTGGTGCAAAAGGATGAAAGTCCAAGTCTTTTGAGTCCTGGTTCTCCCTGTTTGTGAGACATGGATGCTATGCAGTGACCTGAGATGAAGTCTGGACTCCTTTGGTACTGTGTCTGTTCAGAAAATCCTTGGTTACCGCTGGTTTGACTTTGTGTTGCTCACAGAGTCCTGAATGAGGCATATTACCTGCATTGTGAAGAAGTGTCAGTTATGGCACTACGACCATGTGGTACAATTCCCTGAGGGTGATCCAGTTCACAGGATCCTCATTGTTGAGGACCCAAGTGGCTGGACCTGGCCAAGGGGTCGTCCACGTAAAACCAGATAGAAGGTAATTACCGGAGGATGGGGCAGGACTGCATGTCTGCCTGGGGGGTCACCAACCGGAATCCCAAGCTGTTTCGTTGTGTGGTGGGTGCAGCAACGCACTGTACCAGTGCAGGCTCCCCAACCTGACCTGACTTGACTTGACTCAAGGACCTTCAGAGACCTGTGCCAATGCCACTCCAATGGTGTCTTGGCTGTATTCTCCAGGTCATGGCTGTGATAAAAGGTGAACCTTTTGCCCCAGTCTGAGGTGGTGTGTACTCTGGAGCAGGTTGTCTTCAAGGTCGTTGACTGCATTCATCCTTCCCTTCATTCTGACCAGTCTTCCTGTCAACATAACGTCATGTTACTATCACCAGCATGCTTCACTGTAAAGATGACATTAGACAGATGATGAGCAGTGCCCGTCTTGGTTCTCCAGTCTCAATGGCAGACCTCTGAAGCTCTATCAGAGTGACCATTGGGTTCTTGATCACCTCCCAGACCAAGACCCCTCTGGACTGGTTACTCAGTTTGGCCAGACTACCAACTCTAAAAAGAGTCCTGCTGCTTTCAAACATCTTCCCATTCAAAGTTCTCAAGGCCACTGTGCTCCTGGGAACTCTCAAAGCTTTAGAAATGGTTTTATCCCATTGCTCTGATCTCTGCTTTACCACAATGTGATCATAGAGGGCTACAGACAGTTGTTTGAACTTCACAGCTTGGTTTTTGTACTGTTATGCAGGGTGAATTAGAACATTAGAACAACCTGCACGAGGACTGGCCATTCAGCCCAACCAAGATCGCCAGTCTTGTCCACTTCATTCTTCTAAAATAACATCAAGTCGAGTTTTGAATATCCTTAAAGTCCTACTGTCTACCACAGTACTTGGTCACTTATTCCATTCCATGACTTGTGGGACCTTCTTTTCACAGGTACATGTGGGTCTTTCGAAATGATGTCCCATCTTTTCAGTTTGCCATATGTGGACTCCAATGGAGTTCTAGAAACATCTCAAGGAGGATTAAAGCAAACAGGAGGTCCCTGAGCGCAATGTGGAGGGCCACAGCAAAGGGGCCGAGCATTTCTTGGAACTGAGAGAGTTTGGTTTTTGACTTTTAAGAATGAATGTGCACAGCTTTCTGAAGACTTGTCACTTTATCATTATGGGTTAGCTACTCAGGAAGGAGAAGGAAAAGGCCATTGTTCTGTGGCCGCCATTCCGTTTTTGGGGGAGTGTCTTGCTGTTACCACTCCAGGGGCCCCGTGTAAATGGTGTGTATGCACAGAAATATTGCGTACTCCCGTTTCCACGCTCACATCGCGATGTATAAACACTAAACATGGCATAAAGCCACGTACATTCATCGCGCCAGGTCAATCAATGGTGTACGCAAGTTTTCAACTTGGTTTTGCAAACTGGCGGCACCCAACGTCAAAGCAGTGCTACTGTTCCTGTGTGGTTTACCTTTCTTTTTTCGACTCACATCCATGATGCAGCTTTATCAAATACACTGACATTAACCGCATATCGTTTCTTAGTTCAAGGTATCTGATTGTAATCAACTCATAACCATATAATGGTGCACAGAATTGCCAAACTGTTCCAAATACCATCGCTGCTTTAGCGTTGTTACTCTCAGCGCACCACTCAGAGTATTTTAACCCACTGTGTCAGAGTGTGAAATCACAGCTCTACAGCAGCTGATCGGAAAGCTCCACCGCAGATTGTGTCAAGAGCGGGGAGAAATAGAGCTTCTAGCACATGCTGCCTCAGCCATGGGGCACAGTCTATTTGAACTTCTCCTATATGGCAAACGCTTCAGAGTATTCCCTGTAGGGACCTCGCGGTTCAGAAACAGTTTCATCCCAACAGCTCTAAATGCCCTCAATCAGTCCATCAAGTGCTCCTGGTAGAATTATTTCTACTTGATAAGTATGATTACCTCACTGGAAACTTGTGCAACCTGAGCCACTTTATGAACCATATCACTATCTGCACTACTGTATATGTACATGTATATTGTACTTTTGCTTTCATATTGTACATTTTGCATTGTTTTTTATCTATTATTATTAATAATAATAATATTACTGTTTTATCATTTTATTGGAAAATATGTTTATGGAGGATTTGCATATTGAATCTCCTTGTACCATACAATAACAAAAAAGGAATTCAATTAATTAGAAGGGAGCGCATATTTACAGATGATGCTGACTGTCTTCTAAGTTGATTTCGATATCTAATGGCTATCTTCTTAGAGGTCTTGATATCATTTTTACAATGAAATGCAGTGAAGTACGTATATTACATTATCTCTCAGTTATAAAAGAAAATCTTGAGACGAGACGAGACTATTGGCAAGAGATTTTTTCAAGTCCCGCCCTCCTCTCCACCATTTCCAGTTCACGGTCCTCTCACCTCTCATTCATGTGAATGCTTTTGTCAGACACAGTTTCTGCGCTCTTAGCTGTTATATATTTTTACGTTTTTCCTCACTTTAAGGTCCCAATAAAAGAAGACTTACTATGTCCAAATCTTAATGAAGAATTTCATCCTGAAGGGTTATCAACAGAAGAAATACGAGTAAGTACACAGACAATCCTAGCACAGAGAAACGATGAAGTCAAAGAGTTAACGTGAAAATTGTCTATTGTTTACATGGCAAATTGGTTAAATGCGTATCAATAGACTATGCTGAAACAGTTGGTGGTGATGGTGAGGAAGATGAAAACATCAACTTACATAATATGAAGAATATCTACAACTGTCAACACCATCTGGTCTTCCACCAACTGAATTACTGTAGAAAGAAGAATGTATTTGTTATTGTGTAATTTATGTCTGAGTGATGGGCTATGTAGTAGGACAGTAGTTCTCAAACTGTGGGGTAGGCCCCCCTAGGGGGGCACGAAGTAACTAAAAGGGGGGCGCGAAGATGTGTAAAAAAGAAAATAAGAATCGAAAATATGAAAAATACATCTATTGAAACCAAAACAAATTAACTTAAACTACATTCTGATACTAGAAAAATTTAAATATAGAGTTAGATAAATGTCGATAAAAGTTAAGTAGTGTCTCACACGTGCGATTAGGAGGCAGTCAAAGAGCCTGAAGGTAAGTAAAACATTGCTAGAGGAAGGGTTATCACGTGGTACTTGCCTGAACCTCTTCTCTCAACAGGAAAACAGAAGGAAACTAAAGGCGGCTATTTCCAGGCTTCAAAATGGCCGCCATGACTTCAATCCGGCGACTCCATTTTGTATCACTCCCAGCTCTCCCCATGGACATCACTTCAAGTTCCTCCATCATGATGCTGTTTCTGACACCTGAATTCAGCGTCACTTCCTGCCAACCATTTCCTGTTACCATAATCCTCTACACCAAAGGTGTCGAACTCCAGTCCTGGAGAGGCCGCAATGGCTACAGGTTTTCATTCTAACCATCTTCTTCATTAGTGACCAGTTTTTGCTGCTAATGAACTTATTTTGCTTTAGTTTTAATTAACTTGACTCAGACTCCTTAGTTGTCTTTTTTTAATTAGCAGCCAAACAATAATGAGACACAAAACGAGCTGCCACACGACCAGCTCACCTGTGCCTGTCACACAATATCTGAAAATAAAGAAAAGTGAAGGTCTCAGTAAGGTTGATCTCTCAGGTCACCAAAACATTTTAACGAACAGAAAATCAACCGTTTTGGAAATGTCTGCTGTGGCAGAATGAGAGCAGCAACACACCACAAAATTAAATAACGGGCTTAATGAATTAACAGCAAGAATCAGCTTCTCATTAATAGATTGGTTGGAGTGAAATTGGTTGGAGTTTGAAATCCCAGTTTACCTGCTCATCTGTTGGCTCATTTTACGTCTCATTTCTGTTTGGCTGCCATTTCATGAAGAAACAAATCAATTCAGAGGACTGAATCCTTAAAAACAGGGCTATTAAAATGAAGGGAAAAGGAGTTAATTAGCAGTGAAAACTGGTCAATGATTAGGAAAAGGGTCAGAATGAAAACCTGCAGCCACTGTGGCCCTCCAGGCCTGGAGTTTGACACCCCTGCTCTACACTATAAAAACGCCATTTTTTCAACTCCAAAACATCAACTGTATTATAATTATATGTACTTTTGATCACCTTTTTGCGCTTCTTTTGCTTCATTTGTCTCTAGGACAATATACGGGGACGGTCCCCAAACCTTTATATTTGTGAAGATTCTTTTATTGTGAGTTTTATTCCACAGTAGGTAAAATAAAATATGCATCTATGATATATCATTAAATAAAAAAGAACAAATTGGTATTAGTGGGCTCCTTTCAAAAAAACGTTAGGGGGGGCACGATTAAAACTGTTATGAAAACTCGGGTCGCAAATACTTAAAGGTTGAGAAACGCTGCAGTAGGACAAAATTAGTCCATCCATCCATTATCCAACCCGCTATATCCTAACTACAAGGTCACGGGGTCTGCTGGAGCCAATCCCAGCCAACATAGGGCGCAAGGCAGGAAACAAACCCCAGGTAGGGCGCCAGCCCACCGCAGGGCACACACACACACTAGGGACAATTTAGCATCGCAGGACAAGATTAGTTGTACTGGAAATTGGTTGAACAATTCTGACATGTAAAATTTGAACAGGCGACAAGAAAGGTAATGTAGTACATCTTCTGCGGATAACATTAGACACCAAAGGAGATCGCAATATGCCATTCGTATTAAAACGTTTACAGTTTCCCTTTTAGAATAGCTTTTGCAAAGACAGTTAACAAATCACAGGGACAAACATTCAGAAAAGTCAGTTTATTTATTAGCGAGAAAGAAACGAAATTCACTCACGGGCAGTCATACGTTGCGTTGTCACGATGTAAGTCCAAACACGGAGTCAAAATTCAGTGGGATATTAACGAAAAGTTACTTGAAAAATTTTTTTACTGGAGTTTTACAGTAAAACTAAGTTTAAAAAGTATTTGTGTGTTCATTTCAAAGCCAAACAGAGCGATAATGTATAACGCAACTGTAATAAGTGTATATGTTTAATATGTCACTGTGCCCTGTACATTTATAAATCTACTTTTCTTTCTACTCACATGCACGGTGGACACAGATTTAGCACAGGGGCTCATCATTTAGAACTGCTAGGCAAGCATTTTAAGACAAGACAAGTTAGGGACAACCGCAAAATGGACAGTCAGACGGATGACCATTGTATACTATTTCTGTGTGTCAGAGTCAGCATGAAATTGTATCCTCTTTGCCTTGTTTGGATTGCCATGATTCACCTAAGTGGGGGCCCGCACATGAAGAAAGAGTATAAAGTCTTGGCACATTGCCCGGCACACCTTTGAAGCTGACGCATGAATGGGAGATAACGTCATCCGATCTGGAAAATCCTTCCAACACAGCAACGAAAATGGCAGACTCTACACATCGGGCCCCAACTCCCGAAAGTCTTCTCATGGCTTCCTTCATCTGTTGTGCTGCGTGAGATCTGCTAATTTGGCTTTAGGCATTTTCATGGTGTTGAGATGGCCCTCCTTAAAGTATTCAATGACATCTCTATTATTACTGACTCAGGTGATGCGGCAGTCCTTCTCCTCCTTGACATGACTGCTGCCTTTGACACTATTGACCATGAGATATTGCTGTTGCGGCTTGAACATCTTGTTGGGCTTAAAGGGGCCACTCTTAACTGGTTCAGGTCATATCTAACTGGTAGACACTTTTCAGTGACTTTAAATCCCTCTTTTTTTGTCTACTGCTCCTCTTAAATGTGGTGTTCCTCAGGGATCCATTTTGGGTCCTATCTTATTCTCTATATACCTTCACCCTGTTGGAGCTACTTTTAGGAAATTTAACATTTCTTTTCACTGCTATGCTGATGATACTCAGGTTTATATTCCCATCTGCAACTCTGCAATAAATCAACTGCACAACTGTCTTTCTGAACTAAGATCCTGGATGGCTAATAATTTTCTTGATTTGAATCAACATAAAACGGAGGTGCTTATAGAGGGTCCATCAGCTAAAGCCAAACTGGTCTTGAACTTCTCAGCTCTTTCTCTGTCTTTTGCAAACCTCAAGTCCATAATTTTGGTGTTATCTTTGACAGTAACCTCTCTTTTGAGAAACCTGTTAATTCTGTAGTCAAGAGTTGCATTTTCCAGCTTCGTCTATTAGGTAAGATCAAGCCTTTTTTACCTTCTAGGGATCTTGAGAAAGCTACTCATGCTTTTATCTTTTCTTGCCTTGATTACTGCAACTCGCTGTATTCTGGGATTAGCAAATCTCTGATATGCAGGTTACAGTTGGTCCAGAATGCTGCCGCTCGCTTTCTGGTTGGGGCAAAAAAGTCTGACTCTGTTACTCCAATATTAGCTTCTTTACACTGGCTGCCAGTCAGTTTTCGAATTGATTTTAAAATCTTGTTGCAAGTTTTTATATCTTTACATGGGCTTGCTGCTGCCTATTTATCTGAATTGTGTGTTTTACACCAGCCATCCAGAGTGCTTAGATCTTCTGGTCAGTTGTCTCTTGTTGTCCCTCGTACCATAAAACTAAGGGGGACAGCTGTGGCACCTCGCCTGTGGAACTCTTTACCTTGTCACATAAAGGAGTCGTCGACAATTCAAAACGAAATTAAAGACTCATTTCTATTCACTTGCATTCTGTGAGGTTCAGTAATACCGATGGTTTCCTCATTGTGATTATGACATTACTTCTATTTATTAATTATTTTATTTATGTTCATATATTTTATTTCCATTTATGTTATTTATGTTATTTGTTTGTTTTCTTTTATTCTATTATTGTAAAGCACTTTGGCCACAGCATTCCTATGTTGTTTTAAATGTGCTATATAAATAAATTGACATTAACATAAACCGTCATTAAAGAAAGCTAAGTTATTTCTCCTATGTGATTTCTTACTGCCTTATCAGTAAGGGAGGGGTATCGCCTCTTTATATTATATCTATATAGTTTTGGGTTATGTAACATGCCACAATTACAAAATAACTTATTACAACAAGGGAGCGAGCGGCCCCTGCTGAATACAGCAACAAATACCTCTAACGCAACATGAAATATAATTTTCTTTCAATTTATTACGTTTTACTATTTTTTACTATGGTTAATTACTCGCTGTAATGTAAAATAGTTCTGTTATGCATATGTAACAATTCCCATGAAAATAATCTGTTTAAATTGTACATCCGCTTCCCCATACGCGAGCAGCAGAGCCACGAAATGGCTAGCATGTAGTTACCGCCCAGGGGCTGGCGAGCAAAGCAAGTAGGGGGCAGAGCCCCCTAGTACAGATACATTTTTAACTTCATTTAAATGTATGCTGTTAATAAACGTGTGGGCACGGTGGCACAGCAGTAGCGATGATTGTTCCTGCCACTCACTGTATGCTTACTGGGACTGGCACGACCCTGGATGGACAGAAGGATAGAATAATTAAACATGTACTATGCAGATATTTCAATGTTCCTTAAATCTTTTGAAGAATCGGCGTTGTAAGCTTACAGATGGCTTAACGTCTCTTACAGAGCTGATTGTGTGGCGATTGGGTATTTGGAGAAAGAAAAGTAAGGACAGGAATTGGAGGTTAGTACATTTGAAAGAGACAGTACTGCTGTAATAAATTATTTCATTGAAGGTCACGCACGGCGCAGCAAGCATCTTGCATGAGGCAGGAACAATCACTGGACGAGGCGCCAGCTCATCAATATCACTGTGCCATCGTGCCCCATGTTTAATACATGGTTTAATTCCTATCATTATGAAAATGATATCCAGTACACATCTTAGTAGTTAAATGTTCAGATAGCTGTAATATCATGAATGTGATGTATTCTGTGTCCTATCAGCGTAAGAGAACCAGTTTAAGAAGCAAGTAGTGATTCACACACATAGAGCATATAGAAGAACACAGAAAATACGCAGCATTTAACGTGTTACTTTAATTACACTGGGATTAAGATGAAGTTTGACATTCTACTTTAATAAAAAAAAAAAAACATGAGATTGAAGTGGAAATTTTGAGATTAAAGTTGACATTTTGACCTTTTTTCACTGTGTCCCTGTTCTTTTTTCTTTACCCTAATAAGCTTCCATATGACACTCAGACGGTGGGCTACGACTCGCTTTTTCACAGTGACGTTGATATCTGACCTGTGCGACTTTCTGAACTTGAACTTTCGAATTTCCCCACCACTCTGTCACTCAAACAACTTCCTTTTGTTGTTTATACCACTGCTTAAACCAACAAATACTACGTTATTCCTTTGCCTCCACTTGGTATTCGCTGAAATTCTTTTTTGCCCTGTGCTTTTGCCATTGCCTTTTTCAGAACGCTGAACGTAAGCAGCTATTTATATTGATTTGCATTTTCAAAGAGGCATAATTCTGGGAGGGGTCTAGGTGGGGTGGCAGGCGCATTCACCTGCTTTACTTTTCACGCTGACCGGCGTTTATGTAGCAGAAGAACGTGGAAGTTGACATACGCACAGATTTATGCAACTGGATTTTTTTGTGTGTATGCACATTTCTGTTTTTGTCCATATGCCATGTTTTAGTGTGAGTTCTACGCACAGCGTTATACATGAGGCCCCAGGTCACCTGTTGTTACTTTCATTTACACCAAAGCAGGTGACACTGAGTCACAATCACTTGAGTTTCCTAAATGGACAGACTGATATCCCTGAAGCCTCACTGACTGAGTGTTACACTGCAATGATTGAATGCTCCTTTCTTCTTTTTCAGCAGAGTATTTACTGCCCTACTGAGTGTACCCCTCCACTAAAGAAACCAGTGCCAAAAGTCTCTCATTACAGTGTGTGCCCCTTTCCCTTTGGGATTATACCATTTACTTAACAGGGGATTGGATGAAGTTAACTACCTCTCAGTTCAGCAATGTCCCTTTGTCCTATTAAAATTAAACCTAACAAAACACTCCTGGATGTTTAGCCTTCACGATCTTAAATAACAATAAATAAAGAGATAGATGTGAAAGGCACTATGTAATAAATCAATAGATAGGAAAGGCACCATGTGATAGAGAGATAGATAATAGATAGACAGATAGAATGAAAGGCACCATATAATAGTTAGATAGAGCTTTATAACAGGACAGAATGATATCCCTGAAGCCTCACTGACTTTGTGTTACACTGGGTTGTGAAAGGCACTATATAATAGATAGATAGATAGAAAGATAGATAGATACATAGAAAGGCACTATATAATAGATAGATAGATAGAAAGATAGATAGATACATAGAAAGGCACTATATAATAGATAGATAGAAAGGCACTATATAATAGACAGATGGAATGAAAGGCACTATATAATAGATAGATAGATATAATGAAATGCACTATATAATAGATAGATAGATATGAAAGGCACCATATAATAGAT
>JANRMT010062810.1:7062965-7107345 GCA_026402145.1 Polypterus bichir lapradei
TGCCACCCCTTCAAGCTGTTATTCAAATGGGTGCCACCTGGCCATTGTTTGGACTGGGAATTGAACCCGAGCTCTACTGGTGATGAGGCCGTGACAATAACCAGTGTGCCACCCTTTCAAGCTGTTATTCAAATGGGCGCCACATTGGCGTTGTTTGGAGTGAGATTTGAACCCGAGCTCCAATAGTGGCCAAGCTGTCATAATAAGCACTGTGCCACCCTTTCCAAGATGATTTTCACAATTAACACCACATGGGCAGTGTCTGACTGGAAGTTGAACCCATAACACTGATCACTGTGCCACCCTTCCAAGACCATTTTTTTAGAATTTGCCCCTAAGTAAGTTGTGAGGGTCGCTGTTTCCACTTCATGGATGAGATTGTAATGCTTCTGATAGCTCTGAAAAGGGTGGCATAGGTTTCAAACTATGGACCTGGGTCTGCTCATGTTCTCCCTGTGTCCCTGTGGGTTTGTTTAATGAACAGTTCCTAAATTGCCCCATGTGTGTGTGTTTTGCAATGGATTGGCGCCCCCTCCTGGCTCGGTTCCTCTTCTCCCAGATTTTATTAAGTGGCTTGGACAATAAATGTTTGGATATGAAAACAGCAAAGAAAAGGTTTCAAAAAAGACCAACTCCGGAACAGCAGCGTGGGCACGTTGGCGAGCTTTAACTTGGGTGACGGTGACAGGTGAAGATTAAAGAACAGTACCGGGAACAAGAGATGGAGTTGAGTGACCCCGACAGAAATTACAGGACGTCATGGATGACTGAGGACAAGAGCGGAGTCAGCAGGTGCACGCAGGGTAACCATAGCTACCAGGGATTATGGTATGGAAATAAAAAAAACAAAAAAAAAAAAACAAACGGGAGTCTCTAGGAGACGGGCAGAGCAGTGGAAGGGGAGCCGGTAAAACGTTTCAGGTGTCTGACTGGAGAAGGGAAATCCGTCCGTCCAGTTTGACTGATGCGCTCAGCCTTGAACAGATGGAACTGATTGGCATATAAACTGATAGAGCGCCTTGACATAGTGCACAGCTTATAAAGATTATGTTAGGATTCAAAAAACTTCAGTGCTCTTTTTATGTGAACATGGACAGGTGATTCAGAGTGAGTGAAGGGTGGGCCGGATATAATTCCATATGGTGCCTTTCGTTAGTGAGTGCTAATGATGGACTCTTTACAGTGTATTTGTGTAATAAATCGTAATCTGTGGACTGGCGGGTGACGTGACCTGCTTAGAGTCATATGCCGACAGTGCTGGGGATTGAACTGTGTGGACACCAGGGGGCGCTCCATCTCCCCAAAACCCAACCCAGACAGATACAGGGCACAAATTAAAAGCAAAAAGATCAGTTTATTGTGCAGGGAGACTCTTTTCAAAGCGTTTCCCACCACCACGGACCACAAGTACAATACAGCACAATTTGAATTCTTATTTTTCTCTTTCTCTCTCTCTGTTTCTTGGTCTGTGCCTTCTCCTCTCTACCCAGCAAGCTTCATCCACCTTTCACCTGGCCGGCAAGTCCTCTGATATTGGCCAACCCCAAAGTGTTTCTGCTATTCCACCCATGTGGTCTGCAAGAAGGCGGAAACCCCATGCCATACGACTCCTCAGTCTCTGCAATGCCCCCCTGGCGGCACCCACAATGCCCAACAGGGCTAAGTTAAAGAACTCCAAGTCCCATGATGCTCTCTGGGAATCTGGGCAACCGCTGCAACCTAGGGGAACTGCTGTCTAGTGTTCTGGGGGAGGCAGTGCCCTAAAGAAGCCGCCTTCCCCTTTTCCTTCTGTCCCATGGGTGTCCCAGCTAGGTTGGGCTGCTGGCTGTCCCTTAAAACTAGTAACTTTATCATTTTATATAGCGCCTTTTTCCGATTGACAGTGTAAAAGGTACATCACAGGAGAAGTAAAAAAAAAAAAGTTCCCATGCTCCTGTAATGTGAGCTCACTTAAAGTCTATTGTGAGGTAATGGTGGGCAGAGAGCTGGCATCCTTAAGGCTGTAGACATCTAGGGATCTCCTTACAGGCTTGATTGAGGTATTTGATAACCCACTGGGGCAAGGGTGGTGGGGTGGGGGGGGCACTGTTGCTAACATGCTCTTCTCCTTCTCTCCCTGCAGCTCTGAGGAACCACCCAGTGAAGGAGAGTAAGCTCCGCCCCTTCTGGTGCTTGAAGGAGGCGCCTTTTAAGGTCACAGCGACCCACCAGACGGAGCTCCAGTGAAATGGACCCTCATTTCTGGTGGCCGATAAGCCCAATAGTTATTATTTATATCTTAGCCAAGGCTTGGAAGTATAAACGCCAAGAGATGACGGGACGACCTGGTTGGCATCTTCATTTTTATCTTTTCCTGACCACAGGAGCCTATAAAAGTCTTAACTTCCCCTCCTCATCCCTTAATTGTCACACAGCATTGAATGGCTTTTTTGACGTTGATCAACAGAAAGAGCTTACAAGATGAATTCCAAATCTCTAGGCTCTTGACCGAGTGTGGCATTGAACATTCAGCCAACTGTTGCCACAATTGCCTGTTATTTACCAACATAGAGGCTTCTACCAACATCTTCTGGGTTGTCCATCCACTTCTTTCTTGGTCTGCCTCGTCTCCTTTTACCCTGGACCATTCCTTTGCCGGATCATCTTATCTTAATGACATCTCCATAGCATATTAGCTTCTTCCTTTTTATTACCACGGGGACGTCTTCAGTGTTACCGAAAGATGCAACGGTCCAAGTATGAAATCCCCAGAATGGTTCCTCATCTCCACTTCTTGGATTTTTTTTTTTGCTGCAGTTCTTTGAGCAGGTTCCAGGATTCACATGCATAGAGAAAGACTGAAAGGACCAGAAAATGTAATCATATAACACCAGTCATTCATCAATGAGAAAGTGCACAGGATATTTTGGAGAATAGAAAAATAAATTGTTTTGTATCTAATGGAAGACTCTGAAGTCAGCTGGAAGAAGGCTCTGTAGTGTGATGGGACCAAAATGGCCATTAGACTAAACACCATATTACATCAAAAACACAAGAATGGTGGTGGCAGCTACCAGCTCATGGGGATGCCTTCCTGTAGCATGGTCTGGAAGTGAGTGATGAATGCAGCAAAATATGAGGAAACCCCGGACATGATCTGCAAGGAAAAAGACAACGAGCCCAAACATAATTCCAAATGGCTCCCAAACAACATGTGATTTGGGGATCTCCTGCCATTCTCCTCTGCAGGTCCTCTCTAGCTCTGTCAGGTAGGATGGAGACCCTCAGTGAGCAGCCATTTTCAGGTCTTTCCATTGGGTTCAAGTCTGAGGCACTCAAGGTCATTCCTAGAGTGTTTCCCAAGCCACTCCTGTGTGGGCTGTGCTTTGTCCCATTGGGAGATGAACCATCCCAGTGTGAGGTCCCGAGTGCTTTGAGCAGGTTTTTTTTATTAAAGGTATCTCTGTGCTTTGCTCTGTTCAGCATTCCCTCGATCCGGTTTGGTCTCCCAGTCCCTAATGCTACCACCACCATACTCCACTGTTGGAATGGAATTGCACAGATGATGAGCACTTCCTGGTGTCCTCCCAGATTGAGACCACATAAACTGCTCAAAAAAATTCAAGGACCACTTTGAACAGATCTCAATGGGGAAAAAAAAATCCCGCTGGCCATCTCTACTGCTATGGACTGATATGGCGATGTGTGAGGAACAAAAGGATGGAAATGAAAATGATGAACCGACAGAGGGACACCCCGAAAATCAAAGGGAAAAAATAATGCAGCAGGCAGGCAGGTGAGTCCATTTGGCCAAAATTTCATTGCAGCAACTCCAAATCGTACTCAGTAGTTTGTATGCCCCCCCAAATGCCTAACAATGTCCTAATGAGACGACAGATGGTGTCCTGGGGGATCTCCTCCCAGATCTGGACCAGGGCATCACTGACCTCCTGGACAGTCTGAGGCATCAGATGGACCCAAACCTAATGTCCCACCCAGAGGTGTCCTATTGGATTGAGGTCAGGTGAGTGACTCTGGGGTGGCTGGGGGGGGGGGGTTTGGTGGATGGGGGCAGTCAATGGTATCAATTCCTTCATCCTCTCACCATGAGGCCGGGCATTGTCGTGCACCAGGAAGAACCAGCATAGGGTCTGACAATGGGTCCAAGGATTTCATCCTGATGCCTAATGGCAG
The DNA here is from genome assembly GCA_026402145.1 of Polypterus bichir lapradei. Classification (NCBI taxonomy): domain Eukaryota; kingdom Metazoa; phylum Chordata; class Cladistia; order Polypteriformes; family Polypteridae; genus Polypterus; species Polypterus bichir. The sequence goes on from JANRMT010062810.1 coordinate 7,067,139, forward strand.
TCAAGTCCAGCCTGTAGAGGTCTGTGCGTCCATCCATGGATATGCCTCCCCAGATATACCATCACTCACCCACCACCACAACGGTCATGCTGAATGATGTCACAGGCAGCATAACGTTCTCCACAGCTTCTCCAGACCCTTTCACATCTGTCACATGTGCTCAGGGTGAACCTGCTCTCATCTGTGAAAAGCACAGGGCATCAGTGGTGGACCTGCCAATTCTGGTATTCTATGGCAAATGCCAATCGAGCTCCACGGTGCCCACTAGAGGACGTGGGGCCCTCAGGCCACCCTCATGAAGTCTGTTTCTGATTGTTTGGTCAGAGACATTCACACCAGTGGCCGGCCTGCCTGCTGGAGGTCATTTTGTAGGCTCTGCCAGTGCTCATCCTGTTCCTCCTTGCCCAAAGGAGCAGATAGCGGTGGGTTCTGCTGATGGGTTAAGGACCTTCTACGAGGAGCCCTGTCCAGCTGTCCCCGAGTAACTGCCTGTCTGTCTCAAGGAATCTCCTACTTGTCCTTGAGACTGTGCTGAGAGACACAGCAAACCTTCTGGCAATGCCACATATTGATGTGCCATCCTGGAGAAGTTGGACTACCTGCGCCACCTCTGTGGGGTCCAGGTGTGGCCTCATGCCACCAGTAGTGACACTGACCGTAGCCAAATGCAAAATGAGTGACAAAACAGATGAGCAGGGAAAAATGTCAGTGGCCTCCCTCCAGCTGTTAACCCATTCATTCCTGTTTTGGGGGTCGTCTCATTGTTGCCCCCCTCTAGTGCACCAAAGCACCTGAAACTGATGAACAAGCCCCTCTGCTACTTAACTGACCAGATCAACAGCCCAGAAGTGTCACTGACTTGATGATATACTTGGATTAAAAAGGGGTCCTTTCATTTTTTTGAGCAGTTTTGTTCTTGGATTCAACAGGCATGAGAATCTTCTTTCTCACAGACCATAAGGTCTTCTAAGCGACTTTTTGAAAACTTCAAGTCTGTCTACTCTGCATTAAGTCCCAGTTCAGTAGAGTGTGTGAAGGCTATTGGGGGGTGGGGGGGTGCCAGTGCCAGTGCCAGAGAGTCCTAAACATGAACACACAAGACAGTCCTGGGTTCAAACAAAGGGTGTTTCATTACAAAACTACCATGTTCACACAAGCACAAAGCACAAGTCGCATTCTCTCCTCTCTCCACCACACTGCTCTCCTCCAGCTGAGTGTCGCCTTCCTTCCTCCCCACTCCAACTCGTCTGGACATGGCAGTGTGGTCCCCTTTGTCGAGTACTTCCGGTAACATGAATCAGCCAGTTGGAAGCACTTCCGGGTTATGAGTAAAGCCAGGGAGAGTCAGGGCAGTGCCCCCTATTGTCTGCCAGGGATTCTTACCCCTCCGGGCGTCCAAACTTGAACTCTACAGTATATGAGGGACACTGCCACCTATTAAAGTGGTGGATGAAATGCTCCCTGCTGTGCTCTCCTGCCAGTTCTTGTACTCTTTGGGCATCCCAAACAAGATGGAGATTGGAAGGTATTCTGACCGGGTATTGCCCCCATTTAACCCATCCTTACATAATGGCATCCCTGCGGGGTAAGGACTTCACCTCTGTCCTGGGCGGGACACCGAACCGTCCTCTGGGGAAACGGTCCCCAACTCTGGTCTTGCAGGGCCGCAGGGGCTGCAGGTATTCATTCTAACCCTTTTCTTAACTGGTGACCTGTTTTTGCTGCTAATTAACTCCTTTGACATTCATTATAATTGACTTACTTTTTAAAGATTTGTTCCTCTGAGTTGCTCCATTTCATTTCTTGAATGGCATCCAAAGAGAAATGTGAAATGAGTGAGCGGGGGAGTGTCGGAAACACCTGGAGCTCATCCGGGACATGTTTAAAAGGGGCCGTCTCCCGTCATTCAGGGCTAGAGTCGGGTGGAAGAGGACGAGGCACGAGAGAGGTGTGGAGGCGGCCCGAGAAGAAGGCATTTGTAGCCAGGACTGTGTTGGGGTTTGTGCACTGATTGTGGACTGGGTCTGAGTGACCATTATTGTAAATATTGTATATATTAAAACGTGTGGTGGTGAAATCCAAAATGTCCGCCTGTCTGTGTCCGGGTCAAGTCCACAAAGCGTATACAGTGGTGCTTGAAGTGTTATCTTTGACAGTAACCTCTCTTTTAAGAAACAAGTAAATTCAGTAGTCAAGAGTTGCTTTTTCCAGCTTTGTCTATTAGGTAAGATCAAGCCTTTTTTATCTTCTAGGGATCTTGAGAAAGCTACTCAGGCTTTTATCTTCTCTTGCCTTCATTACTGCAACTCGCTGTATTCTGGGATTAGCAAATCTCTGATACGCAGGTTACAGTTGGTCCAGAATGCTGCCGCTCGCTTCCTGGTTGGGGCAAGAAAGTCTGATTCTGTTACTCCAATATTAGCCTCTTTACACTGGCTGCCTGTCAGTTTTCAAATTGATTTTAAAATCTTGCTGCTAGTTTTTAAATCTTTACATGGGCTCGCTCCTGCCTATTTATCTGAATTGTGTGCTTTACACCAGCCATCTAGAGTGCTTAGATCTTCTGGTCAGTTGTCTCTTGTCCCTCCTCCCGAGTGTCAAACTAAGGGGACAGGGCAGCTGCTCGCCTGTGGAACTCTTTACCTCGTCAATTCAAAACGAGATTAAAGACTCATTTCTATTCACTTGTATTCCGTGCTCTTCACTAATACTGATGGTTTGCTCTTTGTGATTATATTATTTCTATTTATTATGTATCTTATTTTATATTAATATATTTTATTACTATATATGTTTTATGTTAATTGTTTTTGTTTTTCTTTTATTCTGTTATTGTAAAGCACTTTGGCCACAGCATTACTATGTTGTTTTAAATGTGCTATATAAATAAATTGACATTGACATTGGGCACACCCTGATGGTAGATCCATACCTGCACACCAGGGCCACGTTAGTATCGCCAATCCACTCTCATTCCTTTGGAGTGTTTGTAGGAAAACAGAGAGGAAAAACACAAGGACATGGGGAGAACATGCAAACTTCACGGACGTAAATTCGGGTCTCTTCTTAATGTGGCGTCCTGCGTGGCGCTATACACACACAGCCTGATTATTTCTAATAAACTCCATACAGTTCTGGTTCTGCTGAATTGCAAGCACTAAATTATTTCGTAAAGACTTCTGAATGCCTTGTCAGTCCCCACGCTTTTCCTTCCCTGACGTGTCTTCTTGTCCGCACTGCGCTCTTCAGCGCTTCTCTCTTCAAGCTTCCAGTTGCGTTTAATTTTTTTTCCAGTTCTCCAAAAAAAAAAAAAATGAACTTCTCCATTTTCATCCTTCTAAAATTAGACTTTCTTTTATTAGAGGCGTCCCTCGTTTTTCACGTTCCTCAGTCACGGCGCTTGGCAGCTCTAAAAGCCCCGTTTTTAGAATCTCATACGTTTGCTGCCGGCGCGGAGCGGGAGGCGACACTCCGAGGGCGGACTGGTGATGGAGCGACAGCCCTTTGATGAAAGAGCTGATGACCTGCGAGCCGTCTGTCATTTCCATGGAGTTGTGCTGATCTGTGAAATATAAACCCGTTTTTAATGACGCGGCGGAGCAATCGGATTCACGGTGTTTGGCGATACAAGAACATTGGTGTTTGTCTTAGTCTTAACTGTCACGTCGGAGCTCGAGTAGATAAAGGATGTTTCCTCTGCTCATATTACGCTTGTGGTCAGGAGCCGAGAGCGCCGCAGCAATCCACGGATAACAAGAGTAAGAGGGATGCAGTAAGAATGGCAGACGCCAGGTTGAGACTCGAACCACTGAAATCATCCATCCATCGATCCATTATCTTTTAAAAAACGTTGGGACGCGATTAAAACTGTTATGAAAACTCGGGTCGCAAATACTTAAAGGTTGAGAAACGCTGCAGTAGGATTAGTCCATCCATCCATTATCCAACCCGCTACTGTATATCCTAACTACAGGGTCACGGGGGTCCGCTGGAGCCAATCCCAGCCAACACAGGGCGCAAGGCAGGATACGCACGCACACACAAACACATACACCATGGACAAGTTAGAATCGCCAATGCACCTAACCTGCATGTCTTTGGACTGTGGGAGGAAACCGGAGCACCCGAAGGAAACCCACGCAGACACGGGGAGAACATGCAAACTCCAAGCGAACCCGGGTCTCCTAACTGCGAGGCAGCAGCGCTACCCACTGCGCCACCCCCACTGAAAACACTAAAGAAAAAAAAACTATATTACTAAAGCCACGAGCCGATGGCAAATAGGAGCTTCAAAGTGGGAAATAACACGTGAGCGCCATTTGAAGTGGTAGCTCCCAATATGCTGTTCCTACCTCGCCCGGATGCTTGCTGTGATAGGCTCCAGCTTCCCGGCGACCCTGCTCAGGGCAAGCGGGTTTGGAAAATGGATGAATGAATGCTACTGGAATTCACAGTGATGTGACGTATTGCTGAAAACTCACTTCTTTTCACAATATGTATAATAAAAAGACCAAACGGGTCAGCCTGAAATGACGTTTTTGCCATTGAATTGTATTTAGAGCAGTTGCGTCAGGGTTGGCGGGGTCATTAGAGACTTTAGCGCCTGATGTTTTTTTTGCTCTATCCTGTTTAAGTGAGCCCCTGCTCTTGGACTTTATACATTGGACAGACAATAACACAACACATGATATATATTAGACTAGTTGTGCTACCCGTCTAAGGCAGATTGAAATCAAACTAATCAACATGGACATTTGCAGTACACCATCTATTGGAAAGTATTTTGTAATGTGCGTAATAATAAAATGCATTGCATTTGCCATTCCACCAGATGGCACAACATAAACTTTTTTTAGTAATAACACTTACTGCATTTGTCATTGTAACAGATGGCACATTACAAGCATTTGTAGAAATAAAATGCATTGTAGTTGTCATTTTAACAGATGATACCTCGCAAACATTTGTAGAAATGAAAAATGTTGGATTTTTCATTCCAACAGATGGCGCATTACAAACGTTTGTAGTAATATAATACATTGCATCTGACATTCCAGCAGATGGTGCATCACAGACATTTGCAATATTAGCATGCTTTGTGTTTGTCATTCCAATAGATAACGCATCACAAACAATTATAGAAATCAAATACATCACATTAGTCATTCCAACAGATGGCACATCACAGGAATTTAGAGTAATAAAATATTATTACAGCCTTCATCCAAGAAGAGGGCGCATCACAAACATTTGTAGTAATTAAATGCATTGCATTTGCCATTCCAAAACATGGCACAACATCAACATTTTAGTAATAAAATGTATTGCATTCGTCATTGTAACAGATGAATTCACAGACATTTGTAGTAATAAAATGCATTACATTCCTCATTCCAAATGATGGTGCATTGCATTTGTCATTCCAACAGATGGCACATCACAAACATTTGTAGTAATCAAATACATTGCACTTGTCTTTCCAAAAGATGGTGCATCACAAACATCTGTGTTTAAACAATGCATTAATTTTTTCATTCCAACAGATGGTGCATCACATATATTAGCACTGCTTTTATTAATCCCATACTAAATGGTGTATAATAGAGTCACAGCAACCGGAGAAACACACAGATATACAGACACACAAATAAACACTTGTCCTTTATTGAGGTAGATGAGCCGATTTCTGTTTGGCAATTACTCTCCATTGATTGCATTCAGAGTTAACTTTTGCAGTACACCATCAATTTTAATGTATTTCTTAAGAACTAGGTGCATACTTCCCACTAGTGCAAAATGTACTTTCAAAAATGCCCACTAGGGGGAGATATACTTCCAAACCCCATCTGCATAATATGCATAATATGGCAAGTACAAGATCTTTATATGATAGATAGATAGATAGGAAAGGCACTATATAATAGATATATAGATATGAAAATCACTATATAATAGATAGATAGATAGATAATTAGGAAAGGCACTATAAGATAGATAGATAGATAGATAGAGTGAATGGCACTATATGATAAGATAGATAGATAGATAAAAAAATCCTCTGCAGCATGAGAAGCTCCATGGAGCACAAAAAGGAATTTCCCGAGAAGTCATGGCAATCCAAGGCAAATATAAATGAAAGAATTAAAATAAAAAACAAAATGGACCTTAAATATGAATTTAAATCCCAGGCCAGTTAACAAACTCCACAGTATTTTGTAATACATGTAGCAGTAAAGTGTATTACATTTTTCATTCCAACAGATGGCACATCACAAACATTAGCACTACTTTTATGAATCCCATGCCCAACAGCATATAACAGACATAGCAAACAGATGGACTCACAGATACACAGAAACAGACACTTCTGTTGCGGTTGATAAGCTTATTTCTGTCTTTCCGGCAGTTACTCCCATTAGAATTTGTTCAGCATTAACATTTGAAGTGCAATCCGTCCATCCAGTTACCATGTCTCGGTTATATGCCACTAGCTGTGCTACCCATCTAAGATGGGTTGAAATCTAAATAATCAATGTAGACGTGAGCATTAATGTTTGCAGTTGCCTATGTCTCTGTTATATGCGATCTGGCATGGGATTCGTAAAAGCTGTGCTACTGTTTGTGATGCACTATCTGTTGGATAAGAGAGACATATCGCCGGACGGACAAACAGATACACAGTCACAGGGACACTTGTCTTATTTTTAAGGTGGTTAGACATCTCAAAACTTCAATCGGGGCCCTGAAACTAACCACCCTTTGATTTTATATTTGAGTCATCCGAGTAAGACTGCGTGCGGAAATCACAAAGGGGGCTAAGACCCTGATCTCTGCAAATCCTAACGACGACTCTGATTCAAAGTGCAGCGATACGCGCACAATGCGTTTGTTTTTTTGTGCCAGCCAACTGCAAACAGACAGCACCCCCCACCCCACCCCCCTCCTGTTTCTCCCAAATGCAAACTGAAAATTCACGTGAACACAACGGAGTAGGGAGGCGAGACGTCACAAGTGGGGGCTTTGGAAAATTCTAGTTATCACGTATACACAACCAGGAAGATGCAAGTGGACTGTGACCACTAGGCAGCAGCACCGTCATCTTTCAATAAGACGTTGCTTTTTTCCGATCGTCTTTCACAAAACGATTAGAAAATCAACGTCTTCAAGTGTTCAGATTCTACTGCGTATTCTTATGCGCTAAGCTCCCAGATATTCAGTGTGATGGTGTCGCACGCAGTGATTTGATAAAACAACGAAGGCTGATTGCACCGTTAGAGAACTGGATGCCTAAAACTGCGGGAAGATGCGTTAGGATCAAGAAATGAAAAGAGGTGGAGGTTCTTTGGAGGGAAGAAGCAGCATGGTAGATGAGGAAGACTCGTCCATTTTTATTCATGATGCATATACCCGTACTGGCCACAAGGAGTCAGTGCCATTGAGCTCTATCAGACACTAGTTATTATAAACCGTTACTAACCCTACTGTATTCCCTTTGTCTTCGCGGTTTTCATACACTTAGTTATGGAAAGCTATTCTTCTCCCCATTGAAAAGTCATCTGATATACTGGGAGCCTTGGTATCATCGGACGGATAGATTCTGTTCAGACTCCACTGTGAAGTGGCCAGCAGGGGGCGGGCGGCCAGGTGTCCGAGGTCTTCAGGACTCTGACCATGTCTGGCTTCGTTAGTTCGAACTGGCTGTGGACTTCCAGAGTTTTAATTTCTCTGGCAATGCTTCTGGCTGGTGTTTTGTTCTCCTACTTTCTATAGTTTCAACAATTAATTAATGGGCAGATAGAGTTGGTTTTCATTTACGTCAATCAGTTTCTACTTTATGTGTTTGTGTGTTTAAACAAATCTGTGCCTTTATGTGTACTAATTCTTAATCAAGTAAATTAATTTCCGCTTGCATTTTACTTGAGGACTTGTTACAGCGCTCTGAGCCTGCACTCAGTGAAGAGCGCTGCACCAAAATAAACAGAATTGGACTGAATTAACCAGGAACGCTAGCTCGTCAGAGAGCGCGCACACACGCACGCGCGCACACAAGCCCGCGCGCTCGCAGACGACAGGTCAGCTAAGAGCCGGCAGTTAGCATAATGCACGTGAATTTGTAAAGATAACCAGTCTACAGACAGAACGTGCAAACGCCATACGATGTGGTGATATGAACACATGAGGAAGCTGAGCCAACCCCTGTGTTACCTTGATGTCGATAAAGGCAGTCGAGAACAAAATACACATTCATCTCCTAACCCTCTCAATCAGGATGGGTTGGAATCAGGAGGATGCAAGGCAGGAGCCAACCGTGGACAGGGCGCCATTCCATTGCAGGGCATGCTGCCTTGCACTCGATGCTTCCTGGGTTAATCCCTACCTTCGCCATGATGCTGCTCAGGATACGTGGATTTAAAAATGGATGGAAGGATGGATAGATGGTATAACTTATAGTTATCAATGAATATAGCAAGTGTGTCTTTAGGATAAGAAAGAAAAGAGGTGGTCTGTGGGGGGGACACAAATAGGACAACTGCACCACCCAGTTGGCATATAAAAAATTACATTTGTTTCTATAGGCTTGGCTGTGAACTACAAAAAAAATGAAGTCTACACCACCTGGAGAATACACATAGCAGGTGATGCACATAAAATAATTGTGCCAAAATCCATTTTCTGAATCAGCCCATTACTGACACAAAATTTCTGTTTCAAATGATAATCCAAAAGTGCTCAGTGCACTTAAGGACCCCCACAACGAAGAACTGAACCGACTCACGTCCACCCTGTCAGAACCGGCCACCCAGGTGAATCTGACACTCCAGTGGATTCCTGTATACTGTGGATTGTATGGAAAAGGGACAGCTGACAGGCTGGCCAACAAGGGTGGTCATGTGGACCAGGACAATACAGGGGTCTTATATGTTAAGGGAAAAGACCCTGGCAAAAAAAGAAATGATAACAGCAGCAGCCAAACTTTGACCAGTTTGACAATGCAGTGCAGTCTTTATGGCAAATGTTTGTGATGCACCATCTGTTGGAATGACAAATGCAATCCATTTTATTACAAATGTTTGTGATGCACCATCTGTTGGAATGACAAATGCAATCCATCCATCCATTTTCCAACCTGCTGAATCCGAACACAAGGTCACAGGGGTCTGCTGGAGCCAATCCCAGCCAACACAGGGCACAAGGCAGGAATCAATCCCGGGCAGGGTTCCAACCCACTGCAGGACACACACAAACACACCCACACACCAAGCACACACTAGGGCCAATTTAGAATCGCCAACAAATGCAATCCATTTTATTACAAATGTTTGTTATGTGCTGTCTATTGGAATGACAAATGCAATACATACCTCTGTTATATAAATTTTAGAATGAGATTTGTGGAAGCAGTGTTAATGTTTGCGATGAACCATATGTTGGGATAGGAAATTCAATAAATTTTATAACTACAAATGTTTGTTATGCGCCATATGTTGGAACGATAAATGCAATGCATGTCTCTGTTATATGAATTTTGGAATGTGACATGTAGAAACAGTGTTCATATTTGTGATGCACCATCTGTTGGAATGAAAAATGCAATGCATGTCATTACTACAAATCCTTGTGATGTGGAATCTGTTGGAATGACAAAAGCATTGCATTTCTCTGTTACTTGAATTTAGGTATGACATTCGTAGATGCAGTGTTAATGTTTGTGATGTGTCATCTGTTGCAATGACAAATGCAATACATACCTCTGTTATATGAATTTTAGAATGAGATTTATAGAAGCAGTGTTCATGTTTGTGATGCACCATCTGTTAAGATAGCAAAGGCAATTACTTTTATTACTATAAATATTTGTGATGCGCCATCTGTTGGAAAGAAAAGTGTGATACATATGTCTCTGTTATATGAATTTTGGTGTGAGATTCACAGAAGCTGTGTTAATATTTGGGATGTGTCATCTCTTAGAACGACAGAGACCTAACAATGGGTCACAAACAAGTGTCCTTTTATTAAGGTGGATTGAATTTTAAACTCCACAGACTATTTTTTTTTTTTAATATTTATGTATTAAAGTTTTGCTATGCACTTTGTTTTGGACACTGATGGATTATTTAAATAAAAAGCACTTTGCACATTTACACCAATCATGTTGTTCTTTGTTATCATTCACCACAATCAATCTCAATACATGACCATCGATGCCCGGGTACAAGAGAAGGTAATGCCATCTGCCGACAACCTGGTCATCAAATATGCTTGAATGGAAACAAAAACATTTACTATTGTGACATTTCCTGGAGATTGTGGTCCACGTCGCCACAATTGCGTCATGCACTTCCTGCAGATTTGTCATCTCCTGCTCCACCACATCCCAAAGGTCTCCTATTGGATTCAGATCTAGTGACTGGGAAGGCCACCAAAGAACACTGAAACCAGTTTCCTTTGTAACGTGCAGGTGCATTATCCAGCAGGAAGTAGCCATTAAAAGATGGGTCAGTTGTGACTATGAAGAGGTGCACTCGCACAGGGTCAACAGCAATCCCCTGATAGACTGTGGCATTCAAGAGTTGATTGATGGGTATTAACGGCCTCAGAGTGTGCCAAGGAAATCTTCTCCACACCATTACACCACCACTGCCAGTCTGGACTGTCGACACAAGGCAGGTTGGGTGCATGGCTTCTTGCTGCTGACATCAAACGTCTATATGTCTCAACAGAACTCAAGATTCATCAGACCTGGCTAGGTTTTTTTTCCAGTCTTCAATCTTCCAGTTTTGGTGAGCCTGTGCCCACTTGACGGATGGGTGTGGAACCTGACAAGGTTTTCTGCTGTTGTAGCCCATCCATCTGGAGATTGTTGTGTGTTCTGAGATGTTTTTCTGCTCACCACAGTTGTACAGAGTGGCTATTTGAGTTACCATAGCCTTTTTGTCATTTCGACCCAGTATGATCTCTCTTATCAACAGAACTGCTGCGCAAAGGATGTTTTTTTTTTGTTATATTGAGTCTACAGACCGCTGTGCATGAAAATCCCAGGAGATCAGCAGTCATAGAAATACTCAAACCAGTCTGTCTGGCACCAACAATCACACCACCCTCGGAATCACTGAGATCACATTTTTTTCTCCCATTGATGTGAACATGAACTGAAGCTCCTGACCTGCATCTGCTAGCTCTGTATGCATTGCGCTGCTGCCACATGATTGGCTGATTAGATAATTGCATTAATAAGCAGGTGTACAGGGGTTCCTAATTATTCAAACATCTCTTTAAATAGTCTGAGGAGCCCCCAGTACTAGAGAATCCGCGCCGACGTTTTAAGCACATGCAACCTTGCGAGGCTTCGATGCTAAACTGCGTGTCCAGAGACAACGCACAGAACAAACCGGGCATAACAGTTCAGTGACTGCAACCATACAAATGCCAGTCTGCCCATTTCGAAGGCTATGTAGACTCTCTAAGCCAGTTCCAGCAAGATCTTTCCGGATTGAAAAGAAAACAAGAGCGACGGATTTAAATGATCAAATTGTCTCAAGGAATGAACGAAACGCCAGAAAGAACCGGCGCCGACAAGAAACTGACGATCGACTGCATTGCTTTCACGCTTCCGCGGGCAGACGTCTAAAAATGAAAGGATTTCATTTGGAAAGTGCGCCCCAGTTTCTATCACGTGCAAATGAAGGGGGTGGGAAATATGGGGGGTAGAAGAGACGAAATTGTGGAAAGGCAATGGCCACGCCCACCGAGCGCGAGGGCCGCTTCATGGAGCAATCAGAATATCGGACTTCAGTCAGGGGAGTGCAGTTAACTGAACAGCGCGCATATACATGGGTTGATGGATGGACAAGTGGAGTGACTTTCATTATTTCACTGGTAACTTTCGTTTCTATACAGTATGACTTGCGATGCTTTGGATTTAACTTTACTTTGTAAAGGTATCGTGTCACGGAGCATGCGCACTGTGGTAAGCTTTTTGTAAACCCGTGGTTTTCAACCTTCATGACCTCGGTATTTAGTTTTACCTATTCAGGTTCACTGGTGACTCACATACATAAATCGAAAAGCGGGGTTGCGTGGGATTTGGGGGTTTCCCCTTGGTGAAATGAGTTCTATTATAAAAGCGGAGATTGTGATGGGTGCAGCACACAGAGCTAGACTTAAAGAGCGAGGGGTGCTGGTTGAGGCATTGGATGTTAATAGTATGGACTAGCAAAAATTCAAGTTTTGTCATCCTTGGTAAAAGAAGCGCTATTGCTATTTGTTAAGAGCGGAGTTACACATTTAAAAAAACGGCCAATGAAAAAAGAGCGGAGAGGTTTGTGTGTGTGTGTGTGTTTGAGGTTTGGATGTGGTGTCCGACAAAAACGGGAATACACAGCCCACTGCACAGTCTTGTTATACCTTGAGCAAGTCAGTAGACGAAACAACATTTCCCCCCTCGTATTCTTGAGACCCAGAGGCAGCCCCTCGAGACCCACCGCCGGCGACACGTCTCCCAAAAGTGGAGCGCGACTCTATCATGCTCCTATCACACTTTTAAAAATAGTGTTTCTTCAATGGCACTTTATGGTTCTTTATTGGGTTGTGTGGTTCCAACATTGCTTGACAAAGAACTATTTCATCCTGGGAAGGGTTCTTTGGGCTCTGTAATATGAGGACGAAAATAAAATTCTTTGATGTCTAGTCCACTATCTGGACTAGTCCGGTCAAGCCTGCATTACTGACTTCACCAGGAGTTTTTAAAACCAGGAACCCGTGATTTGTACTGTCATATCGAGATATGCTACCTTAGCTAATATTTACACGTTTAAAGGTCAAAACGTTGAAATGAGTAAAAGATTTTTTTATAGTATTACTCATCAGCCAACGTTTATTTTTGTCTAAGGTTGCACAAATCGATGGGTACGGTGACGTATGAGGTGAAATGTATACTGCGCATGCCCAGAACACTTTCGGAGCACATTTCGATGGGTTGCGTGGTTCGATAGAACACCATAGCGCCTGCTGAAGCCCATTTGGAGTCCAACGTTGTGTGGCCAGACACCACCCCCTCATTTTCCGAGGCGGGTAGACGATGTTATCAGACTTGCGGCTTGGGGGAGCTGGTGTGGGGGGATGGCCCCCTCAGTGTCCGAAGCGCGCGACCTTTCAGTAGCACAAACGGCACCCCTTTGTGTATATACCTTGGACTTGAATGGAGCTCACGCCCGTTGGTGTGCGGTGCATGAATACTTTTACTTTCAAAAACAGCGTCTAGAGGTTAACTGCGCTCACTCGGCACCATCGCACCGAAGACCCTGGCGTTGTTGTGGTATAACCCCCCCCCCCCGCTCGGTGGCCAGAGTGCACGCGCAATTATTTTCATAAATGGTGCCCGTCAGATGACATTTCCCTAGCCGGCCGCTTATGTCGCCTAATGGATTGACATGCCCATTAGTATTTCACAAATCTGTCACCCTCTATTTATGAGGCTGTTTATGAAGCCTATTACAGCTCTAAATAAAATGATCTTTTTTGAACCTACATGGGGGTGTTTGGCGGCACGGTGGCGCAGTGGTAGCGCTGCTGCCTCGCAGTAAGGAGACCTTCGTGGAGTTTTCATGTTCTCCCCGTGTCTACGTGAGTTTCCTCCCACAGTCCAAAGACACGGTGCATTGGCGATCCTAAATTGTCCCTAGTGTGTGTGTGTGTGTGCCCTGAGGTGGGCTGGCGCCCTGCCCGGGATTTGTTCCTGCCTTGCGCCCTATGCTGGCTGGGATTGGCTCCAGCAGATCCCCGTGACCCTGTGTTAGGCTATAGCGGGTTGGATAATGGATGGATGGATGGATGTGGGTGGTTCCTTTTGGAATCAAAAATGGTTCCCCTGTGGCACCACTCTGAAGAACAGTTTGAGCACCTTTATTTGTAAAAGTGCGTTTCGTATTTCCAGGAACCGACCCGTCCACAGTTTCCCAAGTATAGCATACTCACCATGCCAGCGCGAGAAACGAACCAAGAACCACAGATCCGGGAGCTGGCTGAAATAATTATGATAAGAATTAACCCTACAACTTAATTATTAGCTTCTAATTTCAATCGCTTTGCAAAAGATAGTTGGGGATACTTATGTCTGTGAAAGGCACTATATACAATAAACGATTTATCAACCGTTATGCTTTAATGAATGAACCAGAGGACTAACGTATCATCCGCATGACGCCACGTAAAAAACAAAACTGTTCAGAATTTGTTTTTGACTCCGATGTGATTGCCCTCGGTCAGCGGGGAACTTACGACCACCTCTCTTTGAAAACAAGATGACCTTCTCCTCCAAGAGCGTCGTAAATTCGTCCGCCCTACGGTGTTGGACAGCGGGGTTACTTAGGACTCCCCATGCATCGCACCCTCTGAAGCCCCCCCTGTTTGTGCCTCGCTGTCATTTCCAGGATCTTGCGGATGGTAAGAAGTGAAGCCTTTAGGGGTCGCTAGTTCACCGCCGGGCACTTACTGGTTCAGCGTAGAGCTCGCCGTCAATTACCCGCACCATTGGTTGTTTGCAACATACATAACACGGTGAGAACGTGAAAACGCAGAAACATTATATTGGTGACATTTAAGGATGAAACATGAAAAAGAAATTCAAATTCTTGAAAAAATCATTATATTAACTTTTAAATATTAACCTTTTTCCTTATTATAACAGGTGGACCTCATTAGGTGTAGGAGGGATTAATTGGTAATAATTAATTGGTCATATACTGTACAGTCAAATATATATCTGCAGTCCAGACTCTCTATCGTGGAGCTCCAAGTAGGTGGAGTCAACTCCAATGGGCACCAACTGTAGATCTCCAGAACTCCGCCCTTTTACACTGTGAGTAAGATTACAGTTGTGGGAGGGTCAGCTGACTCAAATAATGCCAAGTACTTTGAAGTACGTTAGCTCCACCTACTTGGAGTTCCAGGGTGGAAGCTCCGGGCTGCAGAGGTTCCAGCCGTCGTATAAAATCAGCAGGTAGTGTTTGTTGCGTGGTCGTTCGGTAAGGCTTTTAAAGCTGGCAGAATAGCTAAGTGGTTAAGAATTTGGACCTCCAACCCTGAGGTGGTGGGTTCAAATTCCCCTGTGTGTGACCGTGAGCAGGTCACTTCACCTGGCTGTGCACCAATTGAAATACAAAAAGAACGTAACCAATTGTATTTTAAATGTTACAAGTCACCTTGGATAAAGGTGTCAGATATGGAAATGCTTTTTTTAAAATTTCTGCAATTAAGTTTCTAATTGTTTTGTATTTTCTAATTCGTTGGCTGTTGCTTTTACTGTTATATTGTTTGTCTCATCTTTTAAGTGTTGTGCTTATTATTTGATATTTTTACTGCTAGTCATGGTTGGCCCCACTAGGTACCAGCCTAAGCGACACCACAACCGGTTCCAGAGATGCACGCCGATCCCCAAAATCTCTGATTTCATGTGTTTATCGAGAAAGTGTCGATCACTAAGGGGGATCCCTTCTTCCTCCTTCGTCGATTTCACTTACGGATCAGAAAGGGGGCTTTCTTTCTTTGGGCGCTTTAAACCAACACTGCAGGGGGGGGGGGTTGTCTGTTGTTGGGGCATAATGGACCCTTCAGTTGGCCCTGCTGCCAATCACGTTTTATTCTAATCCTGTGTGATGAACTTGATGTCAACTTGTGCTGTAGGGAATCGGTAACGTTTAGCTTATATTTTAATTTATTTTAATAACAATTGTACTCAAAATTGTCACCAGCATATAATCTGATTTTTCTTGGTGTTTTTTTTTCACTCTATTAACGTTGTTTGGTTTCCCCATAGAAACTGTCATGATGCAGATTTATAATAAATAATTGTGTTTTATCGTTTGCTGTTCGTTTTGTTCTTTTATTTATTCACAAGGGAGGGTTAATAAGATAATTTTGCACCCACCTTGTCACATTATGTTTTAACCATAACTTAACACCGTTAAAACAGGGTGTCTGTCCATCGGAGGGCCCACCCAGGGCACGCCCAGGCTTGGAATCGCTTTGTAGCGTGAAGGGGACAGAAATGCCCAGATGGGAAGAACGTGCAGACCCCACAAGGACAACAACCAACCAGTGGCTTCGTTTTAGGGCTTCCGGAGGTGACGCCCTCTGATCTCAGTCGTCCAGTCCCGTTTATACAAACGAATTACCCAAGTGTGTTTATCCTGCTCCTCGATTTGACATTCCTGCACTACACGCATGAAACCCCACATGGGGGGCACCAAACCCAAAACCCCATCCAACCCGTAACCCAGTCCCTGCTAACCCGCGTCCTTTTCACGGTCCGAAGTACGAGTCGCGCGATAGTCAGGGGGCGGGTGGGGGCCGGAGGATTGAGTTGGGGGGATACACCCATGGTATCGGCTAAAACTAATGACGCACCCCACACTGCGAGGTGATCACCACGCCACCATGTCGCTTCGCAGTGATAGAAGGTGTCGTTAATGTATCTTCGCTTTTGGTTTAACTGCACGAGTCTGTAAAAGGAAAGGCAGCGTGGCATAGTGTTAGTCTAAGAACTTCAATTGCGGGGTTTAAGTCCCACCAGTAACATTTCGTGACCACGAACAAGTCATTTCAACCGCTTGAGCCCCATCTGAAAAAGTAAAAAAAAAAAAGTATCAAATTTTAGATAAAGCGCCCTTCTTATTATAATAAAGGAAACCACTAATATATATTAAATTCATACATCCATCAATAAGTAAAAAAGACTCGCAGCAAATAACTAAAGACATTAATAAAAGAGAAAAGATGACTGCCTTACAAACAACTTGGACATTTCCCTGCGGGCGTGGGCGTAATATTACAGAAAATAAATCGTATTTTCCTCCTGCGCTCCGGTGTTTCATTCCTAAAGGACACTTTAAGTGAACTTCAAATAAACCAAAGACGACTTTTTGGACACGTGACGATAAAACAGGACCTCCTCGATATTTGTTTCTTTCCTGTATACCTGCTCGTGATGAATGTTCATCGTGTATTCAGTAGACGCCAGTATCTTTAAGAAGAGATAGAAAAAGTCCTGAAGGCCACTAGAACTGACTGAGTAGATAGATGGACAGATGAAGGGTACTATATACAGTAAGACAGATAAACAGATGGATGAAAGTCACTGCAAACAGCAAGATAGATAGATGGATACATAAAAGGCACTATATATTGTAACACAGATAGATGACTGCGGTGGGCTGGCATCTTGCCCGGGGTTTATTTCCTGCATTGCGCCCTGTGCTGGCTGGGATTGGCCCCAGCAGACCCCCGTGACCCTGTGCTTGGGATATAGCGGGTTGGATAATGGATGGATGGATAGATAGATGAAAGGCACTATATGAGACAGATAGATGAATGACATTAAATAAGACAGCTGAAAAGTAGTATATGCAGTTAAATATATGGATGGATGAAAGGCAGTGCATAGAGTAATATAAATAAATAAAAGACACTGTACTCAGTAAAATAAATGAAAGGTACTATATACAGTAAGACAGATGGATAAATGGCACTATATATAAATATAATAGACAGATGAAGGGCGGCAAGGTGGCGCAGTGGGTAGCGCTGCTGCCTCGCAGTTCGGAAACCCGGGTTCACTTCGCGTGGATTTCCGGGTACTCCCCGTGTCTGCATGACATGCAGGTTAGGTGCATTGGCGATTCTAAATTGTCCCTGGTGTGTGCTTGATGCAGTGTGTGTGTGCGCGCGCGCCCTGCCCGGGGTTTGTTTCCTGCCTTGCGCCCTGTGTTGGCAGACCCCCGTGACCCTGTCGTTAGGATATAGCGGGTTGGATAATGGATGGATAGACAGATGAAAGGCTCCATATACAGTAAGAATGATAGACAGGTGGATGAAAGTCACTGCATGCAGTACAGATGCATAAAAGGCATTATATATAGTAAAACAGATGAAAGGCACTATATAAGACAGATACATGAAAGACATTAAATAAGACAGAGAGATGAAAGGTATTATATACAGTAAAATGGATGGCTGAAAGGCACTGTACTCAATAAAACAGATGAAAGGTTCTATATATAGTAAGACAAATGAATGAATGGCACAATATATAATAGACAGATGAAAGGCACTCTGTATACCGTAAAATACACAGATGGATGAAAGGCACTATCCAGCCTGATTTAAATGTCGCTACTACTGTGTATGCAAAAGTTGTAATGCAAGAACAAATCGTGGGCGGATAAAACAAGTTTAAGAGAACCAATTAGATTGGAGTGCGAACAAGTCTAACACAACACAGACACCACACAAGACCGGAATTGAACCAATCCGTTTAGCAGCGCTTTGCTGTGCGTATAAACAGTTCTGTGTAGTTAGATTTAAGTGGAGTTAGTATTTTGTAAGGTCTGATTTCATATTACCTGTTAACACGTCACACTATGCACACACTCAAATCGCCATTGTACACTGTAACACACTGCGGGAGCACCTCAGCACAACTGACATACGGCATAAAGAAGGACTGATAAACGCCGAAATACGACCGTTTTAGCTTATGAACGCCAAGAGTCTTTTAATTGGCTTAATGGTTAAGGTTTTTAGGCTGTGCCTTCAAATCCCGTAGCGACACTGTGACCATCAGCAAGTTACTTTACCTGCCATGTGCCTTAGCTGGAAAAAACAGAACGGCTGCATTAGCGTAAGCCGCCCTAATGCGGGGTGTTTTCATATAAATGCATCGATTTACTTCATGAGCTAGAAGTACATAATAAACAAGAAAAGTTGCGTCAAATATTTGATGACTTAAAGTATGTCCTGCTTTTTAAATGTGAGTCCAAATATTCTCTATTTTTATATGCCATTTGTTGACCGTCTGACCCTAGTAAAGGATCGAAAACAAAAAGCACATCTTATTCGTAATCAGTCACCATGGAATAGTCTTAAACGATATTTAAAATGTGTCATTTTTGACCTTCCTTGAGTGGCTCGCAGAGGGCTGGGACCACCGGTAAAAAGTCAATTATCAAAAATATCCATCCAGCTATATCCTAACTACAGGGTCTGCTGGAGCCAACCCCATCCAATACAGGACGCAAGGCAGGAAACAAACCCCGGGAAGGGCGCCGTGCAGCCCACTGCAGGGCGCACACCCACACACCAAGGACAATTTAGAATCGCCTAACCTGCATGTCTTTGAACTGTGGGAGGAAACCCACGCAGACACGGGGAGAACATGCAAACTCCACGCAAACTCCACGCAGGGAGGATCCGGTAAGCGAACCCGGGTCTCCTAATTGCGAGGCAGCAGAGCTACCCACTGCTTCACCGTGCCGCCCATTAGCGAAAATATGACTCAGCAACATTGAAATTACATGGAATTCCACATGCCCTCCGATCCCCATTTTTTCGAATTATTTTTTTCAAAAAGGAGGACTTTGACCCCTCGTTTCTCATTGAACCTCTGGGGTCGGCTGATAAGGCCTTTATGCTCCATGTTCTTTTAATCATTTTGGCCGATGACACCTAATGGTTTACTCTTTATCATAAGGATGTCGTTCCCTGCAAAAATATGACCCAAACTTGACTACATTTTCTCGGGTATGGGACAAAAAAGTAAGGATGGACTCCAAAACGTTCAACCAGACATCAAGACGAGTCGAACGTTATATCAAATGTTTGGGTTTCCACATACCGGTGATTCAGGAGGCGGCAGACAAAAAAAAAAAAAAAAAAAAAAAAAACAAGTAAGGGGGTCAGCTGATGTGCCACGCGTATCTTGAAATCCTTCTGATCATTTTTGCTGAAGACACCTATTGGTTTTACTCTTTTATCATAAAGTTGTAATTGGCCTCCAGAATGGCCTACAAATGAGGGTCTTTTATGTCTAGAGTTCCAAAAATACCGGGGACAACCCCATCGTCCATGCTATGCTAAGGACACCAAGCGAAGCCGTTTTGGTAGCTTAAGGGGCGCGCACTCCGAACACCTCATGGGAAATATCCTCAAAGTCTAATAATACTGAAAGCGCACCATGGACCAAAAGCGGTGCCGTTTATGAACCTTAAGGAACGCGCGCTCCGATTTTTTCCGTTAAGTCCGTGCTATAGACAGCAAGGGGCGCAGGTTTTGGAAACCCGTGGGGAGCGCGAGGGATCCCTGGTCCTCAAAGCCTAGCAATGATGAAAGCGCGCTATAGACACCGTGGGGTTTTTGGGAAATCAGTCTCAAGATGAAGCGAACAAAAAAGAGCGATGCTGCTTTTAGAAAAAAAAAAAAGAAAAAGGTGAGGAAAGAAGTATTAAAAAGAATGAAATAGCATTATGTAAATACCTCAATCGTAATACAGAATTATAAATCAGCACACGTTTTCCGTCGTTTTCATTTATTGTTTGATATTTGTTATGTTTTATTTTGTAAGTGGGGTATTGTCAAACTCAAAGATCGCCCCGGGCGACAAAACTCCAGCTGCGCCACTGATTTGTTGTCATTATTTATCAATTAGTGTGTATATTAAATTGTTACTGTCTATTCACTTACCATTATTTTTTGTATTTATGGTTCTTTACCGGTGTTGTGCTTGTTCTTTTTTTGTATATATGCTGCACCGCGGTGTTACTTCATTATTTCATACCACTGTATGGTTCAATGACCCTGTACGGATGATATGACAATAAGTTGACTCTACGAAACAGTGCAGTTAGTTTTTAGCATGAACTGGCATGAACCGAAGCCGCATCGAGGTAGCTTTAATTTTGTACTTACGGAAGGACCGTTGGAGCATCGAGAAATAACCAATATTATACTGTAGAATACGGTAAAAAAACAAAGCGAACGCCTCCCCTATTTTTCTGTTGCGATTACTCGGGAGATTACGGTAATGGTGTGTGTGCGCGAATGCGTAAACTCCATGTAATACGGCGATCGTGTGGGCTTCTAGTCAGATCTTTCCGAAGTATGTGCTAAACCATCGCGAAGCAATGTAACAGCGGCGACCACCGCAAGCGTCTCCCCATAGCGGCCGAAACAAAATCCAGAGAGGAAAGCTGCCGATAGCGAAGTGGATGCGCGGGATCTGAGGCGTGTGAGTACACCGCTGCTTTCTTCGCCGACTTCAATCTGCCTGCACTCGTTCTCGGTTTGTTTTTTTGTTTGGTGGTAGATATATATATATATATATATATATATATTTTTTTTTTTACAAAATATTGTGGAAAACGTCTGGATGTGCGTACCTGCATGGGTATTGTCTAGGGGAGGGCGACTTAGTAGCACTTACGCGTGCAGTGGGTCCGTACAGCTCGGTCGGTCTGGCTAAAAAAAAAAAAAAAAACGAACGGGCAGAATTGAGATGTTATCCAGTAATCCGTTTGTTTGTTTATTTATTTATTTATTTATTTATTTATTTATTTAATGTTTCGGTTTTCAGATACTCGCAAGGGGGTAAAAAGGAAGATGGGTTAACCTCTCTAGGGGAATAAATCTTCAGTAGAAGGACCCCCCACTTATTTATTCATTAGCATCTCACGTGCGGGACAAAAAGCACGCGCGCACGTTAAATTTGCTGCTGCTTAACTCGATTGTTATGTTACGCCTCGTTTGAATTCTTTGAAGGAGGCTGCGAAGGTGAAACGGACATTATGGGCAGTTTGAAACCTTAACTTTATTTATTTATTTTTTTACCTGTTCAGTCCAGTCACATGATAGTTGCATTTGAGTTTGGCTTATCGAAAGGAAACGAAACAAGAAGCACGCGCGGACACGGCTCATTAGGGCACATCCAGCTACCTGCGGCCCCATTTTAAAAACCGTTAATCGGCAATTAGCGTTAGTGCGCGGCACTTGACAGTTATGCCTTTCCGCCAGCTTTCTAAAAATCCACGCACACTCGCAGCACAAGTATCTGCGATCTGCCTAAAAGCTTTCAAGTAGGTCATGCCGATGGGGATGCATATTTTGCACGACTCTTGGCAGAAAGCTGCAGCCCGTTGTAAGATAACGGAATAATTGGCACGAGCGCCCGTATCGCCTTATGCTTTAATTAAATGATTTCTTTAGTTGCTGCGTAAGGCGCTTTTGATGATGCATGTGTTTTAAGGCACCGTACACTTGACTGATATGAGCTTTTGCGATGGAAGGGTTGTAAAATTTTGTTGTGGATGAACTTTTTCGAAAATGTTTCGCATTGCACGCAGACACGCATTTGTGTGCTCCATCCATTTTCCTAACTTGCTGATCCAGGGTAGGGTCGTGAGGTAGCTGCAGCCTACCGCAGCAACCATCGGGCTCAAGGCAGGAGATTGAGAACACACACACCAATTTAAGCAACCTCCCCCCCCCCCCCAAGTCCTGCAGGCGCCCTATGTGCTTTGGCGTTGGACCCCCGCGAACCTTAAGCCTGACCTGAAAAAGATGCTGATGAAGTAAATGGGCAAAAAAAGGCTGCTTTAACGGGTCCCGTGTGCTAGAAATGTTTGTGTCCTTCCGTCCAGTGTTGGTTCCTGGCTCACGCGCACTGTTGCCGGGATAGGCAGCGGCTCCCCGGGGTTAGATACGAAACGAATGGACGGAATGGTTACAGTTTTCATCCAACCATCCATCCATCCATCCATTATCCAACCCGCTATATCTGGAGCCAATCCCAGCCAACACAGAGCGCAAGGCAGGAAATAAACCCTGGACAGGGCGCCAGCCCACCACAGTGTTTGCAGTTTAGATGAATCCAAAGCATTTATGGGTCAGTGTTGGTTTCGGTGTCGGCGCACGCGAGTAAAGGAGCTACGGTATAATAAGAGTAATAAGCTTAATAAGTCTGTTGCAATTTGTGACATTCTTTTTGGTAGATGCATTAGTTCTGGCGCAGTTTAATTTGCCAGCGGTAGTGTGTCGCGTAGAAGTAACCGTGTCGGGCTTTTAAGCGCGGGTGTGCGGCCGATGGGGTCTTGGGTGAGGCAATGGGTGGGCAGTGCACACCAGTGGCGTCGTTAAGTGGGGATGGGGGTTTCCGGGGTTCTCAGGGGTCCCTGATCGTGGATAGTTCCACTTAAAATGCGAAACTCCACTGAGGAGCTTGTGAACTACACCAGTGGTTCTCAAACTGGGGGGGCGCGAAGATGTGGGAAAAAAGAAAACAAGAATCGAAAATATGAAAAATAAATCTATTGAAACGAAAACAAATTAACGTAAACTACATTCTGATACTAGAAAAATAAATATAGAGTTAGATAAAAAAGTTAAGTAGGTATAATAAAATATGCATCCATGATATATAATTAATTAAAAAAGAACAAATTGGTATTAGTGGGTTCCTTTAAAAAAACGTTAGGGGGGCGCGATTAAAACTGTTTTGAAAACTCGGGTCGCAAATACTTAAGAGTTGAGAAACGCTGAAATAGACGAAAGCTTTACGTGGGATTTCTCCCCCCCACCCCACGATGTCATCTCACAAGTCCCCAACTTTATTTTTCCTTTTTTTTTTTTAAATAAATAAAGATGACTATTTTAGGTGTCTTTAAGCTTCAACGCTTACTAGGGTCACTTGTAATGTATGTTAGAGAGAAAGCCCAACGCCATTGCTTTTTAGCCCCGTGGCACGCGAGTCATTTCTCGTCTTTTAACCCACAGTGTTCCCCAACCCAGTGGCGCCATTTTAGGAGATCAGAGGCTTTAGCCCCCGATGTATTGCATCTTTTTTTCAGGAAAATATAAGAATAATATCGCTAATGCCCCTGATCTCTATCTATCCTGTTTTATTCAGCCACCAGCACCCTCCTAATGGCAGGATGGATCCCTGCTTTCATGTTGTTGACCCAACCATCTGAATGTCACAGCAGAAATTGAGACTCATCAGACCAGGCAACGTTTTTCTAATCTTCCTTTGTCCAATTTTAGTGAGCTTGTGTGAATTGTCATCTCAGTTGGCTGTTCTTAGCTGACAGGAGTGTCACTCGCTGTGGTCTCCTGCTGCTGTAGCCCACCTGCTTCAAGGTTTGACGTGTTGTGTGTTCAGAGCTGCTCTTCTTCAATCTGTGCTTATTACGAGTGCTTATTTGAGTTCCTGTTGCCTTTCTACCAGTTCCTCGGACCTCTGGCATCAACAAGAACTGCCACTCGCTGATATTCTGTTTGTCAGACCATTCTCAGTAAACCCTAGTGATGGTTGTGAGTGAAAATCAACCAGCAGATCAGCCGTTTCTGAAATAAGCAGACCATCCCATCTGGCACCAGTGACCATGTCACGTTCAAAGTCACTTCAGTCATCTTTCTTCCTCATTCTGATGCCCAGTTTGAACTTCAGCAGGTGGTCTTGACGAGGTCTACAGGCTGAAATGCATTGAGTTGCTGCCCTGTGATTGGCTGATTAGAGATTTACGTGAACAAGCAGTTGATCAGGTGTACCTAATAAAGTGGCCAGTGTGTGTGTGTGTAGATGTCATTTTCGCCCAGAGATCTGCCGTTCACTGATATTTTCCCTTTTTCGGACCATTCTCTGTAAACCCCAGAGATGGATGTGTATGAAAATCTCACTAGATCAGCAGTTTGTGAAATACTCAGATCAGCCCGTCTGGCACCAGTGACCATGTCACGTTCAAAGTCACTTCAGTCCCCTTTCTTCCTCATTCTGATGCTCAGTCTGAACTTCAGCAGGTGGTCTTGATGAGGTCTACAGGCTGAAATGCATTGAGTTGCTGCCTTGTGATTGGCTAATTAGAGATTTACGTGAACAAGCAGTTGAAGAGGTGTGCCTAATAAAGTGGCCGCTGTGTATTGATGTCAATGTATGTATTTTAATACAAAATGAGGCAACATAGATGAAGTGTTGGGGTCCATGGGGGAAAGCCCCGGTGTGATAGTGAGCTCAATGAAGTGCAGAATTAAATGAGAGGTTTCTCCCACTCCCATCGAGCTATTCCAGAAACTTCACAGAAACATCAAGAATCCTGCTGTAAGGAGCACCGAGATGGACAGAACAACACACACACATTGAATGAGAGTGTAGCTCGATAACAGACATTTTTATTTATTTATGAATGATCCACAGCCATATTTCTAGAAGAATCGTCTTCCCACCATTACAGCCACTGGAAACGCCTCGTAAATTAAGAGTTAAGGAATCGAGCCACGGCTGTTCTTGCTCAGTTTCTGAAGTCCCGTTCAATGCTTCCGTGTCCTGATTGTCTCCCACTCTGCCCTGCTGTTGCTCTCTCTCTCTCTCTCTCTGTGATCCCCTCTTACCTTCTCCGAGGCTTTACTTATCCAGTGCCCCGGGAGTCTCCACCTCCCTTCTGAGCTTGTACAACAACAACAACATTTATTTATATAGCACATTTTCATACAAAAAAATGTAGCTCAAAGTGCTTTACAAAATGAAGAATAGAAAAATAAAAGACACAGTAAAAAATAAGTCAACATTAATTAACATAGAATAAGTAAGGTCCGATGGCCAGGGTGGGCAGAAAAAACAAAAAAAAAAAAACTCCAGATGGCTGGAGAAAAAAAATAAAATCTGCAGGGGTTCCAGGCCATGAGACCGCCCAGTCCCCTCTGGGCAGGATTGTAAAGCATAACGAGAATGGGCCGGGCGTTTAGGACAGGCCAGGTGCAGAACTGATATGGAGGAACAAACAATAACGTGAGAATACACCACTGCACCCCCACTACCAGCAGCCTGAACCATTAATACAAGGCAGGATGGATCCCTGCTTTCATGTTGTTTGACCCGACCATCCGAATATCGCAGCAGAAATTAAGACTCATCATACCAGGCGACGTTTTTCCGGTCTTCTCTTGTCCAGTTTTGGTGAGCCTGTGTGAATTGTAGCCTCAGTCGCCTGTTCTTAACCATCAGGTGTGCCACCTGCTGTGGTCTCCTGCTGCTGTAGCCCACCTGCTTCAAGGTTTGATGTGTTGTGTGTTCAGTGCTGATCTTCTGCACATCGTGGTGGTAACGAGTGCTTATTTGAGGTTGTATTGCCTTTCTACCAGTTCCTCTGACATCAACAAGGCATTTTCGCCCAGAACTGCCGCTCACTGATCTGCTCCCTTTGTCAGACCATTCTCAGTAAACCCTAGAGATGGTTGTGAGTGATAATCCCAGCAGATCAGCAGTTTGTGAAATACTCAAAGCAGTCCTTCTGCCACCAACAGCCATGTCATGCTCAAAGTCACTTCAGTCCTCTTTCTTCTTCATTCTGATGCTCGGTTTGAACTTCAGCAGGTGGTCTTGACAAGGCCTACATGCCAAAAATGCTTTGAGTTGCTGCCTTGTGATTGGCTGATTAGATTTGTGTGAACAAGCAGCTGATCAGGTGTACCTAATAAAGCGGCCAGTGTGTGTGAAAATGTCATTTTCACACACACAACTGCCACTCACTGGATATTTTCCCTTTTTTGGACCACTCTCTGTAAACCCCAGAGATGGCTGTGTGTGAAAATCCCCAGTAGATCAGCAGTTTCTGAAATGCTCAGACCATCCCAGCTGCCACCAACAACCATGTCATGCTCAAAGTCACTTCAGTCCTCTCTCTTCTTCATTCTGATGCCCGGCTTGAACTTCAGCAGGTGGTCTTGACAAGGCCTACAGGCCGAAATGCATTGAGTTGCTGCCCTGTGATTGGCTGATTAGAGATTTGCGTGAACAAGCAGCTGATCAGGTGTACCTAATAAAGTGGCCGCTGTGTGTGTAGATGTGATTTTCGCCTAGAGAACTGCCACTCACTGGATGTTTTCCCTTTTTTGGACCATTCTCTGTAAACCCTAGCTGTGCATGAAAATCCCAATAGATCAGCAGTTTATGAAATACTCCTACCAGCCTGTCTGGCACCACATTGCATTGAAAGTCCCTTCAGTCCCATTTCTTTGATGCATGGGTTTGCACTTCATCAGGTGGTCTTGACAAGGTCTACAGGCCTGTGATTGGCTGATGAGAGATCATGCGTGACCAAGCAGCTCAACGGGTGTACCTAATAAAGTGGCCAGAATACAACAGAGTAGATTTGCACTAACGGGCTCCATTAATATCCAGGTGTAGGTGACGACGGATTCGTGAAGTCCAGGTGACCTCCTGATATTTTAGAGGGCTCTTCCTGCATACGATCACGCAGCTTTTCTTGATATGTGGTATCCTGTCAGGTTGCCTACCAGACATTCAAGTTTTGTTTTGTTTTGTCCACATATCTTCCAAGCCCAAAGCACCATCTTCATACGCACAGGTCCATCTCCAGTTATGAAGTTAGAGTTCTCCGAGGAACCACACATGGCAGCAGAGTGCCATTAAAGAGCTGTTAGTTTTAAGGGTTCTGTTGGGAGTGAGTTGAGTGCTCTGATGGTTTCCAGAACGTGTTCCTCAAGGACTTGTGAATTACATTGAGGGGGGAAGAGAAGGTCAGCTGAATAAATAAATAAATGTGGGTAGTTGTGGAGTTCCACTGCTTCAGTGAAGATCACTAATGTGGTGATCTGTGCACCGCCTGTTGTATCGTGACTGTCCCTATAACTGCATGACCAACAGTTTGTGGACCCCTGGCCATCACACCTACTGGTGTATTTCAGGGCTTGAAACTTGGATTTGATGTTTGGCTGGGGTTCTATGCTCTGAGCAGTGAGTTTTACAGAGAGCGTGCCAGCCAGCCGAGGTGGCACTGTGGGTGGCGTCACTCTGGTTGACAAGTGAGGACTTTGGGTTGGGTGAGCAAATGTGTGACTTATGTGAGCGATGATGAGGTGCAGCGTGCTTGTGTCACGCAGGTCGCTGTATTTCATATCCCTGACCGGATTATGGCCTGAAGGCACATGGGGAGTGGGTGCTGAGTGAATACACTTCTCACAAAAAATATAGCAAACCCTGCCAAAATTATCGTGAAGGTCTCCAGTGGTTAGAGTTGGTTTCGTGTCTGAGTTGCAGTGTCCTCGCTCGGCCGAACTTGACATGGCAGCCATGTAGAATGGTGTATTCCATCCAAGGTTTCATCACCTGGCTGGGGTTCATGTCCCTTTTTGTTCTTTGTTGAGTGATTTATTTATGTTAGTGTCACTTTGGCTGATTATCTGCAGTGTTTCGTTTGCCTGTGTTCTCTTCCGTTTTGTGGGTGGTCCCCCCAAGAGGCGGGGCCACCTGCCAATCAACACCAGGAACTGCCCTTCTACCAATAAAACCCGAGGGTCTTCCACAGTTCCTGGCAGTTCACCCTGAACTTGCCAGAGAGTGCTGAGTGACCATTTATTGGATTTTGACTTTATGCTTTATTTTTGACTTTGTTGTCACTTTCTCTTTTGGGAATTTTGGTTTCATTGGATTACCTTATTGTTCTGGCCAAATCCTATTTTCTTGGTGCTCCACGGAGTGTCATTGTTATTGAAGAGCATTTTTGTGAAGAACAAATCTTTTAGAAAGACTCAATGTGGCCCTTTTAGTACATTGCCAGGGTTTTCCACAGGATTTCCCCCCCACCCTTTTTTTTTCTCCTTCTTTTTTAACTTGGACAAGATGGCACCTGTGTTTGGCATGCCGTCTGTCCCTCTCGGCTCTCCTTGTGCTTGATTTTCTTTTTGTTGCTCATTTGTGAATGGCTGCAGTTCTTTGCTTTGTTGTGACAGTTGACTTGTTGCGAAGAACTGATGGGTTAAGACCTCGGTGAATGAACACTAAGCGTCTTATTATCCCACCACTTCTGTCAGAATTACCTGCTCACCTCTGGCACCAGGGCCATTCTTAGCAGTTTTTTTTGGGCCCTACGCGGTTCAGAAATGTGCAGGCCCTGGATGTGGGGAGGAGGGTCCAGGGGGCGTAGCACCCCTGCAGCTCTGGAAAGTGTTCTAATAAGACGTCCAGAAAAGGCCTTAGATGACCAGTAACCGATCCACGTTGTGCAATGGTTTATCCAGACTGAGTGATTGCTATTTATACATTCCCAGTCCCACAGCCACGTCCCTGATTCCCTGCCTGCTGCCCCCTGCTCCTATCCTTCCCCTTCAAATTCGACTCAGAACGATAAAATTTAGGATGAGGAGGGTATCGTGACACACGACGTGAGAGACTGGCACAGACGACTGCAGTGCCAGGGGTATGACAGGGGCCCCCAGGCCCACGGTCCGACCAAAAAAAAAAAAAATTGTAAGTCGGGGTTGTGTAGTTTGCGTATGCCTAATAACATCCCTGCTGGCACACTTCGGTTTGTCTGCCTCGGAGGGGGACAGAGAGGACGCTAGACATGAGGGGAAGCACAGAGGTGTTGTTGGTGAGTTTTGGTTTTTGTCCGGCTTTGTTTTCAAGGAATGAATACGTTTTGGCCGAGTGCTGATTGGATCATCGCCATGTTGTGTAACCTGGTGGTCACTGGAGCCCACAAGGTAATTGATCCGTCTTTCTCTGACTTTGATATCAACAGAATCTGTTGAACTGTTCGGGTGTCAACTTGGGACGCATTTGGGTAGCACTGTCATTTATGGGTATTTTTTTGTTTTGTTTTGTATTGTCATTGCTCTATATTTTGTTTTAACATTTAATTTTATGTTCGCTTCCCGGGTCCTCCCTGCGTGGAGTTTGCATGTTCTCCCCGTGTCTGCGTGGGTTTCCTCCCACAGTCCAAAGACATGCAGGTTAGGTGGATTGGCGATTCTAAGTTGGCCCTAGTGTGTGCTTGGTGTGTGGGTGTGTTTGTGTGTGTGTCCTGCAGTGGGTTGGCACCCTGCCCAGGATTGGTTCCTGCCTTGTGCCCTGTGTTGGCTGGGATTGGCTCCAGCAGACCCCCGTGACCCTGTGTTCGTACTCAGCGGGTTGGAAGATGGATGGATGGATTTAATTTTATTCTGTGTTTTAATTTTCAGCATCTTTGTGTCTTTTATCTGTAATGGGCACTTTATAAATATTTTTCTTTTTACCTTCCACCTATTTCTATTCCGGAACAAATAATGATCAGTCCTGGGGTCTCAGACAGCACTTCTATAATATTTAAAAACATTTTAAAGTTGCTCCGTTTAAAAGATCCCAGAGTTCAGTGGGAAAAGAACTGTCAGTCATCATGTCAGAAACGGAGTGGAAAGCAACCATGCACAGAATTCACTCGAGCGCCATATGTGCAAAACATTCAATTATTCAACTTAAAATCTTTTATCGAGCACATCTCTCTCGTTTAAAATTGTCCAAAATGTTTCCAGGCCGAGAGCCAACCTGCACATGCTGCAATCGAGCTCCAGCCTCACTGGGACACATGTTTTGGGCGGCGTGCACCAAATTAACAACATTGTGGAGCGAAATCTTTAAATGCCTCTCGGACAGCCTTGGGGTCCCAGTCCCTCCTAATCCATTAACAGCTGTGTTTGGTGGCTTCACAGAGGGGCTTAAAGTGGAGAAGGACAAACAAACTGGAATTACTTCACTATTAGCACAGGTTTTCCACAGGATTTCCCCCTCTTTTTTTTTCTTCTTTTTTAACTTGGACAAGGTGGCACCTGTGTTTGACATGCCATCTGTCCCTCTCGGCTCTCCTTGTGCTTGTTTTTCTTTTTGTTGCTCATTTGTGAATGGCTGTAGTTTTTTGCTTTGTTGTGACGTTCGACTTGTTGCGAAGAACTGATGGGGTATGACCTCGGTGAATGAACACTAAGCGTCTTATTATCCCACCACTTCTGTCAGAATTACCTGCTCACCTCTGGCACCAGGGCCATTCTTAGCAGTTTTTTTGGGCCCTGCGTGGTTCAGAAATGTGCAGACCCCGGATACCCGACGGACATAGCCCCCCCCGCAGCTCAGGAAGGTGTTCTAATATCTTTTATCGAGCACATCTCTCTCGTTTAAAATTGTCCAAAATGTTTCCAGGATGAGTGCCAACCTGCGCACGCTGCAATCGAGCTCCAGCCTCACTGGGACACATGTTTTGGGTGGCGTGGACCAAAATATTTAAATGCCATTTAGACAGCCTTGGGGTCCCAGTCCCTCCTAATCCATTAACAGCTGTGTTTGGTGGCCTCACAGAGGGGCTTAAAGTGGAAAAGGACAAACAAACTGGAATTACTTCACTATTAGCACGCAGGCTTGTCTTGCTCAACTGGAAGAGTCCCCCTGTTAAGTCAGTGGGTAACTGATGTTATATACAGTGATTTGAAATTGGAAAAAATCTAATTCTCACTCTGTGCAGAATTTTTTTCAAAACTTTGCAGGATCTGATTGATGACATTTTGGAATAAGTTTTTATACTGTGGAGAAGGACTCTCTTCCCTCTTTACTACTCTCAAAAGTTTTACTCTGGCATGTTGGCATCACTCTTGTCACAATAAAAGACATTAAAAAAGGATTGGGGCAGCCAAGGTTGCAAATGCGTAATTTTGTTAAGATGTTCACAGGTTTGAGTCCAAAATAGAAATGATTTGAGTATGAGAATATGGCGGCTTTAAAGGGCGGGACAGGATGTGATGTCCTCGGGACCGGAAGTGACATCATCCATGGCGCTGGGAACGGGAAGTGACATCTTCAGGACTGGAAAGTGACATCATCAGGAGCCATCGGATCCGGAAGTGATGTCATCAATGGCGGGATTTCCCGTGGATGGTCTGCAGAGAGGATTGAGAGAGAAAGTCAGTGCAGCTCGCCACCCCCTGGTCTGGTGTGGTACTACTATTATTCAGGCCCTTTAGCTGCTTCCCATTCCCACGTGTGCGACACTCTCTTTCTGTAGGGTGAGGGTTGAATTGAACTTAGTTTTCTCATGTTTTACTTGCTTGAATGGGATGTTAATTTCTTTTTATAAATTCAATAAAAGGGAAAAAAAATATTATTTAGAAGAATTCCAGGGGATACCAGTATGGATGTGCCAAGTGGCCTGTGACAAAATTGCTCTTTGTCTTCAGGTGTGTATCGCTCTGGATGGCGTATTGGTGGACCATGCCATGGAGTACAGGGGATAAAAACACATTTAAAGTTGTTAATGTTCATGTTCTATTATACTACTTGATAATACTATTGGTAGTTTCCTGACAATAATGCCTTTTTAATCATACACATAAATATGGGCCACCCTGTATGTGTCAGCAGACGACCAATCAGAGCCACTGCAGGGACTGCTGGGAGTTGAAGTTTCTTTACCCAGTAGCACCGGTACATTCTCTCTCTCTCTCTCAAGCTTTTTCCTCTTCCTCGCGACTCTGGCTCCCTGAACAGAGTGAGACGGCTCCTTTTATAGACCCCCAGGTGTTCCGTAATCTCCTACCGGGTGTACTTCTGGGTGTGGTGGCAGTCCTGCTGAGAAGGGCTCAGTCGTTCCCCCTGTGCCCCCTAGTGGTGGCCACAGGCTCCAGTAGTGTTGAGCCTCCATGCTCCAAACCTGTGGCACCACAGTCAGCCATATGGGGGGTTTGGGGAGGGGCTGCTGCCCTGGGCTGCCCTGGGCTGCCCTGGGCTGCCCTCTGTTGTTCTGGAAGAGGTATTGCCTCAGTCCTTTCCTTTTAAGAAGGCATCCCAGCCGGGTAAGAGTCCCTGTTGACCATCAGAAAATATACAAATAAGAAAATCAACCTGGGCATTGTTCAACAAAATTTTAGAGACTAAAGAGCAAGACAAACCGTCACTCTTATCAGAAGCAGGCTCATATTGTTTTCTAATTAAAAGCCTCCTACATAAAGATGGCAAGAGAACAACCAGAACTAATTTACATATATATAAAAAATTATATCTACATTTGTCTTGGGCATGTGTACATCATAACACATTAAGCGGAGTTTGTTTGATGTTATTTAATTCTGTGAACAGATACAAAAGCAAATAAAACGGTCCATAGCTGTTTCAGTTGATTAAGGATGGAGATGGAGTTCCTGATTCTGGAATGTGATTAGCTGACCAGCTGACATGGAGGAGAGGAAAACCAAAAAGCTCCTAAGATTGGGGCAACAGGAAGACAAATAAACCTCAGGAGGGCCAGAAGACGGCAGTGAGCAAATCACAGTAGTTAAGCCTGATGGCAATTACAGAAGTCAGGATGACCTCGGCCAGCTGCTCGCCCACCCTGCACTGGGCACATTTGATGCAGTCGTCTCTGAAGGTTTCCTCCAGGACCCCCAGGTGACCTAGGCCAGATGCTCGCCCACCCTGCACTGGGCACATTTG
Source organism: Polypterus bichir lapradei (assembly GCA_026402145.1). Taxonomy (NCBI): domain Eukaryota; kingdom Metazoa; phylum Chordata; class Cladistia; order Polypteriformes; family Polypteridae; genus Polypterus; species Polypterus bichir. Next base: position 7,100,209 of record JANRMT010062810.1, read on the forward strand.
ATGCAGTCGTCTCTGAAGGTTTCCTCCAGGACCCCCAGGTGACCTCGGCCAGCTGCTCGCCCACCCTGAACTGGGCACAGTTGACGCGGTCGTCTGTGAAGGTTTCCTGCAGGACCCCCAGGTGACCTCGGCCAGCTGCTCGCCCACCCTGCACTGGGCACAGTTGATGCAGTCGTCTCTGAAGGTTTCCATGGTAACCTCGTTTTCCTCCAGGTCCCCCAGGTGACTGTAGAAAAGAGTGCGTTGAGCAGGTGTGGGGGGCCACTACACAGGATGGGAGATACCAAACATGGATTAATTCTGGGTACTTATTAATACATCAAAAAAAGCTAAACTTGTCATCAGATGGTTATGTTATGTCTTAGTAATGGCAATGGAAATAAAAAAAAATAAAAAAAAAAGGGGAGTTCAGAAGTTTTTTTTGAAATGTTGCACAGGTTTAGCCTGGCGTATTGATTCATAATTTTAGGTGCATAAGAACAGAAAGCTGCCTCACCAGTTCTTTGGTGCTTAGTTCTTGGAATAACTATTTATATAGCGCCTTTCACACTGCTCAGAGTGCTACTACACAAAGGAAATACCGTATTTATTCGTGTACCACGCGCCCTCGTGTAAGACGCGTACCCTAATTTTTACAAAGAAAATCGCGAAAAAAGTTTTGCCCCGTGTACGACGCGCGTTGTGATTGTATAGGAAGTGTTTAGAGAGAGAGCGAGCACTGTCGAGCGAGAGCGTGAGCATGCGAGTGAGAGAAAGAGAAGCCCAAGCAGAAGAAGTTTCCTCGTGTATGACGCGCACCTGATTTTCTAATGCTAATTTTCGGGAAAAAAATGTGGTATGTGGTAAATACGGTATTCATGTGGGCTTCTGTAAGAAATGGAAATACTAACTGCGGAAATAATGATGTGACTGAACTGAATCAGTATGATAACATCTAGTATACAAGATCTGTACATCTGTCTGTCTGTCAGTCCTCTTTTCACAAGAGAAAAGATAAGATGCTGCAGATGTTCTGTCAGACGGTTGTGGCGAGCGCCCTCTTCTACATGGTGGTGTGCTGGGGAGGCAGCATAAAGAAGAGGGACGCCTCACGCCTTGACAAACTGGTGAGGAAGGCAGACTCTATTGTAGGCACGGAGCTGGACAGTTTGACATCTGTGGCAGAGCGACGGGTGCTGAGCAGACTCCTGCCAATCATGGAGAATCCACTGCATCCACTGAACAGGATCATCTCCAGACAGAGGAGCAGCTTCAGCGACAGACTGCTGTCACCGTCCTGCTCCACTGACAGACTGAGGAGACCCAACACTATGTGACTCTTCAATTCCACCCGGGGGGGTAAACGTTAACATTATACAAAGTTATTGTCTGTTATACCTGCATTGTTATCACTCTTTATTGTTCTTTATCAGTATGCTGCTGCTGGAGTTTAATAAAGTATCTGTCTATCTATCTATGAGGACTACTTAACGGATTTAGTTTTAGAATTTGCTTGAACATTCCAGTTGATTTTGTGACTTCTCTCATCGCGCTAAGTATCAGAGTTCACTAGCAGGAGTGATTTATTCACACTAATCCTAGGCAGAGGCTGCAGGCCGAGGGGGGGCGGGACCTCAGGAGTAGGAAGCCGGGTGGAGCCGACCTTACTTGTGCGCCACCCTCCGTTCAAGTCACTCTGCCTCTTGCAATGTGTTGGAGTGGACCTGGCCTCCGCTTAGATAGATAAATACTTTATTAATCCCAAGGGGAAATTCACATACTCCAGCAGCAGCATACTGATAAAGAACAATATTAAATTTAATTAAAGAGTGATAACAATGCAGGTATAACAGACAATAACTTTGTATAATGTTAACGTTTACCCCCCCGGGTGGAATTGAAGAGTCGCATAGTGTGGGGTCTCCTCAGTCTGTCAGTGGAGCTGCTCCTCTGTCTGGAGATGATCCTGTTCAGTGGATGCAGTGGATTCTCCATGATTGACAGGAGCCTGCCCAGTGCCCGTCGCTCTACCACGGATGTCAAACTATCCAGCTCTGTGTCTACAATAGAGCCTGCCTTCCTCACCAGTTTCTCTAGGCGTGAGGCGTCCCTCTACTTGCTGCCTCCCCATGCACACCACTGCGTAGAAGAGGGCGCTCACCACAACCGTCTGGTAGAACATCTGCAGCATCTTATTGCAGATGTTGAAGGACGCCAGCCTTCTAAGGAAGTATAGTCGGCTCTGTCCTCTCTTACTGATGCTCTGTGTATTGGCAGTCCAGTCCAGTTTATCATCCAGCTGCACTCCCAGGTATTTATAGGTCTGCACCCTCTGCACAGTCACCTCTGATGATCACAGGGTCCATGAAGGGTCTGGGCCTCCTAAATCCCCCACCAGCTCCTTGGTTTTGCTGGTGTTCAGTTGCAGGTGGTTTGAGTCGCACCATTTAACAAAGTCCTTGATTAGGTTCCTATACTCCTCCTGATGCAGCCCACCATAGCAGTGTCGTCAGCGAACTTTTGCACGTGGCAGGACTCCGAGTTGTATTGGAAGTCTGATGTATGTTGGCTGAACAGGACCGGAGAAAGTCCAGTCCCCTGCGGCGCTCCTGTGCTGCTGACCACAATGTCAGACCTGCAGTTCCCGAGATGCACATACTGAGGTCTGTCTGTAAGATAGTTCACGATGCATGGCAACAGGTATGAATCTACTCCCATCTCTGTCAGCTTGTCCCTAAGGAGCAGAGGCTGGTTGGTGTTGAAGATGCTAGAGAAGTCCAGGAACATAATTCTATGGTAGGGGGGCCTCCAGTGTACTGCTTTGCCCGGTGGGCCTATCATGCTGTTAAGACGGCCCTGATTAACAGTACCCTTTGGTCTACCTAAGTGGTCTAAGCCCAAACTTTGCCATTTTCCCTTCTCCACCAGGAAGCGTACAGTCTGAAAGGTGGCATTCTCCTGGTGTCCATCCGACTGACGGATTAGTGAAGTGTGACCCACTGCACCAGAATCCACCACTCACGCCCGCAACGATTGGCATTGCCCATCGTGATCTTCAGCCTGGCCATGGAAATCAAATTTCACAAGCTCTAGTGCTGAAGCATCCAGATGTAGTCTGGCACTCATTTATGAGAGAGGCCATTTTGGAGCTCTTGGGCACTCTGTGGGCCCCGCTGTGTGAGTTTGTGTGGTCAACTACTTCGTTGCTCCTCGAAGCTTCCACTTCATAATAAAGGAACCGTGAAGTTGACCAGAGCAGATCTAACGGTAAAGGTGGCATCCCATGTTTAGAGTCGCTGAACTTTTGAATGTTTGTCAATGGAGGTTACATGGCTCTCTCTTGGTTAACTAAAGACAGGAACTCCTTCATGTGGATGGCGTCCACCTACTTTTGGACAAGCTGTGGTGAAGACAAGAGACCAGAGAGACCAATTTAAGGGTTGGGGAAACCGTCCCCATATACTGTTGGTGAACCAAAATTAATTGCGGTCTTGTCCTGCACAGTCAAAGTAGTGCTTTACATTCGACAGCCATGTCGGAAAGATTGCTGGATTTATGGTGAATGAACTGGAAATCAGTGCAGGGAGGAGATGTCGTGAACAGAGGGTGACAGAGTGGTGATGTCATGAAAAGGCAACCAGAGGGGACGGTCGAAAGGCCGAAGTTCTTTCTATGACGGGATTGGGTTTTGGCGTAGAAGTCACGTACCGAGATTCGTCTGGTCTTCAGTTTTTCTGATTGAAGAAAGGAGAGGAGTATTTAGTACGCCATCTTAGGTCCCTGTCTGGTGAGTTTTCGCGCTCCGTTGGTCCTTCTTGCTGCCACCCTAATCACAGTGTGACACACGTGCGTATCTCCTTGGCTACTAAAGACCTTCTCTTATTGTTCTGCTTTGTCCTCCTCACCTTGGGAGCTCAATGCACTTTATGACACAAGTTGGGGGTCTTTGCTGTATAAGAAGTCTGAATAGCAGTCTGTGATTCATGGCCACGCATTGATTTTTTTTTTTCTTTTGAACTGTTTAATCGTTTTTTGTTTTAAAATTGCATGAGGAGCTGCTGAGCTGCACGACTTTCCCCGTCTCCTTCCCCCTTTCTATTAGACTTTGCCTCGGGAGACAAGATGATGAGCCGGACAGTTAGGCTTCTCTTTGCAGCTCCTTGGCTCCCATCTCCTGGGAGTTGCTAGTTTCCGAGAACACGTCGCGAGGGATCGTATCGCTTTCCAGCAATTTTGGACTGCAGAGTTTTAATTATGTCTGTAAGCTTCACTGCAGAAAAAAAAAATATTATAAATGAATTGGGGAAAAAAAAAAAGGTCTAATGGGTTACAAGGGAAGGCCGTCGTGGACGCAGCACATCACGTCCAACCGGGCGCTCCTCACTATCAAGTATTCTACATGCTGTGTGAAGCAAACTCTGGCGACATCTGGAACTCGATGCTCCACACCAGTAGAGGAACCGAGTGGGATGGCAAGTACAGTCAATATGGCGTCGCAACCTCACCTGTGCTGTCACCGGTGGACCCTTTACTGTGTAACGGTGGGCAGTTTCCGTACTTCACCTGGACTGCTCGAGATTCTACTTCATAGGAAGACTGACGATTACGACACTGAATGACCGAACCGCCGTGATACGCCTGGTGACCCCAGTCATAGCACGGTTAAAGCACCAAGCACAGCACAAAACCACTTTGCTTCTTTCTTTTCTTCCTCTCACTCGTTCATCTTCTCTTCCACTCCTCCTACTAGTGGCAGCTGGCTCCTTTTACAGGGCACCTGGAAGTGCTCCAGTTGTCTGGTGACCTTCTTCTGACCGCACTTACGGGTATGGTGGATGTGCTGGAACAAAGGGCACAGTCGTACCTGCAGCACCCCCTGGTGGTGGCGCCCACGGAACCAAACATGGCTGCTGGAAGCTTCAGCTCCCAAGGATCCTTGTGGGAGCCCGAGGCATCGCTGCAACCCGGTGGGGGGGCTGCCCGAATATGCTGTCTCCTCCTGTCCTTCCATCCAGCTGGTGTCCCGACCGGGTAATGGCCCACAATGTACAACGGGGGAAAATAAGTAATTGAGCGTGTCGCCGTTTTTCTCAGTCAATATATTTCTAATGGGGCTATTGACATGAAATTTTCACCAGATGTCGGTAACAATCCAAGTAATCCACACAATACAAAGAAATCGAAAGAAATAAGTCCAGAAATTTTGATTATATTTAGAACTAGTCGTCCCCCGGGGCTCCGCCTGTGTATTAGTGAAACAGGGCAGCGAGGAGGGTCCTTCCCGGCTCCCCACTCCTGAAGTCACATGTCCCCCTCCCATCAGCCTCTGTCTCAGATTAGCGTGAATATATCGCTCCTGCCAGAGAACTATGATTCTTAGCACGATGAGAGAAGTCGCAAAATCAACCAGAACGTTCAAGCATATTATAAAAAAAAAATTCAATCCAAATCTGTTAAGTAGTTCTCTCATTCGCTAGCTAAGCGGAGGTAAGATGCGCTCCAACTCGTGGCGAGAGCTACAGCGACTTGAACGGAGGCTGGCGAGTGAGTGGGAAAGGCCCCGCCCCCCTCCCTTTGGCCCACTGCATGTCTCTGATTCTCATAAATAAATCGGTACCGCAAGCGAACTATGATACTTAGGGCGATGAGAGAAGTCACAAAATCAACAGGAATGTTCAAGCAAATTCTAGAAAAAAACTCCAATTTAAATCCGTGAAGTTCTCATGAAAAGTGAACAGACAGATGTTGGGTTTTATATATATACTAGGCTGACCCGCCTTTTAAGGCGACCAACTTTTAAGTTGACCACTTCTTAAGGCAATTCAATATGCAGATCAATTTGATATTTTATACAAACTCATTAATTTGGTTATATTGCATTTGAGCGGTATTACTTTAATACTCGTAGTTTCTGTTATTTTTGTGATGAAATTTAAACTTTTTTTTCTATATTGAGGTCGCCCTATTGATACCCCCTGATATTTACTACGCGGTGAGGCATTTGTACTCCATCAACATTAATTATTTCCACAGACATCATTTTGTCTATTTTTCCAGCGCATCACGCACAAAAGCAAGGGAACGATGGGAGCCCCAGAACTCTGCTCACGTCATGTCGCTTCGTACCGCAAGCTGCAAGTAGTAAGTCTGTGATAAGCGGAATACCGCTACGCTTTCCACTCACGGGACGGAAGGACAATCCCGACCTCTTTTATATAGTAAGAAAGAAGAAGAAGATATCACACAGTCTGGAGTAGAAAATCATCTTTTACCTGGAAAAAACGTAACTACAAATCCCATCGTGCATTACAAAATGGACGGGGTGTGTGTGAAACTCCGCGCCTGCGTAGCACTCACGGGACGGAAGGACAATCCCAACCGCTTTTATATAGAAGGATAGAGATGCGGTTACATAGACACACAAGATGATTTTATTTTTAAATGAATGAGGTATATGGTAGTTTGTGTGTGTGTGTGTGTGTGCAGGCCCGGTTCTAGAGGCGAAGCTGCCATCATGCTATTTAATTTCAGCCGCCCCCTCACCCTATAATACCTTCACTCATTTAAACACTGAACACTGCAAAAACTTTTGCTTGATGTGCTGCGTACTTGAGCTGCCACTATTCACGTGTTGTGACTTGCCTGTTTTCCTTTGAAGCAAGTTACCGACATTCAACGGGAAAAGATGAGCCTCGCGCCAAGCCTGCGTTCAGCTGCCTTCGTGCATGCACGCTTTGCACGACCGGCAGAACCAGGCCTGTGTGTGTGTGTGTGTGTGTGTGGTTTTCTTTAACAAGACAGAAATGAGAGCAAGTGTTCATGTAACAGTAGAATGAAGAATATCCCTGTATCGGTATATGACGACAATACAGTATGGAGCAAACTGCAATGAACACAAATATGACAGATAACAGCGAGTATAACACGAGGGTAAAGCAGAAAGTACAGGCAGTTTGAAAATTGTGCGGTAACCACAATGGATAGAAACTGATGCAATACAACATGTTTGCAGTGGCTTATGGGTAGTCAGAACACACACACACAGTGCAGCACTCTGCTGTTCGTCTTGTTGAAGCCAAAGAGAAGTGAAGAGGGACACTCGGCCGCCGCCGCCACAACAACATTCCACCATTCTAGAACAAGACAACTTTTTGTGAG
>JANRMT010062810.1:7131921-7149007 GCA_026402145.1 Polypterus bichir lapradei
GGGGGTATACTCAAACGGAAGGTGGAGGAGCGCAGGGTCTCTAACATCCACCAGCTCCATGATGTCATCATGGAGGAGTGGAAGAGGATTCCAGTGGCAACCTGTGAAGCTCATGTGAACTTCATGCCCAAGAGAGTTTTGGCAGTGCTGGAAAATAATGGTGGCCAGCGACACGAAATATTGACACTTTGGGCACAATTTGGGCATTTTTCACTTAGGGGTGTACTCACTTTTGTTGCTAGCGGTTTAGACATTAATGTCTGTGTATTGAGTTATTTTGAGGGGACAGCAAATTGACACTGTTATACAAGCTGTACACGGACTACTTTTCATTGTATCAAAGTGTCATATCTTCAGAGTCGTCCCGTGAAAAGATATAATAAAATATTTACAAAAATGTGAGGGGTGTACGCACTTCTGTGAGATACTGTATCTCACTGAGCAGAGAAGTGCAAATGGCCGTTAAGTTGTGGCTCCCCTTTAGTATTGCTACACCAGCATCTGCACTGCTCATTACAAATCATCAGCTTTTAATTAAACCTTATACTAAATCTATGACTTTTAACCTTTTATAATGCCTAAATATAAAATATTTATAACCCTGGGATTTCTCAAAGTAGTGTTTTATTTTTAGTAATTTTTTTTAGAAAAATTAAAAAACAAAATATATATAGAATAAATGTTTCTTTTATCTGCAATTATAATAATCAACTATAGGGGGCACTCTTCTTGAACCCCATACATTACACTATGTAACACAATTTTTGTTCCTGGCTTCCAAGAGTTATATTTCAACTGCTTATGTCTAAAGCCTATGGAAAAACGACTACATTCAGCACAAACTTTGATTTTATGACCACAGCCCAGAAAATTTCATATTTATAGTGACAAAACAAGGGAATTTTTATCTTTTCGTTCATGCGGTCTGATAAAGAACAACACTTGCATGGTAAATAGACAAAGACAGTCAAAACCACTCAATAAGGTTCAGAAATGAGGAGGTTTTCTAGATTTGCGACTGCACTGCAAATCGCTTTCTCGAAGAAGCCCCCAAATGTAGTCCCCCATCATGTTTTCGTTATACTGTCCTTGGTAACGACGTTCAAAGTCCAGTATATCCTGATGAAAGCGCTCGCCTTGCTCCTCTGAGTAAGCTCCCATGTTCTCCTTGAATTTGTCAAGATGTGCGTCAAGGATATGGACTTTGAGAGACATTCTGCATCCCATTTTGGCGTAATTCTTTATGAGAGTCCGAACCAACTGCACATAGTTTTCAGCCTTGTGATTACCCAGGAAGCCGTGAACCACTGCAACGAAACTGTTCCAAGCCATTTTCTCCGTCCTGCTCAGCAGCTTGGCGAATTGGTAGGATCCACCATGCAGAAGTAGCAGTTGCTTGAGTGGTCAGTCGGTTGCCGCCAAATTCGCGGGATAGCAAACTTCATGGCTCTCTTTTCTCCCCTGTACCAACCTTCAAGAGTTTTCTTGCAATATTCGCATGTGAAATGAGGTGCCCAGGGCTTGTCTTGATCCCCGACAGGCATGCCGAAGTATGCCTTGTAGGCCTCGCACATCTTACGACATGCTTTCACGGAATACTTTCTCGCTCTTGTCTTTATAAATTGTCCACAGACGTAGCAAAATGCATCTGCTGGGTGCAAGCAACCTCTTGATGCCATCTAAATCAAATCAAAAAAATAACATAAACCGAAATGTTGGTTCGAGTCACCTGTGCTTTTATACTTGTATGACTACTATTGGACAGTCTGAGAACGTTCTAGGAAGTTCTAAAAGTTTCTTGAAAGTTCTAGATAATTCTGGAAAATTCTAGAAATTTCTGGACAATTAGACTACTCAGTACTGAATGTGAATCGAGAATTTTCTCGAAAACAGACAAATTTCAAAATATCATTGTCCTGATCACAAAAGCAAAGTTTTTGTGGAACAACAGCTATTTTCTATTTTTTTTAGGCATAACGGGTTAGGAAAACCACACTTTGTACTCAGGAACAAAATAAAAATAAAAATTTGTTACATAGTGTTATAAGTCCTTTTTTATGCAGGTTTTTTTTTAGCTATTTTTAAATATAAAATGCTGATAAAAACACATTTAAGAGAATAGTCTTGTGGGTTATAAATTAATAAGAAGAATGGTTTTGGACGGGTTACAAATAATTTAAATTAAGTTTGATTCACGGCCTACCTTTGTGTTTCTCATCCCCTACCCTAATCCTAACCCTGCAATTCTGAGATCTGTCGAAATTTAAATTTTTGACGAATCTAAAGCTTTTAATAGGCTATATTGGGGGGGTTGTGGATGCAATGCCTACCTACAGTTAAGCGCAGTAGTGGATCCATATTGCTGTAGGGCTGCTTTGCTGCTGCTGGTGCTGGAGACCTTAAACAGGAATCATGAAAATCTGAGGATTACCAAAGGTATTTTAGAGCGAAATGCGCTTCACAGTGAGAGAAAACGAGGCTTGAGTCGAACATTACGGGTCTTCCAGCAAGATAAAGACCCAAACCACACAAGAATGGCTGTAAAGGAGGAAATGGACCGTTTCAAATGGGCCACTAATGAGTCCTGGTCTCAATCTCATTGGAAATCTGTTTGAAAGAGCTGAAATCTGCCATTAGGAATCCTGCAAACATTCAAGAGCGTCGGCAAACTGCAAAGGAAGTGTGGGGGGAACTCCAGCTGACTGGGGGCAAGAAGCTTCTAGATGGGCCCCAAAAATGTTTGGAGGCCATAATCCCACCAAAGGCCTTGTAACCAAATGTTAAGGAGGGGCTGCTATTGTTGCCGCCCACGTCATATTTCTTGCATTTTCTTTGAAGTTACTACGTGTAAGTTGAACAATAAGGATTGTTTTTTTGGTTAAAGTACTCAGGATATCCAATTAAAATATTCCGATGGTACCAATTTGGTGCATTTCCGTATATTTCTGAAGATATTCTACGAGTTATACAAAAAAAATAAAAGGGTGCCATTAATGGTGACCAGGACTTTATGTGACACCTCACGCGGTAAGCACATTACACGGTTATGAGGAGAATGGCAAAAGAATAACGGCCAAAGCTCACTTAGGATAATGTGAAATGAATGAAATCCAGGCATCCGAGTAATTCCACAAGTCGATAAAAGGACAATGGATGAGAAAAGGCAGAAGCGGACAATTAGAGGGCCCTGCTTTAGGGGGAACGGCGCGCAGCAAATTAACAGTCTGCTCTGCTTTCATTTTCCACTCATTAAAGCTTTGGAGAATGGAGGAGTACGGTGAGCGCTGACGGCCTGTGTCTGCGGCTGTAATGAAGCTAATAGCTATGAGCTCGTGGTGTTTAAAAGGCAGGAAACTGCAATGGTGTGGGCGGGCAAGCGAGCGAGCGAGTGGGCCTGGACCACAGTGGACAACAGGCAGCAGGTCTCAAAGGTGTCTGTCCGCAGTCTGGTAATTCAGTCGACGTCCCTGTAGTTAACGCCAAACAGCGCCGCTGGGATGTGACTTCTGTTCAACACATACACACACACACACACTGGTACTGTGCTATGCTGCACCCACCACACAACCAAACAGCTCAGGATCCCAGTTGGCAGACACGTGGTCCAGTCACACCCTCCGGAAATGACCCTCTATCTTCCCCAGTCAGGGCATCCCCTTGGCCTGGCCCAGCCACTTGGGTCCTCAATAATAAGGGTCACCCTCGGGTAATCGTGTCACATGGCCATAGTGCCGTAATTGATGCTCCCTCACAATAAATTGCCTCATTCGGGACTCTATGAGGAACACAAAGTCAAACCAGCGGCACCCAAGGATTCTCTGAAGAGACACCAAAGGAGTCCAGTCTTCATCTCAGGTCACTGGATAGCGTCCATGTCACACAAACAGGAAGCACCGGGACTCTAAAGACTTGGACCTTTGTCCTTTTAAAGAGATATCAGGAGCGCCACACACCTCATGACCCCCAAATCCATCTACTCACTTCATAGGAAGAGTCACCAGAGTCATGCATGTCACTGCCGAGGTAAGTAAACCTCTCAATGACGAGGTCGACACTCTCTCCGCAGACAGACACACTGCTGATGGCCATGCCCAAGAGGTCATTAAAGGCCTGGCTCTTTGTTTTTTTTTTTTTTCAGGGCCCTCGCAAGCCCAGACACTCTGACTCCTCCCTTAGTCTCTCGAGAGCCCCGATCAGAGCCTCCATTGACTCCACGAAGATCACAGCATCGTCGGCAAAGTCAAGATCAGTGAATCTCTCTAATATTCTAATGATGAATCATTCAGCTGCTATGCTGGAGACGTCAACCATCAGAACAAACAAACAAACTCCTATTAGTGGGTTCCCTTCCTGCACACTACAAGCTGGACCTCCTCTGTTCAAATGGAAATGCACATACCGGTCAACCTACCTTGAGCTTTTTGAATTCTGACCCCATTTTTGGCCCTTTAGACCCTCATTTACAGGTCAAAGGAGTCCAGTCTTCATCTCAGGTCACTGGATATCGTCCATGAGTCACTAACGGGAAGCCCCAGGACTCTAAAGACTTGGACCTTTGTCCTTTTTCAGAGATATTAGGAGCGCCACACACCCCTTTCCAAAGACCTCAAGACCCCCCATGCTCTCCCAATTCATCTACTGACTTAATAGGAAGAGTCACCTGAATGTCACTGCCAAGTTAAGTAACCCTCTCAATGATGAGGTCGACATTCTCTCCGCTGACAAACACACTGCTGTGCCAAGAGGTCATTAAAGGCCTGGATCTTTGTTTTTTATCAGGACCCTCACAAGCCCAGACACTCCCACTCTTCCCTCAGTCTCTCAAGATCCCCCATTAGAGTCTCCATGAAGTTCACAGCATCATCAGCAAAGTCAAGATCAGTGAATCTCTCTTTACCTACAGATGCCCCCACAACCCTGCCCACCACCCAGTCCATGCAAGCATTGAACAAAGTAGGAGCAGAACACAAGAAATTGAGGTCATCAGGAAGGACTGAGTTTCCAGTGTTGGTTGAGCAGGTGTCTCCATTTGTAGCCTGTGATGGACCCTAATGCCCTGCCACATAGATACTTTATTAATCCCAAGGGGAAATTCACATACTCAAGCAGCAGCATACTGATAATAACAATATTAAATTAAAGAGTGATAACAAAACAGATATAACAGACAATAACTTTGTATAATATTAACGTTTACCCCCCCGGGTGGAATTGAAGAGTCGCATAGTGTGGGGTCTCCTCAGTCTGTCAGTGGAGCAGGACGGTGACAGCAGTCTGTCGCTGAAGCTGCTCCTCTGTCTGGAGATGATCCTGTTCAGTGGATGCAATGGATTCTCCATGATTGACAGGAGCCTGCTCAGCGCCCGTCGCTCTGCCACGGATGTCAAACTGTCCAGCTCCGTGCCTACAATAGAGCCTGCCTTCCTCACCAGTTTGTCCAGGCGTGAGGCGTCCCTCTTCTTTATGCTGCCTCCCCAGCACACCACTGCGTAGAAGACAGCCCTCACCACAACCGTCTGATAGAACATCTGCAGTAACTTATTTCAGATTTTGAAGGACGCCAGCCTTCTAATGAAGTATAGTCGGCTCTGTCCTCTCTTGCACAGAGCATCAGTATTGGCAGTCCAGTCCAATTTATCATCCAGCTGCACTCCCCGGTATTTATAGGTCTGCACCCTCTGCACAGTCACCTCTGATGATCACGGGGGTCCATGAGGGGCCTGGGCCTCCTAAAATCCACCACCAGCTCCTTGGTTTTGCTGGTGTTCAGTTGTAAGTGGTTTGAGTCGCACCATTTAACAAAGTCCTTGATTAGGTTCCTATACTCCTCCTGCCCACTCCTGATGCAGCCCCCGATAGCAGTGTCATCAGCGAACTTTTGCACGTGGCAGGACTCCGAGTTGTATTGGAAGTCTGATGTATATAGATTGAACAGGACTGGAGAAAGTCCAGTCCCCTGCGGCGCTCCTGTGCTGCTGACCACAATGTCAGACCTGCAGTTCCCAAGACGCACATACTGAGGTCTGTCTGTAAGATTGCCCACGATACATGGCACCAGGTATGAATCTACTCCCATCTCAGTCAGCTTGTCTCTAAGGAGCAGAGGCTGGATGGTGTTGAAGGCACTAGAGAAGTCCAGAAACATAATTCTTACTGCACCACTGCCTCTGTCCAAGCGGGAGAGGGATCGATGTAGCATGTAGATGATGGCATCCTCCGCTCCCACCTTCTCCTGGTATGCCAACTGCAGAAGGTCGAGGGCGTGGCGGACCTGTGGCCTCAGGTGGTGAAGCAGCAGCCGCTCCATGGTCTTCATCACATGTGACGTCAGAGCGACAGGCCGGAAGTCATTTAGCTCACTAGGACGTGATACCTTTGGGACTGGGGTGATGAAATTGATGCATTGGGGGTCAGAGCTGTTTCAATGCTCCTCTGTTATAAAAGCCCTTTACCTCCATAATGCCTTTCCTCAGATTGGACTTAACTGTTTTTTAGGCCTCTGGGTCCCCCATATGGAAAGCAAAGTCTCGTTCCTCCAGTTGGTGTTGGACCTTTGTGTTTATCCAGGGTTTCCTAGTAAATGCTCTTAACAATAGTGCCATTGTCCTTACAGAAGTTAATATAAGCTAAGGCAGAGGAGGCACAGGCGTATGAAGTGTGTGCGATTGTCCTGTTTGAACAGTTCCCAGTCGGTGTCATCAAAGCAATCCTCTAATTCAGGTGTGGGTCCTTCAGTGGCTCTTTGCTCAGTCGGTTTGTGTCCTGGCAATAAGGTGTTTGTATGCCGGAGTTGAGAACACAGACATGTGATCAGACCGTCTGAGGTGGGTGGAGGTTGGCGCCATATTAAGCATTCACTGTATTGCAGTATATCTGATCTTCTCTATTATTCCATTCTGGTCGGGAAATCAACAAACTGATAAAATTTGGGGAGCACAGTTTTAATGTTGGCATGATTAACACTAGAACCCCTGAAGCCTACAAAATGAGTCACAATGCCGGGCCACCTTAAATTCCCTCCTACTTCATCATCATCAGCGCCTTTGTTTTGCAAATGTGCCAAGAATTTTCTGTCCGACTCCAGCTGCGTTGGTGAGGGGGACAGGATAGCAGACCAGTGCTGAATGACAAATTTGCAAAACAAAGGCGCTGATGATGATGAGGTGCAAGGGAATTTAAGGTGGCCTGGCATTATGACTGTTTTCATCGGCTTCACAGGTTCCTAGTGTTAAAAAAGATAGACACGCTGTCCTGATGAATGTTTTGCAGACCTTTCGTGTAATTTTGTAATTTAGCCAGCGCCAGCGTGACGTGGGACCAGCTTGTTTTTTGTTTTGTTTTGTTTTTTTTTGACATGCTGCATGAAGACGCACCAAAACACGCCACTGTGGACAGTACGAGGTTCCCTTCACATAATTTCTGCACAGGAAAACACTAAAACTGTCAAAGTAAATTAGGAAAGAGAAATTAAATTGTAAAACAAATCAGGGAAAAGTATTAAAAAGAATGAGATAGAGAGAGAGAGAGAGAGAGAGCTCTGTATCTCTTTTGAGTACACTAAGCATTGTGGTCATTTTGTCCTCTTTGTAGCAAAGCGAGAGCAGAAATAATTGGAATAAATAAGCAACAAAGTTCATTAAAGGTTATAAAGCGGGCATGCGGAGGCCTCCACAGTCGGACCATCAGTGTGTGGTAGTCAATGAACTCCAATTGGATTTGCACTCTTTTTATCAGACTTCTTTTCTTTTTTTGTAGTGTTTTGTTGTGTGTGACCTTATTCTCCCATTTATATGGTTTATTATGTACAACTTAACAGAATGTCCCAAATCCCACCCTCTGACCACACCGTCAGGACTGACTGCTATTGTAGTTCAACGTTTCCCCATTCTGTTACCTCTGTAACCCCAGGCAATTAAATTGAACACCAGAACAGGCAGACCAGAAAGTGTAAGAGAGGCGCTGGGGTTGCCGCCAGAGGGTGCTGCATGGGTACTCACACTGGCCATTCGTTCTGTGCCTGAGCATGTTTGTCCTCATGTAACCCTACAAAATCTTTTTTTTTTTATTATTATTATTTTTATTAATTTTATTGCATTCCATACAAATCAATCAAGTTTTACATAAAGAAAATTTGAGTTAAGAACAAATCAATCCCCACCCCTATAAAGTCTTGTTCATTTGACTTGCGTGATCATTCCATGCCAGGCCAACCATAATGTGCCCTGGCCCACTTGGAAGAGGTGTGCCCGCTTCACACGTCAAGGGTTTCTATCTGCACACGCTGGCCTCCTTAAGAACTCGGGGGTTAAATATAACATAATATTAACAGTGTTATTAATAACACCTTAAAAAAAAAATATATATATATATGTCCTCACAGGTGGCGCAGTGGTAGTGCTGCTGCTTTGCAGTAAGAAGACTGTGGGTTCGCTTCCTGGTTCCTCCCTGTGTGGATAGCGCTTTGAGTACTGAGAAAAGCGCTATATAAATGTAATGAATTATTATTATCTATAATAATAAAAGGCAAAGCCCTCACTCACTCACTCACTGACTGACTGACTGACTGACTGACTCATCACTAATTCTCCAACTTCCCATGTAGGTAGAAAGCTGAAATTTGGCAGGCTCATTCCTTACAGCTTACTTACAAAAGTTAAGCAGGTTTCATTTCGAAATTCTACACGTAACGGTCATAACGGTCGATAACGGTCGACAACGTCCGCCATGTTGAACTTTCTTATTTATGGCCCCATCTCCACGAAAATTGGTAGGCGGCTTCCCTGCGCTAACCGAAACCGTTGTATGTACTTATTTCGATGGTATGACACCACTGTCGGCCGCCATATTGAACTTTCCAACATCACCAATTTTCAAACTTCCCGTGTAGGTAGAAGGCTGACCCCATCTTCACGAAATTTGGTAGGTGACTTCCCTGCGCTAACCAAAACCGATGTACGTACTTATTTCGATGGTATGACACCACTGTCAGCCGCCATATTGAACTTTCCAACGTCACTAATTCTCAAACTTCCCATGTAGGTAGAAGGCTGAAATTTGGCAGGCCCATTCCTTACAGCTTACTTACAAAAGTTAAGCAGGTTTCATTTCGAAATTCTATGCATAACGGTCATAACGGTCAACAACGTCCGCCATGTTGAACTTTCTTATTTACGGCCCCATCTTCACGAAATTTGGTAGGTGACTTCCCTGAGCTAACCAAAACCAATGTACGTACTTATTTCGGTGGTATGACGCCACTGTCAGCCGCCATATTGAATTTTCCAACATCACTAATTCTCCAACTTCCCGTATAGGTAGAAGGCTGAAATTTGGCAGGCTCATTCCTTACAGCTTACTTACAAAAGTTAAGCAGGTTTCACTTCGAAATTCTACGCGTAACGATCAACAACGTCCGCCATGTTGAACTTTCTTATTTATGGCCTCATCTTCTCGAAATTTGGTAGGCGGCTTCCCTGCACTAACCGAAACCAATGTACGTACTTATTTCGGTGGTATGATGCCACTGTCGGCCACCATATTGAACTTTTCAACAGTCTTTGTTACTTATGGGCCCATCTTCAAGAAATTTGGTACACGGGTTCCCAACGCTAACTGAATCCTACTTACGTACATATATACATCCATAGCCTGCAGCTTGGTCACCGTGTGAGGCGGCGTTGGGTCTCCCATCCCAGCACCTCCCACGTTGTTGGCTGCCTGCCTATATAAGGCCGTCCGTCACTCCAGTCTCTACATTCCCTTCCTTGCTTCGCCACGGTATTCACGTCTCCCTGCTGATAACTAGTGACAATTTCAGTAGTGGACACTTTGATGTTTATGAATGTTTAAACTCTCAAAAGCTGGATGTGAAGTTATCGATGAAACCGGTTGTAAGCTTACAACGCTTGACAGATGCCGAATGTCACTTCAACACAAGTCCTGCAAATACTGTCGTAATTGAAACAAACCATGAAACTGAAATCGATTATGACAGCAGCAATCCATGCTGTGAGATTTGAAACAAGATTACTGTTCACATGGCCAACTGTAAGTTGCATGCTCAAGAGTAAGCTCAGCGCACAGCTTGGTCATGTTACAACCAGAGGGCCGAACTGACAACGTGGTATACAAAGAGATCCTTAA
This sequence comes from Polypterus bichir lapradei, assembly GCA_026402145.1. Classification (NCBI taxonomy): domain Eukaryota; kingdom Metazoa; phylum Chordata; class Cladistia; order Polypteriformes; family Polypteridae; genus Polypterus; species Polypterus bichir. The sequence goes on from JANRMT010062810.1 coordinate 7,142,065, forward strand.
CAAATAATTATTGCCATATTTTCCCTCACTTTAAAAAGGTTAAATTTTCTTCTTAATAAAAATTTTAATGCAGTAGCATTAAAGCGCGGGTATTTTGCTATATATATATATATATATATATATATATAAAATAAAGTGCTGCTGCCGACCTCACAGGGGGTGATATAGTTGGGTGGTGGAAGGAGCACTGTGAGGACCTCTTAAATCCCACCGACACGCCTTCCTTTGAGGGACCAGAGTCGACCAGACTCTTAGGAGGACTCGCCCATCGCTGGAGTTGAGGTCTCTGAGGTGGTTATAAAAAAAAAAAAAAAGAAAACTCCTTGGTGGTCCGGGCTCCAGGGGTGGGTGATATTCATTCTAAATTTTTAAAGGCTTAAATATGAGCTGGTCCTGGTGTTTTGTTTGCAAGTCATTGAGTAATAAAAGGAGCCCTCGCTGTCACAGGTGCTCAAGCAACTCGGGGAGAAACAACAAAACGGCAATCCTAAAGCTTTGGGGGTAGAAAAACATGAGTTTTCCATTTTCCATCCTCTTTTAAACATTTTAACAAGCCTAAGTAAATTGACACTAGGTGGCACTGTTGCCCACCTTTTTCCCAACAGACAGTACGCAGGACACGGAGTAAAATCACCAAGATGTATTTTAATTTCTATTGCCTCCTTGTAATGTGCCTTCAAAGCACCACAGCCACAATAAACACAATGAAATCAAAACAAAAACACAATTCTTCTCTCCACTACACCTCCCAGCAAACTTTGTTCTTTATTTCACCTTATACAATTTCTCGTATTTGGAGTTTGTTAGTTTTCGCATACCCCTTGGGGTCAGAGCGCAGGGTCAGCCATTGTACAGCGAGCGCCCCTGGAGCAATTGCAGGTTAAGGGCCTTGCTGAAGGGCCCAGCAGAGTAGGATCTCTTTTGACAGTGACGGGGATTCAAACCGGCAACCTTCGGGATACCAGCACAGATCCTTAGCCTCAGAGCCACCACTCCGCCCAACTCCGGCTCCCTTGCTGGGTCTCCACCAGTGTTTTATATAGTTCTTGACCCGGAAGTGCTCCTGCTCTTCCTCCTCCCACATGACTTGACAGCACTTCCGGGTCAGATGGAGAATTACAAGTCTTTAATCAGCCCAGAAGTACTCTGGGGCTTCCGTCCTCATGACTTCCAAGCACTTCCGGGCTGTAAGGGAAGCATGACTCCCCAGGTCCTTTCATAGCTCCCCCTGGCAGCACCCACGGTACCAACAGGGCTGAGAAACCAGACTCCAAGTCCCAGGATGCCCTGCCGGAATCTGGGGCACCGCTGCCATCTAGCGTTTTGGGGGAGGCAGTGTCCTGAAAAAGCTGCCTTCCCTCATCCTTCCACTTCAGGGACGTCCCGGCCGGGTTTAGCTGCCAGTTGTCCATCACACAAGTTAAATGCTGACTCTACAAATACAACCACACAGAATATGCATCATCTTATATGCAACATATCGCTCCACCATATTTTGAGATCTAAATTATAGGGCCTGGATATGTAGTGTTACGCTTCACTTCTGCGGTTATGGCTTCTTTCTGAGTAAGTGTAAATTTTAATACTGTATTTTAAGACGCCAACAGTATTACTAAATATAATTCACAAGACAAGGAACTTGAGCCAGGGATGAAACCTTGGCCATCCCGTAACATCTATGACCTTCCAGGCGGCACCAGAGTTAAAGATTGATGTGTGGGCACAATACAAGGATTGGGTGGTGGGTGGGGGGTGTAGGAGAATTGGGAAATTGATGGAGGAATGTTTCCATGGTAATGATTGCCTTGGAATGCACCGCGGCGGCGGTGGCGGCTTCTTATCTGCTGAGACACGCGAGCCGTTTTTTTTTTTTTTTTTTTTTTTTTTATTTTCAGCCCCCGATACCAGCTGCATCGCTGCCAGGGAGATGAGTTTGGCACACATAGTTGCTTGAGCTCGGGCATTGGCAGCTTTAGGTCATGAAAAAAACAAAAAGTGTTTGGGGTGGGGGGGGGGGGTATAAAATGGAGGGAAGTTCAGGTTTGGTGAGAAGCATAGAGAACGTTCGCCAATACTGGATTAGGATGCCCGTACTAAACCCCTTAGAGAGCCACCAGCCGCGTTACCGTAAATATTAGAATAAAAGGCACTCGGATTTTTCTTTTTTTTTTTTTTTTTCTTTGAAACATGTCAGGCTGCCAAGTGAGACTCCATCTGTCTTTTTTTGTTGTTTTCAGCTTGGAAGACTTTCTGATGTAGTGCCGTCTTTGATTTTCTTTAAATTGGTGGCAGCTGCTTCATCCGTGCCTTGGCATACGGTGGCAGATGCAACGAAAAATAAAATAAAGTAAAATACAATAGAGTGAGGCTTTTACACATCCAGGATTGTGGCTCAGGTGAAGGAAGCAAATGGCACCATCTTTGAACTTGTGCACCTGTCCCAATCTGCACAGGAGTCACTGGTTTGGTGTCGAGCAGCTCGTGAGAAGATCAGACGCAAGAATTCAAAGTGGGTGCGGCGGGCGCTGTTCTGCTTGGTGACCACCAGCCCATTAGCCAGCTGCCATTGTAATTCTGAGGCGAATGAGCAACTCAATCCAACAAGCCCCTCCAATGCTATTCTTTTAAGTGATACTGAGCTGAGGTTTGAGGGTCCCCAAAGTCCGACGGCTCCCTTTCTCTTTGTATCAGTGGATCTCTGTGAGAAGAAAAACTTTCTAACGTGGGTGCAAAATTTACCCTTAAGTTTAGAGCTGTGTGTTCTTGTTGAAGAATTCATTTTGAAATTTAACTCCCGTTATAATTTTGAACATTTCAGTTGTGTCACCTCTTAGTCACCGTCATTAGACTGATAAGGCTCAGCTCCTTCATTTACCAGCCAATCAACAACAACAACGTTTATTTCTATAGCACATTTTCATACAAATAATGTAGGTCAATGTGCTTTACATGATGAAGAAAGAGAAAAAAGACAAAGTAAGAATTAAAATCAGAGAACACTAATAAAATAAGAGTAAGGTCTGATGGCCAGGGAGGACAGAAAAAACAAAAAAAAAACTCCAGATGGCTGGAGAAAAAATAAAATCTGCAGGGGGTCTGAGGCCACGAGACCACCCAGCCCCCTCTAGGCATTCTACCTGACATAAATGATCAGTCCTCATTGTGAAGTTCTCATGGAAGGACTTGATGATGACGGTCACGTGCACTTCTGGACTTTAATCCATCAATGTAGAGACATCACGGTGCTTTGATCAGGTGGTGGTGGTGCAGGTCGAAAAAGAACAGAAGAGAGAGTAGGGGTTAGTACGGATTATGGAGCCACCATGAATAATAATGATAATTAATTGAATATGCAGAGCATCAGGATTAAACTAAAATGAAGTTATGAGAAGGCCACGTTAAAGTGATGTGTTTTTATCAGTGTTTAAAGTGCTCCACCGTATTGGCCTGGCGAATTCCTATTGGCAGGGCCGGATTTAGATGAAAATAGGCCCTAGGCTATTCCACTTATGAGGCCCTTTCACCTCCCATTTTTAAGTTTGTTCAAATTGCTAACAATTTGAATGTGGGCCCCTCTTGATCTTGAGGCCCTAGGCTGAAGCCTAGTTAGCCTATAGGAAAATCCGGCCCTGCCTATTGGCAGGCTATTCCAGATTTTAGGTGCATAACAGCAGAAGGCCGTCCGCCTCACCACTTCTTTTAAGTTTAGCTCTTGGAGTTCTAAGCAGACACTCATTTGAAGATTTAAGGGTACAATTTGGAATATAAGATGTCAGACACTCTGAAATATAAGATGGAGCGAGATTATGTAAGGCTTTGTAAACCATAAGCAGGATTTTAAAGTCAATTCTGAATGACACAGGTAACCAGTGTAGTGACATCAAAACTGAAGAGATGTGCTCGGATTTTCTTTTCCTAGTTAGGATTCTTGCAGCTCCATTCTGCACTCGTCGTAACTGATTGATGTCTTTTTTGGTGGTCCTGGGAGGTGTATGTTACAGTAATCTAGTCGACTGAAAACAAAACGAATTTATCAGCATCTTTCAATGATATAAGTGGTTTAACTTTTGCTATATTTCTTAAGTGAAAAAATGCTTTCATATAAAATCCGCGATAGAGTGAAGCCGCAAAAGTTGAAGTGCGATATAGCGAGGGATTACTGTATTTCTTAAGTGAAAAAATGCTGTCCTAGTAATCTGATTAATATGTGATTTAAAATTCAGGTCACAGTCAGCAGTTACCCCTAAATTCTTTACGTCCATCTTGACTTTTAATCCTAATGCGTCAAGTTTATTTTTCTTTATTTAGCTTGAGAAAATTACTACTCATCCATTCCGAAACACAAGTAAGACATTGTGTTAGTGAAACAACAGAGTCGGGGTCATCAGGTGCTATTGATAAATACAGCTGTGTGTCGTCAGCATAGCTGTGGTAGCTCACGTTATGCCCCGAGATAATCTGACCTGATGGAAGCATGTAGATCGAAAAGAGCAGCGGACACAGGATAGAGCCTTGAGGAACACCATATAGAATATCAGGGGTCTTTGAAGTATATTTACCACAACTAACAAAGAATTTTCTACCTGCCAGGTAGGATTCAATTAAATTTAAGACCCTGCCAGAGAGGCCCACCCATTGACTAAGTCAATTTCTAAGAATGTTGTGATCAATGGTGTCAAATGCGGCACTCAAATCTAAGAGGATGAGAACAGATAAACAGCCTCTGTCTGCATTTACCCGCAAGTCATTCACTACTTTAACGAGTGCAGTTAGTTCTGAAACTGATCAAGAATAGCAGATTTATTGAGGTGGTCATGAAGCTGCATAATGACTGCCTTCTCTAGAATTTTACTTAAGAAAGGCAGGTTAGAAATAGATCTAAAATTTTCAAAAGCAGAGGAGTTGAGATTATTTTTCTTGAGCAGGGGTTTAACTATAGCAGTCTTAAGGCAGTCTGGGAAGACCCCCCGTATCTAATGACGAGTTTACAATGTCAAGAATATTATCAGTTAGCACGCCCGATACTTCTTTGAAAAAACTTGTTGGTATTGGGTCAAGGACGCAGGTGGAGGGTCTCATGTAAATAAATTATTTTATATAAATCAGGTAAATCTATCCTGGTGAAAGAATTGAATTTGTTTATAATGGAGTACTGGGGCTTAAGAGGATGTGCAGTGTTGGGGAGATGTACTATATTATTTCTAATATCATTAATTTTTTGATTGAAAAAATACAGCAATAGCCTCACAGGTTTTACTGGAAGTATTCTGGAGGCATTTCATCGAGTGACCTGATTTAGCAGACGATCAATCGTAGAGAATAAGACTCTGGGATTACTAGCATTGTTATTTATAATTCTAGAGAAATAGCAGCGCCTCTCAAGATGGACTGTGTTATTGTATTCTGTTATTTTAACCTTCAATATCTCATAATGGATAGTTTAGTTTTCCTCCATTTACGCTCAGCTCTCCGGCATGTTCTCTTTGAATAAGACACTCTTTGTGTTTTCATTGGTATAACAATGCTAGAAGATTTTTTAACTGTCTTTTCAGGTGCAACTATGTCAACAGCAGCTCTCACTTTAGTATTACATTTTTCCACCTTACTATTCACCTTATCCTCGCTATTGTAGTTAGCACTACAAATGGACTGGTTGCTTAGAATGTTTGTAAATTTTGAAGCTGCTGTTAAATCAAAGAAGCGTTTTTTAACAATATGCTTCTCGTGAATGTTTTCTATCATTCTTTCTATATTAAATTGTAAAAGAAAATGGACCCGTATCAATGACCTGCTTTACATCAACTTTCAGTCCTTTAGTAATTGCTAAGTCTAACATATGACCTGCTTAATGTTTAGGCTGACTAACAAGCTGTCACAAATCAAAAGAGGCCATTATCAGAATGATAATAACTCCTTAAAACAAAACACTGCTGCTGCCCACCTCTCCGGGGGAGATAGTCAGGTGGTGGAAGGAGCACTGTGAGGATCTCCTAAATCCCACCGATACACCTTCCTTTGAGGAACGAAAGTCGAGGGACGCGCTGGTGGACCCGCCCATCGCTGGAGTTGAGGTTTCTGAGGTGGTTGGGGAAAAAAAAAAAACTCCTCAGTGGTCCAGGTTCCAGGGGTGGGTGATATTCACCTGAGTTCTTAAAGGCTTGTTGTCAAGTGGAGGTTAGGGACTTGGAAAACTGGGGTGGTGGTCCCCATCTTGAAGAAAGGTGACTTGGTGGGTGTGTGTGTGTGTGTTCCAACTTTAGGGGGATCACACTCTTCGGCCTCCCTAGGAAGGCTAATGCCTCGGTTCAGGAAAAGAAGATCTGGCTGTTGATCGATCCTTGGAGTCCAGAGGACAAGTTGCTGTTTTCCTCCCAGTCGTGGGAGCACTTGAGCGGCTTTTTACCCTCTCAAGGAAATCAGGAGGGCTTATGGGAGAATGGAAACCAGTCGTCCTGTGATTTGTGGACTTGGAAAAGGCAAAGGAGCGTGTGTTTCTCTCTTTTTCTGTTCATCACCGGCACATTCCTGCACAAGCCACAGCAACAGCCAACGGTCTCATAGCAAAGCAGTGGCAGAATCCGGAATGTGTCCCTTTTACTCTGTCTGGAGCTCTATTAGAGCTGGCAGTCACACGGATCAATGGAATACCGGCACATATCATTAGAAAATGGGAAAACACCATCTGCGTGATCAAGTTGTGATTGACGGTGAGTCCTTGAGATAATGTACAGTGGTGTGAAAAACTGTTTGCCCCCTTCCTGATTTCTTATTCTTTTGCATGTTTGTCACACAAAATGTTTCTGATCATCAAACACATTTCACCATTAGTCAAATATAACACAAGTAAACACAAAATGCAGTTTTTAAATGATGGTTTTTATTATTTAGGGAGAAAAAAAAATCCAAACCTACATGGCCCTGTGTGAAAAAGTAATTGCCCCCT
>JANRMT010062810.1:7150860-7164022 GCA_026402145.1 Polypterus bichir lapradei
TATAAAACTCAATGTCTGTCTGTCCGCTTTTCATGAGAGAACTACTTAATGGATTGAGATCTGTTTTTTTTTCTAGATTTTGCTTGAACATTCCAGTTGATTTTACGACTTCTCTCATCGTGTTAAGTATCATAGTTCGCTTGTGGCACCGATTTAATTTGTGCAAATCCAAGAGAGATGCAGTGGGGAGGGGAGGGGTGAGGGAAGTGGGCGGGGCCCTCTTCACTCACTCACAAGCCAGCCTCCGTTCAAGTCGCTCTACCTGTCACCCCATGTTGGAGTGCACATCGCCTCCGCTTAGCTAGCACTAGCAATACCCGTTTGTTCAGCAGACGTTATCATCTACAGATTGTTAAGGAGTGACGTTTGACATTATTGAGAGAGAGAGATCAGAGCTACGTGTGTTTTAGAGGTTAGCTGCTCATTGGCAGAGATATCACGGCCATGTGCTCTTCTCCTGACACGGAGGACGCTCTCCTGTCAGAGATGAACATGATCAGGTACAGTGGCAGCGTTTGATGTCGGAGTGTGCCTACCATCCGCTTGGCCAGAATTACATTTTTTTTTAAATTGATTTTTAAAGTTTCTCCTACGTGGGCAGAGCCGTGGGGGACAGCTAATTTAGTATAACTTTGGTAGTTTGTTTCCTTTCTTCTGCTGGCCGTGTGGGAACTTTCAGTGACCTGCATGTGTTATAAATTCGGACTTTACTCAGTCCTTTTTATATGGAGTCTGTGTATGTGTGGGGGGGATTACTCTTTGAAATTTCTCTGTGGAAATCCATCCATCCATTATCCAACCTGCTATATCCTAACTACAGGGTCACGGGGGTCTGCTGGAGCCAATCCCAGCCAGCACTGGGCGTAAGGCAGGAAACAAACCCTGGGCAGGTCGCCAGCCCACCGCAGTCTCTGTGGAAATTTCCTTCAAAATCTGATATTGTCCCCTTGTTTTCTCAATTCAGGTTAAAAAACGGATCACAAAAAGTATGTCCCTCACACTGTGGCCTGTAGGGGGCGCTAGAGGTGTATGGAGTATCAGGCCAGCTGTTGTGGGTTATTTGGTCCCAACTAAAGTGAAAGTTTGGTTCACATTGCCGCCACTCCTTCACTGTGGGTATGTCCCACTGTCACCGATTCTGTTCAGAACTTTTATGGACTAAATTTCTATGCACAGCCAAGGGGTCTGAAAGGGTCCGGTTTGGTGAGATCAGGATTGTGTCTCTGGGTTTTGTTTTTTTTTTGCGGATACATATTTACTGAGAAAAACGTCGCGTTCAATACTTTATTTTCCCCGCTGTAAGTGTAATGTGTCTGTCACAAGTAGTAAGCGTCCACCACATGACTTTATATAGCACCATTACAGGGTGAGCAGCACGGCTGGAGAGTCGGCTTGTTTTATTTTTAATTCCTTCCAAATCTATGCATTACAGAAAAAGTTTTATATCATGATAAAAATCCAGGAGAAGATCACAGTAATCCACACATACAAAGAAATCCAAACAAATAAGTTATGTGTAATAAAGTGGAATGAGACAGGGAATAGGAATTGAACACATGAAGAAAAGGAGGTGCCAAGAAAGCAGCTGGCATCTGTCAATCCTGATAGCCCCCTATCAGTACAAATGAATATCTCCTACCTTTGTCCTGATTGATTGTCTATAAAAAGGTTCCTCATTTCCGAGGTGTCACACAAGAAGCATCTCATGATGGGTAAAAGCAAAGAGCTCTCTCAAGACCTTCACAAAACACACTGATGGCACTGGTGACGGACGTATTTGTAAACTTCTGACTGCTCCAGTGAGCACAGTGTGGGCTAAGTAATCCGGAAGTGGGAAGAACATCACGTCACCATAAACCGGCCACGGTCAGGTGCTCCTTGCGTGATTTCTGACAGAGGAAAACTAAAGAATAATCAGAAGAGCCAAGCACGATTCGCCAAGAGCTTCAGAAAGACCAGGAGTAAGCAGGTAGAGTAAGTAATGGCCTCCTCTACGCACGCTCACCACTGCTGAAGAAAAAGCACGTTGAAGCTCATTGAAAGTTTGCAGCACAACATTTGGACAAGCCAATGAAATACTGGGAGAGTGGAGTCTGGTCAGATGACAGCAAAACTGAACTCTTTGGGTGTCGCTACACACACCATGTCTGAAGGAGGAATGGCGTTGCACATCATCACAAAAAACACCAAGAGTGAAGTTTGGAGACTGGTGGGAACATCATGGTGTATGTGGGGCTTTTTTTAAAGACTTGGTGCTGGCAGACTTCTTATAACTGAAGGAAGGATGAACGGAGAAACGTAGCGGGACAATCTTGATTAGAATCTGCTGCCGTTTACCAGGAAACGAGGGGGGACATTTCAGCAAGACGAGGATCCCAAGCACACAGCCAAGGAAACTCTCAACTGGTGTCAGAGAATAAAGAACATAAAGAAGCTGCTAGAATGGCCCAGTCAATCACCTGACGTGAATCACATTGAAAATCTGTGGAAAGAACTGAAGATCAGAGTTCATAGAAGAGGCCCCCAGAACCTTCAAGATTTAAAGACAGTTTGGGCCAAAAATCCCTCCTGAGCAATGCATGCGACTCGTTTCTCCATACAGGAGGCGTCCTGAAGCTGTCATTACCAACAAAGGCTTTTCTGCTAATATGAAATACATTTAAGTACGTGTGTTCAATACTTATTCCTTGTGTCATTCCACTTTATTACACATAGCTTAATTTCTGGACTTTTTTGTTTTGATTTCATTGTATGTGTGGATTACTTGGGTTGTTACTGACATCTGGTGAAAATTTCATGTCAATAGCACCATTAGAAATATATCTACTGAGAAAAACATTGAGGTGTTCAATACTTATTTACCTGGCTGCATTATTATTATTATTATTATTATTAATTCTTTGTTTATATAGCGCTTGTCTCGCTACTTAATTTGCTTCACACAGCGAGTGGGCAGCCACTTTAACCACCACTAATGTGCAGCTTCCACCTGGATGACGCAGCGGCAGCCATTTTTGCACCAGTAACCTCACCACACATGAGCTATAAGGTGTTGAAGTGGTGAGAATGAGAGACAGGGGATGATTAAGGGGCCCAAATGACCAGGCTGTGGTGGGCAATTTAGCCAGGACATCGGGATACTACCTACAGTGGTGCTTGAAAGTTTGTGAACCCTTTAGAATTTTCTATATTTCTGCATAAATATAACCTAAAACATCATCAGATTTTCACTCAAGTCCTAAAAGTAGATAAAGAGAAACCAGTTAAACAAATGAGACAAAAATATTAGACTTGGTCATTTATTTATTAAGGAAAATGATTGAATATTACATATTTGTGAGTGACAAAAGTATGTGACCCTCTAGGATTATCAGTCAGTTTGAAGATGAAATTCGGGTCCAGTGTTTTCAATCAATGGGATGCCAATCAGGTGTGAGTGGGCACCCTGTGTTATTTAAAGAACAGGATCTATCAAAGTCTGATCTTCACAACACATGTTTGTGGAAGTGTATCATGGCACGAACAAAGGAGATTTCTGAGGACCTCACGAAAAGAGTTGTTGATGCTCATCAGGCTGGGAAAGGTTACAAAACCATCTCTAAAGAGTTTGGACTCCACCAATCCACAGTCAGACAGATTGTGTACAAATGGAGGAAATTCAAGACCATTGTTACCATCCCCAGGAGTGGTCGACCAACAAAGATCACTCCAAGAGCAAGGCGTGTAATAGTCGGCGAGGTCACAGAGGACCCCAGGGTAACTTCTAAGCAACTGAAGGCCTCTCTCACATTGGCTGATGTTCATCTTCATGAGTCCACCATCAGGAGAACACTGAACAACAATGGTGTGCATGGCAGGGTTGCAAGGAGAAAGCCACTGCTCTCCAAAAAAAACATCGCTGCTCGTCTGCAGTTTGCTAAAGATCACGTGGACAAACCAGAAGGCTATTGGAAGAATGTTTTGTGTACTGATGAGACCAAAATAGAACTTTTTGGTTTCAATGAAAAGCGTTATGTTTGGAGAAAGGAAAACACTGCATTCCAGCATAAGAACCTTATCCCATCTGTGAAACATGGTGCTGGTAGTATCATGGTTTGGGCCTGTTTTGCTGCATCTGGGCCAGGACGGCTTGCCTTCATTGATGGAACAATGACTTCTGAATTATATCAGAGAATTCTAAAGGAAAATGTCAGGACATCTGTCCATGAACTGAATCTCAAAAGTAGGTGGGTCATGCAGCAAGACAACGACCCTAAGCACACAAGTCGTTCTACCAAAGAATGGTTAAAGAAGAATAAAGTGAATGTTTTGGAATGGCCAAGTCAAAGTCCTGACCTTAATCCAATCGAAATGTTGTGGAAGGACCTGAAGCGAGCAGTTCATGTGAGGAAACCCACCAACATCCCAGAGTTGAAGCTGTTCTGTACGGAGGAATAGGTGAAAATTCCTCCAAGCCGGTGTGCAGGAATGAGCAAAAGTTACCGGAAACATTTAGTAAGGGGGGTCACACCAGATACTGAAAGCAAAGGTTCACATACTTTTGCCACTCAAAAATATGTAATATTCGATCATTTTCCTCAAAAAATGAATGACCAAGTCTAATATTTTTGTCTCATTTGTTTAACTGGTTTCTCTTTATCTACTTTTAGGACTTCAGTGAAAATCTGATGATGTTTTAGGTCATATTTATGCAGAAATATAGAAAATTCTAAAGGATTCACAAACTTTCAAGCACCACTGTACTCTTAATGGGATCTTTATGGACCACAGAGGGCCAGGACCTCAGTCTCATCTGAGAGCACAGTGTCCCCGTCACATGCAATGGGACATTGGGATTCACATTCAGACCACATGGTAGGCACCCCCTGCTGGCCTCACCAACTCCTCTTCCATCAGTAACTCAAGCTTTTTCCTAGGTGGTCTCCCATCCAAGTACATGGCCAGGCCTGAACCTGCTTAACGTCGCGTGGATGATCTCTTGTGAAACCCAGGTGGTATGGCAGCTGGCAACATTGACTGCTCTCTATGAATAAGACACCAGTTTACCTAAAGGGTCCCGTGCCTTGATATTTGAGTATCTATCTATCTATCATATAGTGCCTTTTATCCTATCTGTCTGTCTATCTATCTATCTGTCTGTCTGTCTGTCATTTTCATCCAACCCTAATTATTTTATGGCTTTAATAGAAATTTATAGTTTTTTTTTCAAGATACCATTAGATTGATTTAAAACTACAGCTGAGACATTATTAATGTTTCTAATGGCTATTACTGCCTGAAACGACAAGTATGGATTTTTAATGTATTATTCACATATGGCTGCATAACCCCACTTTCACTGCCGCAGATGACACTGGTATGTGTTGTGTATTTTAATGAAGATCCCAACTGAGGACCTGTACGGTGTTTGTTTTCTTACACTACACAGTCTGATGTCCATCTCTGGACTGTCTGGACTTTCTCCTTCTTCATTTCTGCTCAGATCCTGTTCTTTTCTTCTTTCAAGACAGTATGAAATCTTCCGTTTCTTGGCAATCTGTCACATGGAATAACCTTTATTGTGCATGTGTTTCTTGGGAAAGCCGTTTCATTTTTGCCCGTTTTTAAACCCAGAACTGAACTTCAGGAATACCAGAACCTTAGGACTCAAGTGAACAGAATAAGATGTGTCAGTTACAAAGGTTTCTCTAATAACCAACTAGCATTTAAAATGACTAATTAAGGGTAAGCTAAAGGAGTTGACAACTAGGACACTGTAGGAACTGCTGCTGAAAATGGGGCTTTGCAGTCGTATATGAATAATAAATGAAAAATAAGCCAATTTCAAGCAATGATAGCCATTAACAACACTAGTGATGTCTGATCTGTGTTTTTAAATCTATCTAATGGCATCTTGGTAAAAAAGCTATCAATTTCTAGTAAAAGCCTGAACAGCTCTGATTGTGTGATAACTTTTGACAGGTATAGAAATAGATGTGAAAGGCACTATATAAGATAGACAATGAAAGGCACTATGCAGATCCAGATCATTTGGATGACTCTGATTTATGTGGGGATGATTCCAGTTTGGCACGAAGACGATTCTTCATGTCGTCAGTTGGCACACTTCTCAATGGTCCAGGATTATTCGGGTGATTGTCTATGTAATAAACTTAATAAGTTAGAGCATAATGAAAATTGCATAATTAGATCTGGACCACCCTATACAGTATAAGATAGATAGATAGATGTGAATGGCACTATACACTCACCTAAAGGATTATTAGGAACACCTGTTCAATTTCTTATTAATGCAATTATCTAATCAACCAATCACATGGCAGTTGCTTCAATGCATTTAGGGGTGTGGTCCTGGTCAAGACAATCTCCTGAACTCCAAACTGAATGTCAGAATGGGAAAGAAAGGTGATTTAAGCAATTTTGAGCGTGGCATGGTTGTTGGTGCCAGACGGGCCGGTCTGAGTATTTCACAATCTGCTCAGTTACTGGGATTTTCACGCACAACCATTTCTAGGGTTTACAAAGAATGGTGTGAAAAGGGAAAAACATCCAGCATGCGGCAGTCCTGTGGGCGAAAATGCCTTGTTGATGCTAGAGGTCAGAGGAGAATGGGCCGACTGATTCAAGCTGATAGAAGAGCAACTTTGACTGAAATAACCACTCGTTACAACCGAGGTATGCAGCAAAGCATTTGTGAAGCCACAGCACGCACAACCCTGAGGCGGATGGGCTACAACAGCAGAAGACCCCACCGGGTACCACTCATCTCCACTACAAATAGGAAAAAGAGGCTACAATTTGCACAAGCTCACCAAAATTGGACAGTTGAAGACTGGAAAAATGTTGCATGGTCTGATGAGTCTCGATTTCTGTTGAGACATTCAAATGGTAGAGTCAGAATTTGGCGTAAACAGAATGAGAACATGGATCCATCATGCCTTGTTACCACTGTGCAGGCTGGTGGTGGTGGTGTAATGGTGTGGGGGATGTTTTCTTGGCACACTTTAGGCCCCTTAGTGCCAATTGGGCATCATTTAAATGCCACGGGCTACCTGAGCATTGTTTCTGACCATGTCCATCCCTTCATGACCACCATGTACCCATCCTCTGATGGCTACTTCCAGCAGGATAATGCACCATGTCACAAAGCTCGAATCATTTCAAATTGGTTTCTTGAACATGACAATGAGTTCACTGTACTAAAATGGCCCCCACAGTCACCAGATCTCAACCCAATAGAGCATCTTTGGGATGTGGTGGAACAGGAGCTTCGTGCCCTGGATGTGCATCCCACAAATCTCCATCAACTGCAAGATGCTATCCTATCAATATGGGCCAACATTTCTAAAGAATGCTTTCAGCACCTTGTTGAATCAATGCCACGTAGAATTAAGGCAGTTCTGAAGGCGAAAGGGGGTCAAACACTGTATTAGTATGGTGTTCCTAATAATCCTTTAGGTGAGTGTATAAGATAGATAGATAGACACTTCTTTATTTCATGTGTTCCCCTACAATAGGTGGTAAATAAGGCGCATAACCACAGAATAAACCTCCATGCTCATATTTGTATAAGGCTCTGATTTTAAACGTCTCCTTTTCCCCTTACGTGTTCCTTCACAGCTCGTGGGCTCACAGAGAGCTTCAAGACCACCAGACATGTAAAGGGCAGCAGGTGCAGGAGCGTCTTTGAACTTGGCAAAGAGGAAGGCACTTTGCCTTTTTTGAAAGGCACTCGGTGAACTTGACATTCATTATAACATCTCGAAGCATCGTTCCTAATATTTGGCTTACTAACACGGTTATATATTTGACTCACTCTGTTATTTCCTTGAATGACTTGAAGTCAATTGGAAACTTATTTTACATGCAATGATGTACCAAGAAAGACTGAATTGTCATGTGATCTTGTCCATAGAAGCTTCCGTTTGGATTGAAATGTCAAACAATTAAAACGAAAAAAGCAACAATGATACAACTGCACGTTTTATATTTGTTTTATAATTATATAAAATACACGTTGATCCTGTTCTGTCAGTAAAGGTGTTCGTGTGACTGAAAATGAGGCGGGACCCATCAGCTCAGTTTTCTACGAGTGTAACGGCGCCCCCTGCAGACGTCCACGGTACACGGCTCCATTCTACTGAACAGTTCAATACGGAGAACAGTTAACTCCGCCCATTTAGTAAATGGACCAATCTGAACTCTTCAGGCTTCAACATCATCAAAATCCCCCAATTTGTGAAGTGATAGTTTACACAAAATGTGCTTTGTTTTCTTCTTACAGGTTCTCCATGGATGTATTACACAAGCCACAAAGAGCAGACAGAAGAAAAATCTAATTGCATCGTTTTAGAGTCATAACCGTACTGCTACCTATTTACATCACGTCTCAAGTTACGCAATATAAATTGTTTAAAATGTAATATGATATAAATCCCACCTACAATAACATGTTTATATCAAAAAGTACACAAGTCGCCGTTAACGATATTGAAATGACAGAAAAGTGTTTTTTTTATCTCCTTATTGTACTTGTGGCAATTATTTCAAAACTTTATTATAAAAACGTTAGAAAACATAGGCATGTGCATGGCAGGATATTGAGGCGTTCTGGAAATGTTTTTAATTATTTTGAAATTAATGCAGCTTTCGGCCTCTGATATGTGTGTGTGTGTGTGTTCGTGTTCGCACCCCCTGCTGGACTGACGTCTTGTCCATTGATTGTTTCTTCCTTGCGCCTGATGCTTGCAAGAGTTAAGGTGAAGTTTCCGTGCTCTGTCCGGATAACTGGGTTTAGTAAATGGATGGATAGAACATTTTTAATATCGTATTTACTTCACCAAAAAAAAACTTTTCTGTTTATGAAATATTTGGTCACTGTTGTGGGTGTGACGCGTGGCTGAAGTTGGCTCAGACCGCCGCAGCTCTTCTTGTTTGTACTGGCGACACATTTTAAGCGCAAGACGCGGGCACGAGCGCTCGACGTTGCGGTCATTTAAATGACTGCTTAAGGATCCGTTTTGCCGATAGGATCGGCCCGCTGACAAAATAAAAGTGCAAAAAAATACTGACTGCAAATATGCAAACTTAAGTGACCTCTCGCAACCTGAATTTGAAACAGTAAACTAAACCATCATTTATACAGAACGTTTCTCTGTTTTAAAGGGTAGGTGACGTGCAAGTAAGTTGCACGGAAGGGGGCATTAAATTATCCAAATAACCGATTATTACTTTTTTATATTAGCTGTGACCTTAAATAAATAAATACATAAATAAATAACCTTTAGAGGAAAATCAACCCCATATCCATCCATTATGGTGGGTTTGGGGTCGGCAGGCCAACTTAAACTCAGCCAGTGATCATCAGGAACCGGTATTGGGTCAAAGATCGAGCTCTCAGCGCGGTAATGGCTCATAACGGACATCATCGCCCCTAATTTGCTTCAAGTGCTTATAATAAAATAAAACGGATAGTCAGACGGCATTTTCAGTCTTTGTTCAAAAACTTCCTTGACGTCCCGAATCAAATGTTTTGTTAAAGCCAATAGACTGTCATTGTCTTGTGGGTGATTTCTTCATTTTGAATTTTGATAGTTGATGAGTCATTGAGTCAAGGATATATAGTATATAACTGTGTGTTTTTTTACATGTTACTTGCAAAATATTTAATGAGTTGATTACAAATTTTAATAACAGCATTCCATCTGGCTGGGTCCTCCTTTCTCATCTGTGTCTCTGGCCTTCCCTGACCAATTTGAGGAAATGTATTTAGAAAATGGAATGTTAGAATTTATTTCCTCAGGTACAGGATAGAAACTAGAAAGTAAATATGAAGATATCGGATTGTTATTGCGAATGAGCCTTTTCTATGTGAGTTAAGTAAAAACAGGAAGACTGAGATGATCAGTATGGACAGATGGGTAGATAGGTAGCACTTTGTTTGTCCAAGGGGTAAAATTTGCTTTTTACAGAGGCTCAATAAATAAATAAATATTACTATTATTATCTAAATAATCAATATAAACCTCAGCATCAAAATTTGCAATGTAACATGCAACACATACAGTATGTGTCTGTTATATGCAATTGTTATAATGGGATTCATAAATGCAGTGTTAATGTTTGTGGTGCAGCATCTGTTAGAATGATAAATGCAATGCATAGGTCTCCGTTATATGCCATTTGTTATGGGATTCGTAAAAGTAGTGTTAATGTTTATGATGTACCATCTTTTGGAATTTCAAATGGATTGCACATGCACCTGTTAAATGCCATTTGGTATGGGATTTGTAAAAGCAGTGCTAATATTTGTGGTGTGCCATCTGTTGGAATGACAAATGCAAGGCATATGTCTTTGTTACAGTATGTCATTTGGTATGGGATTTGTAAGAGCAATGTTAATGTTTGTGTTGCGCCACCTGTTGGAATGACAAATGCAATGCATTTTATTACTTCAAATGTTTGTGATGCACAATCTGTTGGTATTTCAAATGCAATGCTTAAGCCTCTTCTATATATGCCATTTGGCATGGGATTTTTAAAAGCAGTGTTAATGTTTGTGGTGTACCATCTGTTGGAAGTTCAAATACAATGCACATGTCTCTGTTATATACCATTTGGAATGGGATTTGTAAAAGCAGTGTTAATGTTTGTGGTGTACCATCTGTTGGAATGACAAATGCAATGCACCTGTCTCTGTTATATGCCATTTGGTGTGGGATTTTTAAAAGCAGTGTTAGTTTTTGTTGTGTGCCATCAGTTGGAATGACAAAAGCAATACATTTTATTTCTACAAAAGTTTTAGATGTGCCATCTTTTGGAATGATAAAGACATAACACACACTGTTTCATGTTGGTTGTAATTATGATTCTTTTCACTTGTAACTGCAGCAGTTGTAGGACAATTAACCTTGTCCTCACCTCTTTTTTTTTTTAAAACCATAGCAAATTATGAATTATTACCCTTTTTATATGGTAATAAACAATTAACTTTTGCTGTTCATGTCCTCATTGCCCCGGATGCTTTAGAGCTAATGCTATTGTTTCTCTTGCTTGCTTTGATAGCCTTAAAGTGTGTGTGTGTGTGTGTGTGTGTTTGTCAGGCCGTGGTTGCGGCACTTTTGTGCATATGCAGACCAAGGACATGTAATATATTTTTGGCAAATCATTAATGGCCCAGCTGTATTCAGTCATAAGTAAGGGCTGCTTGCTGTTAAGACTCTGGACCAGACTGCTAACCCAAATACCATCAATCACAAGTCTGGTGTGCCTGGTGTCCCAGTTTTGGTCCAAATAAGGCCTAACAGTAGCCAGAAGCCTTAAGGGGTTGTTGTGGCCTTTGTGTTCAGGGCCTTCTTTGGCCCAATGCTATAAACGATGTAGTAAAGCGAGTGTGTCAGGCTAGAAGTAGCCACATGTGTCTGTGAGCGGACTAATCAACAGGGACACTTGAACTTTAATCTCAGTCACAGAACTGCATGGAAGTGTTAGGGAGTTGTGATTAAATACTGTTAAGCGAGGACACTCTCAAAAATCATGACGGAAATCATTTCTATTCATCAATAAGCTGCTGTGATTTTCTTATGGTTCCATAGGATCAGTGGTGGGATTTGAACCCACATCATCAGAGTTTGCTGTTCAAAACCTTAACCACTTCACCTTTAATCACACTCAATTTGCCATAGGGGACTGCCCCTTAATTGAGGGGACATAAGGAAACTTATATAGGAAGTCACAACACCCAACACCCAAAATGTTGGGCAATTAAGTCTCCCAGGGGCCATTGGGGGGGGGGGGGGGGGTCTTAATCTGGCCTTGTACGTGCTTACGTTTCACACATACATGCACACACACACAACCCCCCAACATACAAATACCCCCCTCACACACACACACACACACACACAACCCCCCCCAACATACACACACACCCACACATACAAACACCCCCCTTACACACACACACACACACTCACCCCTACCTGGCCAGGTAAGCTCACTTGTGGTCTTTGGGGAATGTAGGAGTAGAACTCGCTTAGGCACAAGAAGAACAAGCAGACTTCATATGGACAATGATGCCTGGTCCGTTTGGCTAACCTCTGTGCCACCCTACGTTGATTTCAATTGATGTCTTCATGTAAATAAGTCCAGCTGCCCCTGTGCCCTTCTAGCTAATACATTTAACCCTTGATGGTATTTGGGTTCATTGCACTTTTAAAGCTGCAGATGGACAACAAAGTTGATAAGAGGATGGATCGGTGGGACCAGAGGGAGCCTTTCTGTTAAAGGATATGAATACAATGGAACTGCCTTTGTGTCTGCAGTGAATGGTCCGAGTGGCCCCTTTCCACCAGGGGCTTAGTTTGGCTGACTGGAGGCAATGTGCAACATTTGTGGAGTCAACTCAACAACCACAAGTGCTTTTGAGGAGTTCCGAGAGTCGAGTGGCTGACATGTCAAGTGCCCTCATGCTGGCCCTGCTGTGTGCCATGAGGAGCCTTTTAATGGGGGTGAAAGGGGGGGACTGCCTTTGAACGACGCCACACAATGAGTGCCACACTCCTTTTGTTCAGCATCATCTAATTCCTCTTTTTATTTTTCATTCTCTAGACGAGCATCGGCTTGAATTAGCCCTTTCAATTGCCGAGATGCTGAAGAATTGTATGAGTCAGGTGCTTTTATTCAAGGAGAAGAGCCTTCATAAAAGAGATTACGGTTCACAGCACCAGAAGGGAAATTGCAAGAAGGGCCTTTATCTCTTGAAGGACCTCTTGAAGACCCTGCGAGCATGCCAGTGCTGCTTTGGGTCTCCTGCTTTATTAACAGCTGGCTGGATTCCCTCAGCTTGTTTCCTAATTCATACTGCCCCATAATGGCGGAGGTGGTCGAACAAAGTAATGTTGAGACCGTAGTGCTGGAAAGAAGGAGTGGATTTCATAGCAGCTGTACAAGTGGTATGGCAAGCCATTAACAATGGAAGTAAAGTTAACAATGCTGAGGAAGTTGGGCTTTTAGTATGTCGAGAAGTTAGAAGCGATGACACGTTATTGCTGGTAGCAGTGGGATTTTCTTATTCCGTCATTTAGTCACTACCACATTGCTGGGGGTAGCAGTGAGATTTTCCTATTCTGTCATATACTATCTACCACAATACTGGTGGTAG
>JANRMT010062810.1:7187549-7202740 GCA_026402145.1 Polypterus bichir lapradei
TTACATTGTGGGTGGACCTAATAAAGTGGCCAGTGAAAGTGAGTTGCAGTTATATGATTGGATGTTGGGGCGAGTAGGTAATTTACATTAACGAGTGGGTGGACCTAATAAAGTGACCTTTGAGACGGAGATTGGCTTTTTGGAGGGGAAGGTGATTTTATTTAGCAAGTAGGCAGACCTAATAAAGTGGATAGGATAACTGGGCTGCAGCCATACAGTTGGCTTTTTGTTAAAGTAGGTGATTTGCATTAATGAGTAGCTGGACCTAATAAGGTGGTAACTGAGGGTGTCTATTATACCCTCTGATTAAACACTGAGGAAAGCATCCCACCACTACACGCCCGCTCAGTGAAGAGTTTTGCTTCATCTCTGTGTTTCCTTTGAACCCTTGTGTCTCCATTTCATACAGTGCTGTAGAGGACGAAGGGCATGAAAAGTGTATCTCATTTCTATCTATCTGTGCATTAATACAAGCAGTCTAATGTGATCAGGAATGGCCATTCATGTCAGGGGTCTGTTTGCTTATAGCAGAGAGTCCTGGCAAGGCGTCCTGGTGCCCAGTCCATGGTGGGCTCCTACTTGTGTGAGCGTCAGCCTCTGTGACCATTAAAAGTGCTAGTAGGATTAATAATGGATGTGTGGTTAGATGAGCATATGGGCTGGGGAGGTGCTCTCTGCAAGGACTGAAAGTCAATGCCAGGAGAAGGTGCCACACCATGGCTATTGCGGGCATTTCACACAATGCTGCACTTGGCTCATGGCGGCACGGCCTCCTACACTTTCCTTGTTTGTCTCCAGGGCCTCGCCGCCACCGCATTCTCTAGTTGTTATTTATTCTGGCTGATTTGTGTTTTGTATGGATGATCCCTCAAGTTCAGGAGCGGTGCCCACTTGCTCGCCTGCCACCTCCACTGTTATGTTCATTCCTGCCAGTTCCTTGTCTGGCATTTGTCTGCTAAGTGAATTTCAATGATGGTGCCTGCCACATAACGGCTAGATGACAATCTTCATTTATTATACCTGTGGGTGGAAATGGGGTGTCTGTGCTCATAGCAACCCCCCCCCCCCCCAAATGTGGCCACACTTAGGACCACTTAGCACACCCTTGAGGGGGAAGAACAATCTGGAAATGTGTTGGGGGTCAGAAATCCAAATAGGTGACCATTTGGCCCTGGGGTCAAGTTGTCCTTTACGTTGACCCTTAAAAACCCTGGTACATGATGCCACCCTTTAACCCTCTGCTACTACCCAGTTTAGTGCCCCTACTGCCCACCCCCACCAGTAGTTACCTGACAGCAATGAGCATCTTGTGAGGCTGGGAAGGTTCAAATTGTTACAGGTGGGCAGCAGGACCGCAAAGTGAGCCCACGTTTGAGTCAAGATGGGTCACATATAGCATCTTGCCCTGGTATGTCTTATGTTGAATGGATACCTCACTGTTACACAGTCCAGGTCTTTGCAGACCAGTTGTGGCTTAGTAATGGCAGACCCCAAACTCAATGGTGATGAGAATTTCTCTTCATCGTGTTCATTATTGACCATTGACTTTTCTGGCATTTTAATATCTTAGAAGTTTAAGGCCCACCTCTGATTTGCTCCCAAGCTCCAGCTGTAAAAGATGCATGTCAATAACCGAATCGTAACACCTCTGCCATTGTGAAACACCTTGGGATGGCATTCCATGCAGAAAAGGCGCTATACAGAACAAAGGGTGTTTAAGTATGGCAGTGCTGCCATCTGGTGGCCTCCCCTGCACTTTTCCTTCATTATTTTGCCAGAAGTGGCATGTTAGCTGGCCACATAAGGGGACAAGCTACAAAAACAGGCAGGATACAGCCCGGGTCAAGCCATGCCACGCCATGCCATGCTTTGCTGTTCTCCTCACTGATGTGATGCTGAAGTATTTTCTGGTGCATTAAACTTTAGGGGTGGGGGGCACAAAATCCAGATGAAATGGAAGTGGTCGGTGAGGCCGTTGCCGTGGTTACAGGGACTCGGCGTTTCATTTTATTTGAAAACTGTCATGTCTCATTAGGTTCTGCATCAAGCACCAGTGCAAGTACAAAATGGGGCGTGATGGCAGTGAGAAAATAAACTGGGGGGCTTGGGCGGGGGGCTTTATTTCCTTTAAAAAGTGGAACCTGTTCAAGGGGGTCCTGGTCAGTCCGCTCAGTTGATTTTAACATAGTACCCATAAAGCAGGCGGGCCTGGTGGCACAGTGCTTAGTGCTGCTGTCTCCCAGCCCTGGTGTCCATCTATATGTAGTTTGCGTGTTCTCGTGGCATTCATGTAGGCTGTCAAACCGTGTTGTGAAATAGTATTTGCCCCCTTCCTCATCTCCTCTGCTGTCATTAGACATGATGCCACATTCGATAAAGGTAAGTGAACACACAATAAAATTTCCAGGTTCAACCAAAGGGTGGGTGAGGTCCAGTTTGATGACCTCAGGATCACATCTCCGCTTTTTTCAGATGACGTGATATCGTTGGCTTCAACGGGTGGCACCCTCTGGTGAGAGGCTTTCAGTATGCGCATCAGCCCCTCCATGTCGGGGGTGTCATGGGATGCTCATGGAAGAAAAGGGTGGAATGAGTGTCTTATCTCCAGGTTCGGGATGAGGTTGCTGCCTCAAGCAGATTATGTTCATTATTTTTGTGGACAGAGTTTCTAGGCCCTGCTAAGGACTTCAGGATCAAATCTCTGCTTTTTTCTTTTTTATGGATATGGTGGTCCTGTTGGCTTCATCGGGCTGGGACCTCAGACACGCACTGTGCCAACTGATTGTGAAGCGACCAGGATGAGGATGGACACCTCTAACTCTGGGGTGTCATGGTTCTCAGCCAGAAAAGGGTGGAGGACCCTCTCCAGGTTGGAGATGAGGTTCTGTCTCAAGCAGAGGAGTTTAAGTAACTTGGGGTCTTTTTCTCAAGTGAGGGAAAAAAAAGAGAGAGAGGGAGATCGACGGGCAGACTGGAGCAGCGTCAGCCATTATATGGACGTTGAACTGATCAGTTGTGGTGAAAGGAGAGCTGAATGCAAAGGCAAAGTTCTCGATTTGTGTTCCTATCCTCACTTGTGGTCACAAACTGTGGATGGTGACTGAAAGAACTGGATTGTGGATTCAAGCTGTTAAAATGGGGTGTCGGGATTTCATCCTTAGTGTGAGGAGCGCAGACATTCAGAAGGAGCTCAAGGTGGAGCCGCTGCTCCTCCACATTGAATGAAGCCAGCTGAGGTGCTTTGGACGTCTGATCAAGATTCTTCCTGTGTCTCTTCCCTATGGAGGTGGCATAGTGGCTAAGGCTTTGGACTTCACACCATGAGGTTGTGGGTTCAAATCCCACTACTGACACCACTGTTTGCTCATAAACAAGTCACATGATCTGCCTGAGCTCCAATTGGAAACCCAAAAGCAATGTAACGAAATGTATCATAAAGGATAAAGTTGGATAAAGTCGTCCGCCAAATAAGTAAATGTAAAGTAAAAGGAGGTGTTTCAGGTATGGGGGTGGGCAGACCCCAGAACATGATGGGTCTCAGCCTGCCTGATAAAGCCTTGGCATCCCCCAGGAGGAGTTGTAGATATTGGCAGGGAAAATGGACGTCTGGTTGTCTTTGCTTAGACTGCTGGACCAGGTAAATGGATGGATGAATGGACTTTCTTTATTCAGGGAACATTCTATGTGAAAATGTAATTGCCCCCACAGAACATTAGAACAATCTGGATGATCAACAAAGCTCGCCAGTCCTGTCCACTTTATTTTTCCAAAATAACAAGGTTTTGAAGGTCCCTACGGTCCTACAGTCCACCACGTTACTTGGACACTTATTCCATGTGTCTCTGGTTCTCTGAGGGAAGAAAAACAGTAGGCGGGGCTGGATGGGTGATTGACAGCAAAATGTCAATGGTTCCACATTTTATGAAACCCTAAAAGATTCATTCAACCCAATGAAACTCACCAGTCCTATTCACTTAATTCTTCTAAAATAACATTTAGTCAAGTTTTGGAGGTCCCTAAAGTCCTCCTTTCTACCACACTACTTGGTCACTTATTGCAAGTGTGTCTGTGGTTCTCTGTGAAAGAAAAACTACCTAATGTTTGTGTTAGCCAGTTTCCAATTGTGTCCCCGTGTTCTTGATGAACTCATTTTAAAATAACAATCTCAACCCACTGGACTAATTCCCTTCATAGTTTTAAACACTTTAGTCATATCTGATCTTAATCTCCTTAAAGCTCAGCTCTTTGAATCTTTCCTCATAACTCATCCCCTGTAGCCCTGGAATCAGCCTAGTCGCTCTTCTCTGGACCTTTTCTTGTGCTGCTATGTCCTTTTTGTAGCCTGGAGACCAAAACTGTACCCAGGACTCCAGATGAGGCCTCACCAGTGTGTTATAAAGCTTGAGCAGAACCTCCTGTGACATGTACTCCACACATCAAGGCGCTATACAACCTGACATTCTGTTAGCCTTCTTAATGGCTTCTGAACACTGTCTGGAAGTCAATAGCTTAGACTCCACTATGACTCCTAAATCCTTCTCATAAGGCGTACTTTCAATTTTCAGACCTCCCATTGTGTATTCAGACCTAACATGACCTAAACCTAATGCAAGTGTTAATCTCAGCTCTTTTAATCTTTCCTCCTAACTCATCCCCTGTAGCCCTGAATCAGCCTAGTTGCTCTTCTCTGGACCTTTTCTTGTGCTGCTTTGTCCTTTTTGTAGCATGGAGGCCAAAACTGCACCCATTGACTCCAGATGAGGCCTCACCAGTGTGTTATAAAGCTTGAGCAGAACCTCCTGTGACTTGTACTCCACACGTCAAGGCGCTATATAACCTGACAGTCTGTTAGCCTTCTTAATGGCTTCTGAACACCGTTTGGAAGTTGATAACTTAGAGTCCACTATGACTCCTAAATCCTTCTCATAAGGCATACCCTTGATTTTCAGACTTCCCATTGTGTATTCAAATCTCACATCTTGACTTCCTATGTGTAATACGTTACATTTACTGACATTAAATGGTTAAAGGTCTCAACTCCTTTAATCTTTCCTCCTAACTCATCCCCTGTAGCCCTGAATCAGCCTAGTTGCTCTTCTCTGGACCTTTTCTAGTGCTGCTATGTCCTTTTTGTAGCCTGAAAACCAATTGCCTTCAGCCAGCTGCTTCAGTCACTTAATAGGTGGGCAATTACTTTTCACAAAGGCAACACAAATGATTGAAGAACTTGATTAAGTATATTAAGTAGCAATTTAGAAATGGTGTGTGTGTTCACTGTGGTTCCCTTTATCTAATATTTAATTTTCTCTTATTGTGACAAAAATAGATGATATCAGGAAGGGGGGGCAATTACTTTTTCACACAGGCAACACAAGTGTTAAATGAACTTGATTACTTAAGTATATTAAGTGGCAATTGAGAAATGGTGTGTTGCATTTACTGTCGCTCCCTTTTTCTAAACCCATATTTCGTCTCAAAGATCTGAAGCCATTTATTGCGACAAACAGACAAAACAGAGGATGTCAGGAAGGGGGACAAATACTTTTTCACAGCACTGTGCCAAAGACTTTCAGATTATTGGAAACTAACCCCATGGTGAAGAGGTGCTCTCTCTTCAGGTCTGGCTCCTGTCTTGTACCTGATAATGCTGCAAGGGGCTGTACCCCGGGGACCCCTAGGTGGGCTAGTGGCTGGAGGGAGATGGACCTTTAAGTCTTAGAACACTTTTCCTTGAACTTCCACTCACACGTAAATTGAGTTTTTCACAATCTGAACCTGACTGAGAATGCTTAGCCCTTAATCTCCTTGGTCAATGCTTATTTTATATAGTTCCTTTCATCGAGGGTATCATGTCAAAAGCCCAAAATGGAATATCTCTTTTGTACTGAGAAGAAGAATCCGACTTCCTTTGTCTTTGGTAATTCTTAGCAGGGGCTTTCCCACTGTTTTCTTGTGTAAGGTGCTATACAGATGTGCTACCAAAAAACAATTGGAATAGAAATGCATGTGGCTCAGTGGCTCAGGCTCTGGACTGTACAGTTGAAGGTTGCCAACAATGAGTTTGTGTAGAGCCTTAGTATGCTGTTTACTATGGAAAGGCGCTATATACAGGTAGGAGGGTAGGTAGGTAGGCAGGTGGGTATGTGTGTATGAGATTCCTGCTGCCCTCTATTGGAAACAAGAGACGCTGCACCTCTATCCATATAACATACAGATTGTAGGAGGCCAGAGAACCTACTCACCTCCACTTTTGGCCAGAGAAGCCCACCCTACATTTTCCGGACTGTTCCTCTTTTCCACAATAGGTGTCACTAAGTTTCTGGGGTGGGCCTAATGTGGGAGCCCAGACCAGTGACAGGTGGACTTTTTCCTCCTTTGTTGGCTCCCCTGATAAACCTGCCTGGCTCCTTGAGCACTTCAGTCAAATTTCCCTTGGTGGGCTGTCATGACGTCTTCTCCCAGGTGGTCTTGCTTAACATCTGGAATTCCCAACCTTTCTCTGGATTGCATCAATTCCCGGCAATGTGTTTTTATTTTTATTTTTTAATCCAATTTGAAACGTGCGCATGCAGCTGCCTAAACTTGCCACATATCCCTTTCGTCTCTGGTGGCGGGTTGATCCCAGCTCAGTAATTCACCTTTTGAGAAGTTTCGTGAGAAAATATGTGGGCCGACCTCAGTAGGAAATGGTGAATTGTTCTCATTTTATAGTCCAGGAAAAAGAATCTGGGATGGAGTTTGACCCATTGACTGACACCTGTGCCGGGCAGGGGTCCAGTGCCTGACTTCCCGGTGCACATTGTGTTTTTCCGCTTACTTACCATCTCGGTCACTCATTCATCATTGCCTTGTTGAGATGACCTTCACCTCACTTTATAACTTATATTGTTCGGAAAATTGCTTCAGCTTATTCCACCTTGGGCACCCAGTAGACAATTGACGGACAGCTAAAGGTCCGAACACCCACCGTTCTAGAGTGGAGTGACGTGAGGGTGCCATGCCGGAGGGGATCCATAATATCCTCAAGTTGACCCTGTTGCTTATAAAGCCACCCCCCATACCCCCCCCCCTTAATACATTAGGGTGGTGATGTGGCTATCTGACTCCACTTCTGCCACCATACATCCTCAAAGGCTTGGTGTACAGGAGAGGGCTACCATCAGGATAAATAAAAAAATGATAGTGGATGGCAGTTCATACCAGGGGGTCAATAGTGATCTCAGGTGACGAGAACCCTTGGACTTACAAAGCACCCCCAACCATTAATTTAGTTTTGTGATGTGGTTATTTGATCCCACTGCTGCCACCAAATATCCTAATAGCCACAAGGGAGGGCCACAAACAGGGAATCAAGATAAATGATGGTGAATATCAGAGCTGGCCAGGGTGTTCATAGTGGCATAAGGTGGCCAGGACCTAGACGCCATCAAAGCTTATCCCCTAATTAGACCCCGTAATTAATAATTGCCTAATTAGACTGAAGATGTGGTTATCTGATCCCACTTCTACCACCATTGTTACTAATGTCCTGCTCTACAGTAGAGATCTGCCACTGGGGTAATCGGAATAAGCTGTTATGGATGGCAGTGAATGTCCGGGGTTTCAGAGTGGCCTTAAGTGGCCAAGGCCCCTGGGCCATCAAAGCTCCTCCCTTATCAATACATTAAGGTGGTGATTTGGCTATCTGATCCCACTGCTGCCACCATATTAGACCAGGCCTTTAAGATGGCTGCCAACAGTGTGGCTAAATTGAATGATAAAACATAGCAGACAGGATCTAAAATGAGAAAGGAATTCAACGGTTCAAGTTTAATGTGAAGGCTTCCAGGTGATGGCAGGGAAATATATATATATATATTTGTAAATGTCTCCTTGGGATTAATAAAGTATCTATCTATCTCCCAGCCTAAAGTGCAATCCCAATTTCGGAGTCAACAGGTATCTCTCATGCGTGTCTTAGTAAACCTCGATTGCACTTTTCACAAATCTGCCCATTGTAACAATAGAAGGCCTCCCCGTGGCATCTGCCCACACCTTGAGTGATGCCAACATATCCAAATTCAATACAAGTAAAGCTGATCGGTGGCTGCTGGGAAGGGGGGCTTAGAAATTCAAAAGAAAAGAGAAACCATGCCCAGCTCGAAATAGGCCTGAACCCCTGCATGTAAGGTGGTGTGGTTCCCCCATTTTCATTATTTCCCTTCCCTCTGTCGCACTTACTCATCCCTGTCACTCTTATCTAAAATAAAACTTTCCACTTGCCCCCAACATTGTGCCATCTGAGGTCATTTTAAACCCATTGTCCTAGTCAGGGGTGGCCCTTTGATGGCTACAGAGATGCCACCTAGTGGCCTTATATGTGTCCTTGCATCTTTCACCTTCAAGGCTGTTTATTGACTTGAATGGGCATTAAGACACACTGGTTCAGTCAAATAACATATGCTGCCAACTAATGGGATGGAGGGTAATACCTGGCCCCCTGCCAGTTCTCCTCGAGCTCCCCCTTAAAGACAATATGGGCCCATCTCTCTTTATGTCTTAACATGGCAGCTCATGCATCCCTCCCTTACTAAAACCTTTAAATATGTTGGCATCTTCTGTCAGGGTGCCACATTTGTTGATGCCTCTTTCTTCCCCCATCAGCATGTAGATTTGCACTTCCACTGCCAGTGTGTGTGTGGTGTTAATTTTTTTTTTTTTTTTGCCAGCTCTCTCTTTCTTAAAGACTTGCTTGGCCCTGCCATTTCTTTTGCCAGCCTCTACTCACTGGCACCAGCTTCAAAGGCCCCTCTGCTATCTGCCAGGCTCCTAATTTCACAGACTTTGTGAAGAAGCTGGCATTGCTGCTGCTGTTCTACTGCACTTTCACTTCTGTTTATTTTATTTACCAAGTAGCATCATACCACCAGGCGGCAGTCCCTAAAGGCGCTATATAGCTGGCATACTGATTAAGGGGGTGACAAATTGCTCTGCTATTATTATTATTTTTTTTTTGCTCTATCTCTATAAGATTCTGAGTCACTGTCAGTGAGATCGGCTAGAGGCTGACATTTCTAATCTCTCTAAGGCAAGATTGCCATGCTCTCCGTGAAAACAGAGACGTGCTTCCAATAAAGATCGACTCCTGGATTATTTTTAGCTGGACTGCTCGCTGATGCCTGATATGTCATGGAGTCGTCGGCTCCTTCTTCATGGTTGATGGGCACCTTGAGCTCATTAGGGGGGCTTGCAAATGTACCTTGAGGTGTGGAACTCGCCCACCAGGTATTAAGATGGGTATACATGGCTTCTAGGGCCAAAGGTCAGTTAAGCTTTATTTTATATAGCGCCTTTCCACCCCAATCCCAATGTACGTGATAGGCACATCATCATTCAGCTCTTTCTGTATTTTTACAGTGGACAAAGGGGTCTGTGACTGTGACTAAACCTGAAAACGTGATATTTTATATAGCACCTTTCCATAGACTACACTTCCCAAGGTGCCCAACAGGCAAAAATGGGTTTTATTTTTCTTCCACATTCCTGCCATGTGTACCCTGGCAGAGGAATTGACTTTCTCGGGGTTGCAAAGGGTGTCGTCTGTAGGGGGTCAACCTGCAAATCTGAAATGTTATATAGTGCCTTTCCCTAAATTGTACTAACCCTAGGTGCCATACAGGTAGACAAATATTTCATTATTATTATTACTTTGCTCCCCTTCATATTTCTGTCTTATGTGTCCAGGCAAGTGAAGTGATTCTCTTAAGGATAACCAAGAGAGTTATAATTTAAATGGTTTGACATTTTATATAGCGCCTTAACCTAATGAACACCCTGTCAAGTGCCTTTACAGGTGCAATCCAGATATTCCATATTTATATTAATAGGCAAAGAAGTAGGTCACTCTGGGTCACAATGGGTCTCATTTGAACTTGTATATAGTGCCTTTCGGTAATGAACACCATCCCAAAACACTTTATTGAAGAGTAGTTTTTTCATTTTTTAAAAATATTTTTACAGTAAACCCTTGCAGGTGAATTGACTTGTGAGTTTAAAGTTTGAAATTTGATATGTGTGTGTTGGTGCCTGTATATGTATAATTTATATAATAATATATGTGTATAATAATATATGTGTTGTGGCATGCGGCTTGGGGTGGAGCCCAGCCAGGACGCCCAGGAGGACCGGAGGAGGGCTTGTGCCTCCTGCAGACCACGAGGGTGCGACCTCCCTGGTTGTACTGGGGGCTACGGGTAGAGGGCTTGGAAGCCCAACCCTGTAGGGGCCCGTGGCCACCACCAGGTGTCGCCCCGGTGCCTGAAGAACCCTGGACCTCAGCACTTCCACCACACCAGGAAGTGCTGGGGGGGAGAAGATTGGGGACACCCGGAGGGCTTCCGGGTGTGTCCGCGGGGGATTGCTGGGAAGCAGCTGGAGCCCATCCGGGCTGGTATTTAAGGGGCCGCCTCCCTTCATTCATCGGCAAGATTCGGGTGGAAGAGGACGGAGCTTGGAGAGAGGAGTGGAGGCGGCCAGAAGGAAGTCATTTGGTGACTATGAGGCCTGGACTTTGGGGGATCGGTGCTGGAGGCACTGGGTTGTGCACTGACTTTTGTAAAAAGTGTATATTATAAAATGAGTGTGTTGGGTGAACAAACGATGTCCGTCTGTCTGTGTCCGGGTCCAGTTCCACAGTGTATAATAATACACTCACTTGGGCACTTTATTAGGTACACCTTGCTATTTTCTGGTCGGACCCCTTTTTGCCTTCAGAAGTGCTGTAATTCTTCATGGCGTTGATTCAACAAGGTGCATGCTGGTGACATTCCTCAGGGATTTTGTGTCCCTATTGACATGATGGCATCACGCAGTTGCTGCAGATTTGTTGGCTGCACATCCAAGATGTGAATCTCCTGTCCCACCACAACCCAAAGGTGGTCTATTAGATAAAGATCTGCTGACTGTGGAGGCCATTGCAGTCCAGTGAACTCCTTGTCATTTTCAAGAAACCAGTATGAGATGATCTGAGCTTTATGACCTGGTGTGTTATGCTGCTGGAAGGAGCCATCAGAAGATGGGGACACTGCGGTCATAAAGGGATGGACATGGTCAGCAACAACACTCAGATGGGCTCTGGCATTTAAACGATGTTCAGTTGGTACTAGGGGGCCCAAAGTTTGCCAAGAAAATATCCCCCACACCATTACACCACCAACACCATCCTGAACTGTTAATACAAGGCAGGATGGATCCCTGCTTTCATGTTGTTGACCCGACCATCCAAATGTCGCAGTAGAAATTGAGACTCATCTGACCAGATAACGTTTTTGCAGTCTTCTGTTGTCCAGTTTTGGTGAGCCCATGCCAATTGTAGCCTCAGTTGCCTGTTCTTAGCTGACAGGAGTGTCACCCGGTGTGGTCTCCTGCTGCTGTTGCCCACCTACTTCAAGGTTTGATGTGTTGTGTGTTCAAAGATGCTCTTCTGCACACCTCAATGGTAACAAGTGCTTATTTCAGTTCCTGTTGCCTTCCTATCACCTCAAACCAGTCTGGCCATTCTCCACTGACCTGTGGCATCAACAGAGAACTGCCACTCAGTGATATTCTCCCTTTGTCAGTCCATTCTCTGTAAACACTGAGATGGTTGTGAGTGAAAATCCCAGCAGATCATCAATTTGTGAAATCCTCAGACCTGCCCGTCTGCCACTCACCCACCATGACACACCACTTCAGTCACCTTTCTTCTTCATTCTGATGATGGCCAGTTTGAACTTCAGCAGGTCATCTTCACAAGGTCTACAGGCCAAAATGCATTGAGTTGCTGCCCTGTGATTGGCCAATTAGAGATTTGCATGAACAAACAGTTGATCAGGTGTACCTAATAAAGTGGCCAGTTAGAGTTGATGTCCACGTATGAATTTTAAAACAAAATGAGGCAACACGGATATGAGTAGTTGGGGTCCATGAGGGAAAGCCCCACGTGATTGTGAACTCAGTGAAGTACAAAATTAAATGAAAAGTTTCTCCAACTGCCATCGAGCTATTCCAGAGTTGTGTGTTGAGCCGGACCACTGCACAGCAACATCAAGAATCCTGCTGTAAGGGGCACCAAGATAGACAGACCGAGACACACACACACTGAATGAAAGTGCAGCCCGATAACGGACACGTTTATTTATTTATTTATGAATGCCCCACAGCCATATTTCTAGAAAAATCATCTTCCTGCCGTTATGGCCACTGGAAACTCCTCGTAAAATAAGAGTTAAGGAATCGAGCCACGGCTGTTCTTACGCAGTTTCTGAAGTCACATTCAATGCTTCCATGTCCTGATTATCTCCCACTCTGCCCTGCCATTGCTCTCTCTCTCTCTCTCTCTCTCTCTCTGTGTGATGCTCTCTTAGCTTAAGCATAATGAGAATGGGATCGGAGTTTAGGTCAGTCCAGGCCAGGTATAGAACTGATATGAAGGAACAAACAATAGCGTGAAAATAAGAATGCCTAGTAATTTAAATTCTAGCCCAACATTTAAATGTAAAATGAAAATGAGTGACACATTAAAAATAGCTCACCTTAATGCTAGGAGTATCAAAAGTAAAACAAGTGATGAAATGTAGTAAAGCAAAATTATAGAACTATAGCAATAACAGAAACTGGGCTAAATAACAAAGATGGGGATGAGTGTAACACAGAGGGAAATACACTTGTTAGGAAGGATAGACAGAACAGAATAGGAGGTGGGGTGGCTGTTTATGCCAAATAGAATTTAAATGCAAGTCCTCTTCAGTTGGACAATGAGCCCCATCTTAGTGAGGACGTCTGGCTATGTCTGGAAAGCATTAGGGAAAGAGGCCTTATTTGAGGAGTGTGTTATAGACCACCCAATTCAGACAGTAATTTCAATGCACATCTTTTAGAAAGCATTTGATAAGGTGCCACATCAGAAGGTGGGCACCAAACTAAAAGAAGTGGGAGTTTATTGTGATGTGTGTCGATGGGTGCAGAATTGGCTCATACACAGGAAGGGTGATGGTGTGAAGAACCTCATCAGAATTGGCTGATGTTAAGAGTGGTGACCAGCAGGGGGCAGTGCTGGGGCTGCTGCTATTTGTGTGGTCATGAGGTTGGTGGAAAGGGGTGTGTGGTGCTCCTGATTTATCTACAAAAGGACAAAGGTCCAAGTCTTTAGAGTCCTGGTGCTTCCTGTTTGCGAGACATGGATGCTATCCAGTGACCTGAGATGAAGACTGGACTCCTTTGGCCAGTAAATGAGGGTGTAAAGGGCACAAAATAGGGTTGGAATCCAAAAAGTTTGATGGCTTCCCTAACTAGACCTCAAGGCAGGTTGATTGGTATATGCATTTCCATTTCAATGGAGTAGGTCTGACTTGTAGTGTGCAGGAAGGGAACCCACTAATAGAAGTTTGTTTGTTCTGATGATTGAAGTCTCCAGCATAGCAGCTGAATGATTCATCATTAGAATATTAGAGAGATTCACGGATCTCGACTTTGCTGACGATGCTGTGATCTTCACGGAGTCAATGGAGGCTCTGAAGGGGGGTCTTGAGAGACTGAGCTAAGAGTCGGAGTGTCTGGGCTTGCGAGGGTCCTGATAAAAACCAAAGTGCCAGGCCTTTAATGACCTCTTGGGCACAGCAGTGTGTCTGTCTGTGGAGAGAGTGTCGACCTCATCATTGAGAGGTTTACTTACCTTGGCAGTGACTTTCATGGCTCTGGTGTCTCTTCCTATGAAGTCCATAGACGGATTGTGTGGTCATGAGGTCGGTGGAAAGGGGTGTGTGGTACTCCTGATTTATCTGCAAAAAGACGAAGGTCCAAGTCTTTAGAGTCCTGGTGCTCCCTGTTTGCGAGACATGGATGCCATCCAGTGACCTGAGATGAAGACTGTACTCCTTTGGCCAGTAAATTAGGGTCTAAAGGGCACAAAATGGGTTGGAATCCAAAAAGTTTGATGCCTTCCCTAACTAGACCTCAAGGTGGGTTGATTGGTATATGCATTTCCATTTCAATGGAGAAGGTCTGACTTGTAGTGTGCAGGAAGGGAACCCACTAATAGAAGTTTGTTTGTTCTGATGATTGAAGTCTTCAGCATAGCAGCAGAATGATTCATCATTAGAATATTGGAGAGATTCACTGATCTTGACTTTGCTGACGAGGCTGTGATCTTCACGGAGTCAATGGGGGCTCTTGAGAGACTGAGGGAGGAGACTGAGTGTCTGGGTTTGTGAGGGTCCTGATAAAAACCAAAGCTCCAGGCCTTTGATGACCTCTTAGGGACGGCCATCAGCAGTGTGTCTGCCTTCAGAGAGAGTGTTGACCTCGTCATTGAGCGGTTTACTTACCTCGGCTTTATTAGGGTGTTGTACCGTGTTAGCCATTATGGATGTAGTGAGAAGTCAAGCAAAACGACACCCTTTATTGGTCAACTAAAAAGATTACAATATGTAAGCTTACATTTTGCCTGAAGAAGGGACCTGAGTTGACTTGAAAGTCTGCATATTGTAATCTTTTTAGTTGGCCAATAAAGGGTGTCATTTTGCTTAACTTATCTTTATCTCGGCAATGGCATTCATATCTCTGGTGACTCTCCCTATGAAGTCAGAAGACAGATTGGAAGAACATGGGGGGTCATGAGGTGGCTTGGACGAAGGTCCAAGTCTTTAAAGTCCTGGTGCTCCCTGTTTTGTGAGACATGGACGCTATCCAGTGACATGAGACAAAGACTGGACTCCTTCGGCATCTCTTTGGAGAATCCTTGGGTACCGCTGGTCTGACTTTGTGTTGCCCACAGAGTCCAGAATGAGACACATGACCTGCATTGTGAGGGAGCATCAGTTATGGCACTATGGCCATGCGGCTGATCCGGCTCGCAAGACCCTCATTGTTGAGGACCCAAGTGGCTGGACCAGGCCAAAGTGGTAACACCTGGCTGTGGCAGAGGGAGGGCCATTTCTAGAGGGTGGGACTGGGCTGTGTGTCTGCCTGTGCCAACCGTTTTATTGTGTGGTGGGTAGGGCAATATGCTGTACCAGTGCATGCTCCCTGACCTGACCTTACCATAATCACAAAATTCAAAGAAATTGAAGTATAATGATTACTTCTAATATTGGAATCATTACCCATGACTTCTTTTTACTGAAACTCCTGTATGCAAATAACATCATGTAATTATCCAATCAGTGCATAACTTC